>CM071576.1:4438265-4786450 GCA_036426205.1 Ascaphus truei
AATGTCGGGCGACGGCGAGGAATAGGGGGGCGGCCTACTCATCGGTTAAAAAGGGTTAATTGGCGTGCAGTGCGTGGGGTGGCCGTCTGGGGTGGGGTAGGCGATGGAGCCCGTCGCTGTTGGGCAACCACTTGCTCGTCATGTCGTGCGTTGGGACAGTCAGTGTGGTGGGACAGGCGGCTCGGTGCGTTGGGACAGTGGCTCGGTGTGCGTGGGACAGTGGGCTCGGTGCGTTTGGACATGTTGCGGCTCGGGCGTTGGGACAAGTCGGCTCGGTGCGTTGGGACGGCGGGCTCTGTGCTTGGAACAGGCGGTGTGGTGGGACAGGCGGCCGGTGTGGATGGTAAAGGGCGGCTGGTGCTATTGGGAGAACATGGCAGCTCGGTCGTTGGGCGGCCTCGTGTGGTGACAACGGCCGTCGGTGGGACAGGTGTGGTGGGAAGACGGCTCGGTGTGTTGGGGAGAAACAAGGCAGGTGTGGTGGGACAGACGGCTCGGTGCGTTGGGACAGGCGGCTCGGTGCGTTGGGACAGGCTGTGTGGTGGGACAGGCGGTGTGGTGAGACAGGCGGTTCGGTGTGGTGGGACAGGCGGTGTGGTGGGACAGACGGCTTTGTGCGTTGGGACAGGCGGCTCGGTGCGTTGGGACAGGCGGCTCGGTGCGTTGGGACAGGCAGCTCGGTGTGGTGGGACAGGCGGCTCGGTGCGTTGGGACAGGCGGAGCAGTGCGGTGGGACAGGCAGAGCAGTGAGAGCACGGGTCCTGTGAGGAAGGCGCCGCAGACGTGCCTTCAGCTCCTGCAGGCGTCGGGAGGGGGAGGGACAAGGAGGCCTCGCCCAATCAAGGTGTAGGGTTTTCGAACTTTAGGCGCGCAACAGCTCCCCATTGTAGGGAAATAGGCTTAAAGAAGCGCATATTGATTAGGCGGATATGAGTGATCGCCTGCGGCCAAAATGCACTCGCCCAAGCGTGCGGGTGCATTTGTTGAGCCCTGTGTATATGTGCACAGTGTATATATGTGTGTGTATGTATGTATGTTTGTATATATATATATATATATGTGTATATATGTATGTAGATATATATATACACACAAGTTTCATGAACATGGATACCTGTATTCTTTTTTTTTTTTTTTTTTTTTTTTTTTTTTTTAATCTTTACAAAACCAAAAATTACAGGCAATAAAAACCAAAAAGTGCTAAGATTGCACAAATATCCCTAAAAATAGGTAAAAAAAAAAATTAGTATTATTTAAATAACATTCAGTAAATTCATAGGTAAAAAAACGCAATGTTTAAAAAATTACCGAACTGACTCATAAAACTTGGAAATATTCCACACTCGAATATCCACAACGGCTACATTTATCCCCGATCACAGTTAGGACCAAATATCAGAAGCGGCCAAAAACAGGGCGTTAAACATAACTGGCTACTCGGGCAACATAAATAGATTGCTGTATATAACCCTGATTATTGATTGGAGTGACTCATAACACAGCTAGATGCCACTTTACAGACTCGCCCTCCCCCAATATCTGGCACATAGAAATAGGTAACTCTACTAGTTGCTCTTCGTGTACCGGATGGCGGTACCAGATGGAGGTTCTGCACTGGGCTCAAGAACAGTTAGTCATTTGGCTGCTGGGCAGCTGTCTGCCACATATGTGACCCAGGGAGTCTAGGGGATTTCGGGCCATTTTCTATAATGCCGATGACTGCAACCTAAGACCTTAACTAACCCTAATCCAAACATTGACCCCATAACCCTAATTGCTTTCCCCTAAACCGAATAAACCTTACCTTGACCCCTAAAAATCCTAATCCCTTAACCCTTAATAATATTCCCAATCCTAACTTTAACCCTAACACACCTGAACCGTAAAAAGCTTAAACCTTGCGGCAACTCGGCCGGTGGTGAAACAGCTATGGTGAGAACTATCCTAAATAGTTGGTGAATTGTCCCATTCCTTTGCACTGCGCTTCCATGAAATTCATATGGAAATCCCCTAACGTTTGCAGCTAAAAAAATCTCTTTAGTTGGTACAGCTGATCTTACAAGACCCCAAAATATGTAGTATACCTGCTAAATAAGTGCAGTTGGAGGGTCTCTCTTTCGGTACTGGAAGGCTCCAATTAAAGAACACAGGGACATTTCGAGGCCCGTCATTGAAGGACTAACATTGGCTTACCTTGTCATATTTCATGGGCAGAATGGTCTTTTATTTTCTTGGCACCACCAGTTGAAAATGTTAAGCTTGAAATCATACATCAGCAATACAGAGTGGCACAACTCCAACAAATACACACATACAGATATAGCACTGTCTCACACAGTCTGCGCGAGTGAGAAATGGAACACAGTAAATCACATTAGGCAGGTCGCCAATCTTGACCCTGCAGGGGGAGATTACAATAGAAAAACCCAAACACGGTATTAATCTGCAAACCCAATAAAATAAGCAACTGTCAAACCCATATAAACAAACGCCCGTACTTGTGGTTTTTGCATTTAAATCATTTCCCTCTTTCCAGTTTTTTTTTGTGTGAAATGGCTGTGCTGACTTTACCCCGGCTAGGGAGAGTATAACATTTCCACCCAAGTTTTATTTCAGGAAAAAGTGACTTCAGTCTTGTACGGTGTATTTTTTTGCATTGAACTAATTATAGTATTTACATTGGCAAATCGAGCTGTCTTTTTGACGCATTGCAGAATGGAAGTAAGTCGCTGATTACCCCTCTTCTTCCTCCTCTTCTTGTGTTTTTTTTCCTCCCCCACACATGTTTATGAAATCATTGACAATATATACCGTTCACCGCTACAGCATAGGGTGGCCTCTTATTGTTTCTGCTTAATTCTCCCCGTATTGTAATTTTGTAGAGTGCTGAGTACACTGTTGGGGCGATTCAAATGACATTATACATATTCCGTACGACCCAGACTTCCCTAACTAGCATCAGTCGTAGTAACAGAAAGATGGCACCATCCGTGCTCAAAAATACTGCGGGTAGTATGACTTGTTACAGTAGAGGCAGCGATTATTCTAACAAAAACCAGTGGCAATTCCCCAACAGACCCAGGTACACCCAGGTACATTCTGAATACAGTTCCTTAAACTAGCCCCAGCATTTCTGCATTGATTAATGGCCTATCAGATTAACAGCGGGGGTCCCTGGCAGTCCCATTCAAACTGCATTGGAATGCCAGGGATCCCTGCTGTGTTAATCCTATGGGTCGTTAGTCAATGCAGAAATGCCTTAAACGTGCCTCAAACTAGCCCAGAACATACCCAGCACACACCCAGCACATACCCAGCACATACCCAGCACACACCCAGCACACACCCAGCACACACCCAGCACACACCCAGCACACACCCAGCACATACCCAGCACACACCCAGCACACACCCAGCACACACCCAGCACATACCCAGAATGTAACCCGGCTAGTTTAAGGCAAATGTTAGAATAAGCGTTGCCTCTACTGTATGTGCTGACAGTAATCTCTAATTCAGGGGCACACAAGCTTTTCCCCCTGCCGGCTCTGCCCCACCTCCTTACCTTCGCTCCAGCCATGGCTACGCAGCATCACGTGACCCCCCAGCAGCCACCTGAGCCAAGGTACGTGAAGTTGCAGGGGCCTCCGCCGCTCCCCCGGCATTTCATTTAAATGCCTTCGGGAAGCGCGCGGGGGCCTCTGTAACCGCGCCCCCCCCCCGCGCAGAGAATCCCGCGCCCCCCAGTTTGCGCTCCCCTGCTCTGATTGATCTGCTGTCATTATATTAAAGCCTCACTATATAAGTATGAAGATAGCGTTACTTTCTATACTCCAGTGTAGTGATCCTAATTCATATTGCGCTATGTTGGGAAGAGTATCAAGAATAATCATTTTAAGCAGAGAACAATTAATTCGTTGTTTCCAGTTAACAGGTTTTCATTTATGGTTTTCAAATATATTACATGGCAAAAAGCAGGGCGTTTATTGAAGTGCGAGATGAATTTTTTACCATTATTTGTGTCATGTTAAAGAGACCAGCTGTTTGGATTGAGGTTTGTTCAATATTCCTGTCTTTTATAGTGGTTTGATTTCCTTGAACTGTTTTTTCTCTCTAGGTTTTGGATATAGTGAGAACAAACATTCGCTCCGTTCTTCAGCGCATCTGGAAGGTTTCTGACGCTGAATGTTTACATTTATACCGTAGTTTCAACCGCGTCTTTAACCGCCTGCTCTGGAGTCACGGCCAGGGGTTGTGGAACTGTTTCTGTAATTCAGGGTAGGCTCAACATCATTTTTAACCTTCATTCTTTCTTTAGTTCTCGCTTAGCTATACGACACAATAGCAAAATGTATTCTGTGTTTACATATTGCATGTCAACAGATCATGAATTTTTTAAATACCTTGTAAATGGTACTTTCAATTGTGTATACAAAACTGTTTTCAATTCTGTTATCAAAATGACTGATGATTTGGTGCATACATTTGGCTTTGGTTCATGATAATTTTCGGCACTGTTCTAAATTAAAAGTGTGCAGCTGAATTGCTGCAGTTCACACAGAAATCTAATTTCCCTAGCTGTAATATATTGTGAAGAACTCCAGCTTTTCAGAGATGAGCTATACCTGAATTAAACTGAATTTGAGCAGGTGGCTTTAAGTGAGATGAGGTGGGAGTGTCAGACACAGACAGCTTTCAAGGAGTTAAGCAGTCAGAGGTATACTTCCCATAATCTGACACTCGCCTACTCCGAAACCCAGTAAAAAGTCAATGTACATACAGACTTCTAATAGGAAATCTATGTTCTTTCTGCAACGGAAATTCCTTGAAACCACATGATAATCATACAGGGTTACTTTTTTTAGATGTGGTTTTAACTATGAAAATTAGCATTTTTATATTTTTACATATGATGATGTCTGCGCCATGACAAAAATTAGCAATTATACTCAGTCCTAAATGTAGCAGTTACAGATAATAGTTTTTTTTAATTCAATTATTTTGTGTAGTTGAATTGAGGATAACAATATGGATTCATCAACATTTTGCTTTCTCATCTAGTAACAGGAATACACAGCACCATGGTATAGATGGGGGCTTATTCCATGATGTCTGAACAGCTGCTCAGGCCGGGTTTTCAGATGCGAATCCCCATTGATTTGAATAGGAATTTAAGCCAAAAATAGGCCAAACGGCCACTTCCGGGAATATATAGAATAAAGCCCTCCTACATTGGAAAAAGATATACTGTTTGTCCATCGAGTTCAGCCTCTGTTAAACTCTCATAGGAAAAATACTTATCCTGTATTTATAGTTGTATTGATCCAAAGGAAGGCAAATAAATATTAAAAACCGGTGAAATATTTGCCAGTTGTGTGTCATAAAGGGGAAGAAACCCTTCATTCCCTGAGTAATGGCAATCACGCTTCTCCCAGGATCAGCAGCATGTCCATGGTTAAACTTATTCTGCACCTTTCTTTTCTAAACAGATGTCCAACTGTTTCTTAAATAGACAATCCAGGACTGCACATTTTTTTTATGTTGCATTGAAGCGGGGGGTCTCTGGAGCTGAACCCCATTAATTTCAGCTCCAGGGACCCCCTGCTTCCAAACATAGTTACCTCTGAATGAGGGGCCAGCAGCGGCTCTCCTAGACTGCCAGGGTTCACAATATGTCCGCTGTTGGAAGTTTTTGCGTGCTGCGGGCCAATAGGAAGCCGTGACATCATCGGTGTGACTTCCTATTGGCCCATGTGATGCGGGACATTTAAACTTTAAAGCCCTGCTTGCTCAGCCAGAGCCCCTACCGGCACCTACCTCGGAGGTAAGTATCTCCTAAAGCAGGGGGCCCCGGAGCTGAAATTAATGGGGTTCAGCCCTGGTGATCCCCTGCTTCATATATATATATATATATATATATATATATATATATATATATGCCCTTTACTGTAAATGTTAGACAACATCTAGCAGAGATGGCATTTTGAGCCTGTAATATGCTTCATGTAAAAATATATAAAGAATGGTAACATTGTAATCACGACAACCATTGGATTGGTGTTGTGGTACTCTGCATTTATTCCATAATGTTGTACTGTAAAATATTTAACAAACCATACATTCTAATCTAATGTATTTGGAGCCAATTTTATTTGTATCTGTGTGGAGTGAGAATCACCGTGTCCATTTTTAACCAAAAATACACAAATATGCTGCAATTTCAATGCAAAGAATCAGAGGAAAGAGGTACTGTATCTGTTTGTTGTATTTTTGTTTTATCTGGCATACAACAATGTTGTATCACTTAAAAAACAGCATTTGTTGGTAATTTTGTCATATTCTGTAAAGTGTTTAAAGAGCACTAAATATCTCTGTGATTCTGTATGGTTTGTAAAATCTTGTATCACTTACTTTTTATTTATTTTTAAAGCCTAGGAGACCTAGCCAGTAAATAGGTTAAAAATATACGTTTTTACCTGGTAGTATTACAAGTACAACATGCAATGGAACACGTTCTTTATCAAATAATATTTACTTAATATAATAAGTTATTTGGAAGCTCTAGGGATGTTGAAGAAAATGACATATACAGTAGCTTGTGTCACATAGAAAAAATGATTCACGCATTAGTGCATTCTGAATAACATTTCCATAACAAGAAAACAAATAACCACAAGCTATGAGTATCAATACAATCTGCTGAAGAATAATATATATTTGTCTGTGCTGCTTAGAGGGAAATAACATTTATTGTAAGTAGTACATGCAGTCTGCAGGTTCTTCAAAATCCATTTAGCACCAAAGGTTACAAATAATATACGCACAGAAAGGGTCGAGTAAAAATATTAAAATATGTTAGTTATCTTGTTGAAGCTAAAAAAAAATTACAGAACAGGAATGGAAAGGTACTCTCTAAAACCACCTGCAGCAGCTAGGGGTACGCCCCATCTGTCACAAAGAATAGTACAATGCAGGAGATAGTAGCACAGAGAATAAGCGCAAACCCGAATCACCAGAAGTGTTAAATAAAAAAAAAAAATATCACCACTGGGGAGATGCCGCTGGTATGAGGGTGTTTCCTAACACCCTCAGACACGGTAACAAGAACACTCCCAAGCGCAAAAAAACTCCCCTCAGGTACATGAAAAAAGGAAAGAAAACAACATAGTGCAAAAACGCATAAAAATGGTTAAATACAATTTAAACTAATGAGTGCCCACTCACGTGGTAGAAGAATAAGTCAGGCGTTTCCAGATTTCTGATCTGGGGCAGTATTGTGATAGGAATTCTCCCGGACCATGTATAGAGAAAAAAAAAATATATATATAGTGTAATACAATTTTAATAAAACATACATAAGAACAGTGAGCTCATTCAACTCACATGTTCCCAAAAGGACATGAGCAATTTGACCACTCTGGGTCCTGCAGCAGCCTCGGCCGTGCCTCTCGCTATCTGTGGCGTGTAGCTGGAGGATCTGTATGTTCCTGCTTCGGAACGAACAGCTGACACAGCGGAGCAGCGGACAGCTGATCACATCAGGTGACGTCACAGCAGAGGGGGATTCTCTACACCCCTACACCCCTGAGGAAGATCGTATCACGATTGAAACGCGTAGGGTGGTCCCCCTGTTGCTGTGGAGAACACTGAGCCATTTGCCCTACCTGCTACGAGACGCCGACGCTAACTGAAGCCGCCGCTGTTAGACCGCAGGAACCGGAGAATTCCCCTCTGCTGTGACGTCACCTGATGTGATCAGCTGTCTGCTGCTCCGCTGTGTCAGCTGTTCGTTCCGAAGCAGGAACATACAGATCCTCCAGCTACAGCCACAGATAGCGAGAGGCACGGCCGAGGCTGCTGCAGGACCCAGAGTGTCAAATTGCTCGTGTCCTTTGGAAATGTGAGTTGAATGAGCTCACTGTTCTTATGTATGTTTTATAAAATTGTATTACACTATATATATATATATATAGACACACACCACCCACACACACACAGAATCACACCCCACACACCACACACCACTACCACACGACACACACAACAACACCTCACACATACCACTACACACCGCACCACAGCAGCACACACACACACACTCTCTGTACGTGTGTGTGTTAGATATACAAATTTTTATTATGATCACAGTGGCATATCAGCCCCGGTTTTGACCTTTATCACGATATCTTAATTAAGGTCCAGGCCAGGACCAAGATTTTGTCGTGTTTCTACTAATTAAATAAGAGAACATTGTTTTGCTAAAACACAAATGATGGTGAAGACTCAATGGAAGAGTATCTGGCTATTAAAAAGCCTATTTTACAGTACTCATTCAACAAGCTTCTTTTGGAGGTCCTATTAACAATTGAAAGCCAAATGTATGTTGTATAAAATCCAAGGTTGCTATTGTTAAATCCGCTTTCTTTCATGCCAGACTGATCTCATCATATGAACCTATTGCACTGGGAACTTTTTGTAGATGGTTTCCCTCTCACCACCTCTGAGTATCCAAGTGCTTTTTGGAAATGGAGGGCCCTTAAATTCAAGTGCCAAGAAGAGCCATGTTTTCCACAGCCTACAACTGCTGATAATAATTAGTATGTTAAACGATCAAGGACAAAATCCTTTCCCGACCCTAATAACACTGAAATACACGAGATTTTAATAAGTATGTGCAGGTTTTCTCCAGTGATACTTTCAGTTTTATCCTTCTATCTATTTAACAAGGAATCTGCTTCTAATCAGACACAGTGACCTGCTTTTGCCGGGTACTTTTCCTTTGGAGGATACTAGGCTTGCAGCCAGTTTGATTTAATTCTTATTATTCGATTTTAAAGTTCTTGGTTTCTCTGGTTTTATCCCCGAATCCGTTTCGCAGGGTTTGAGGTTTCATTTTGTTGGTGTCACTGTGGCAATTATTTTAGGACAGGAGTGGCCAACTCTCATCCTCAAGGGCCACCAACAGGTCAGGTTTTAAGGCTATCCCTGCTTCAGCACAGGTGGCTCAATCATTGGCTCAGTCATTGACTGAGCCACCAGTGCTGAAGCAGGAATATCCTTAAAACCTGACCTGTTGGTGGCCCTTGAGGACTGGAGTTGGCCACTCCTGTTTTTGGGCAATGCCTCACTTTAGCATCTGTCTTTCCTGCTTTCTTGTACTGTTTATGAACAAAGCATTAGACACATTTTCCGAGGCTGTCCTCTTGGCTGTCATGACATTTTATATTAGTTTATTGGAAGGTGCTCAGAAAATTACCTTGCTTATGTCAAGATTTATATGATGTGACTTTTCTTTGCAATGTGCCCCTTTGTGTAGGGATTTGGCAAACAATATAGAAGACCTTCTTTCTTAAATATTAAAGAATTACTTTGGGGGGGGGGGGGGGGGGAAGGGGTTGGAGAAAAATAAATAGCTATCATCTATATGTTGATTCTAAAACATAAAGTCCATCTTAGGAAGAGATCATTTCTTCATAGGCCTGCAGTGGCAAAATTTAAAATCAAAATGTACCCTTGGCTATTCAATTATATGAATAAATCTCATATAAAAAGAGCTTGTTCAAGGGATATCAGCCAATGGAAAATATTTTCAGATAGTGAATATAAATGGCATGGACTTATGAATATAAATATTTCCTGAAAGAAGTGGCTGACAGAAAAGATGGGCCTACTTTGTACGTTTTTGATTGGATTATTCGCCTTTTTTTTTTTGTCTAAACTCAGAACTGAACCTCTCTCAAATAAACTCCTAGCGTATGCTAAGAAAGGATAGAGAAAAAATATTCTTAGCCTGATATAGTAATCCAACTGAGAATGGTATTTTCTAAGCAATCGAAAAAAAATGTATTTTTAATGGAAGGAGTTTTAAATGCACTAATCACAGCCTGAAATAAGACCTGCCAGGATTTGGGTGAGAGATGAAGCATTTCCTCCCAGGCTCTACTTTCTCTCCTAAAAAGTCAGACTTTTCTTTACCCAGACTGATACTCCACATTCTGCTATTATTTAACATCTTGACCTTTGTTTGCTTTCCTCATCCTTCTGTTTAGAATTCTCTTCCCTGCCCATGTCCCTATCTTTGTGCCTATCCTTGCGTTGAACTCCAACCTCAAACAGTACCATCTGTCTTTCCCATTCAGCCAGTTGTCACCTTGCCAGCCTGCAGTTACTGTGCCATAAACCTTACAGCCCAAGGTCAAATCCCAGCGAGCTGGCTGGCCTGGCATCTTTTAGTCTCTGGCATTTTTATCACCAACCATCTGATGCATGCAGGACTCCTGTACACTGCACTGCAGAACTGACCAATGGTTGTACGTTGTAAATTGTGCTGAACATTATGGTCTTTATTGTACAAATGGAATTGTCTCAAGACACTTGAGATGAAGAAAATCATCATTTTTAAGAGCTGGACTTGCTCGAGGGCATGATACGAACATGATGTGAGTTAAACGCATATAGGCTTTGGGGTGGAGAGGGGGTAGCTGCTTTAAAGTACTTGCATAGCAAATAAAACTACCACTTGTGAGCACATCCAGACAGACAGGTCTGCAACCCTGCCCGTCCCCATCATCTCTTGGCATACAATGCTTTCACTGCCGCCAAGGATTCTGGGAAAGGACATGCAAATGAGCAGACCCTGTCACGTTTTGTCTCCTATCCATTTAACTTATGAGATATCATTAGATATGTCACTGGAGTTTTGTGTTTGCCTTCCTCTGGATCAAAATACTGTAAGTACGGATATAGCATAAAGTATCTGTCGCCTAAATTTAGCATAAGTTGTACTTGATGGATGCATCTCTTTTTTTCAACCTCATCTACTATGTAACGATGTAACATGGATCTCTATAAGCTTATGGCTGCCACATTACACAGCTTATCAGCACAGCCTGGGTTAAAGAAGTGCAGAGCCAGTAAACCTACTCACAGACAGCTATTTTTACTTGTTTGGTTCTCATCAGTGTGAGAATAGTTAAAGGGGCATTTTCCTCATTGTGCTGTTGTAGAACCATAAATCCTGGTTAACAGTCGCACAGTTTTATGACATAGTTTTTATTCAGTATTGGTGCCATTTAAAAAAAATTATGGTACAGAGCCTCAAAATCTCCGAGCACCGTCTTTCAAAAATAAAAAAAATGAGTAATGTTTTTTTGTACGATTTATAAAATTATAGTAGCATATTTATATCATTTTTTTTAAAAGTAGAATAGTAAGTTCAGGTTTGTTGATAGAAACGCGTGACATTCACTGTTTTTATTAAGTCAAGATGGTGGTACAGCTCAACCCCCTTATAACGCTGTGCTTGGGGTCCAAAGAATCACATCGCGTTATAAGCGGATCGCGTTAGAAATAATGTACAATTATATGCATTGTACAATAAAGTATTTAAGACACCAATAATCGTGTTGTAAAGTATTCATAAATACGAAAATTGGGAGCCACGCTTGCATCGCGTTATAAGCGGATTTGCGTTATAACGGATCGCGTTATAACGGGGTTGAGCTGTATATTTTTTCCTAGTAACAAACCTATGTAAAACTTTGTTTTTTTTCCCCTTTGATTTTCTGGGTACATTACACTGCATAATAAATGTAATTTAAAGATGTGCTAATTTACCTGAATTTATATAATTTTTTTAAGCAAAATCGATCTTTCGTTACAAAAAAGAGGTGAAAGTGTAGATTTGCAAAGAAAAAACATCAGTGGTACCTCTTGCCTCTTCACACGAAGAAGCAGAGTAATGCATTGTTACATTTTAAGGTGCTTAAATAATTTTTTTTTTTTTTTTGTCAAAAATTGTTTTTGTCTTCAAACCATAACAAATCATATTTACTTTATGTAATAATTAAATGTCATGAAAAATGGGATGAAAAATGTATTTTCTTCTTTTTTGCCTTGAGCTATGGACCTGGATTGATAGCACCAGCACACATCTAGCAGACGGAAGGCTAGTTTTACAAAGTAGTTCCTAGGTTTGTTGACACACTTCAAATAGAAGAGAAGCAAATTGATCCGGTGGGACAGCAGCCGTACTTCCTTTCAATCAGAGTCATTCCTAGTACATAAATGTTCTTACAGGAGTGAGATTTGGGAGCGGGTCAGGGCGGGCGCCGGCAGAAGAAAATGGAAATCATTACGTTTCCATTACATTGGAAACGAGCAGGAGTTACTAAATCTATTTACTTAACGTTTTATTTTTTTGTTCTTTTATTCTTGTTTTGATCAGAGAAAGGCTTTGTGAATTTAATTTTCTTCCAGACGGAAAACAATAACACGTTTACATATTTGTTATTAGTTTACCATGATTACAGTTTACAATGTTCCAAAGTTTATTTGAAAAACATCTATATTTTGTACTTCATATTTCAGAACCGGTAAAAGCATCTGACAATATATTTTGATGCGATCTCCCTAAACACTGCGGCTGTGAATACTTTAGGGGACACGTGAATAATGACTTATGGGTATTTCCAAACAAAGATTAACTTCTTTTTTTTTGTTTTTTTTCCATATTCCTTCCATCTGTCTGCATTTGGCTTAAACTATTTAGGTCTTTTCCAGCAAACACACCAAGGTCGTATGTCATTTTTGTTAACCCACCACAGCTACACCAACTGTTTTGCAGTAATGCTCTTAGTTTGCCACTTGTGACCGAACGCATGAGGTCATCCCTGTTTCTATGCCAACAGTACCCCGTGGGAGAGCATATTCAGTAAAAGCACAGAAGTGGTGATTCCGCAGCTCCAGCTCCAGTGCTGCCACCGTCTGGTCCAGCTGTGCAAGGACTGCCTGCTAGTGGTTTACAAATATGCAACAGATCCAAGAGGATCAGTACCGGGCAGTATTCCAGGCTGGGAAGACACCAGGTATTCATTAACAGCGGACATTTCCATAATAAATTCTTTTAGCTTAGATGTGGATGCATTCTGCACGGCAAAGCCATGCAAACGGTGTACCTTGCTGGAAAATGCATTAAGCTTTTCTAGCGAAGAGCATCTCTCAAGATATACTAAGCATATGTTGAAATAATCACCAATATATTTATTGAATACCAAACAACATGTTAGTTGAAGCTATGGCAATATGTAGAGTATCATGTTTTTTTCCGTCCCATTGTGCAACGTGGAATACACTGGAGTGTGTATTTCCCCAAAATATTCCCCCCCTCATAATGAATGGCATATTCCTTTTATTTCAGTGAGTTGGTGAGCAGTGCGTAGGTAACAGAAATGTTCCCTCTCATAATGAATGGCATATTTATTTTATTTCCATGAGTTAAGGATGTTCATCACTCAGAATAACAGAAGCTACCAAGTCCGATCCTTCTAAATACAAAGCTATATTCCATTCTTGGAAGATACTGTGGAATCTCAGTAATCGGACAAGGCCGAACAAGGTGGCTTTTCACTTATATGACCAGTCTGTTATGGGGCTTAAATGCCTGAAACTAGAATATGAAATAACTCCTAGAACAGGTTTCGTACACAGAGGTGAGAGGACTTGAGAGACGGTCAGAGGAGCTTGTGAGTTGTGTCGCAGACTTCCCAGGCCGTGCATGGGGTTTACACAGCAATCCCACCCAAAACATATTTAAGGCTATGTTTTAATGTGATGTAATCTACCTCCCAAGTGTAACGCTTTTTGTCCAAAAGTTCACAAAATGAAGGCGTTTAATGATATATTTTGGGACAGTTTCGTTTTATTCATTTCTTTGTCCACCTGTGTGAGCTATTTTATACCAAAGATGCTGAACACAGAAAGCAGGTATCAGGGTTTAAGTAGAGTAAAGCGATTGTCTGTTTTAAACAATCCTATGTGTATAAAACCCCATGTTAAATAAAGAATATATGCGAATCTTTGCATAAAACAGTCAGGAATGGTAAGAATGTTTTACTCTTTACAACTAATTTATGAGAATTCCAATTTCTGCCAACTGGTTTTTGCCTCATTATCACCAAACACTAATCTACCTTCCATATTAAAAGTGAAGAACATTTCTTTGGCTTATTACATAAATACAACATTTCAGAGGAACAAGAACAAAGGCCCCATTGCGACGGAAACATTGCAAACTAAAAGAACCATTTAAAAGTCATTTGAGTAACCAGTGTGTCAGCATAAAAGTCAATTGTGTATGTCAGGGGAGCTCAACTCAGGTCCTCAAGCCTGGATATCCCTGCTTCAGCACAGGTGGCTCAATCAGTCCCTGCTTCAGCACAGGTGCCTCGATTAGTGCCTGCTTCAGCACAGGTGGCTCAACCTCTGATTGTGCCAC
Organism: Ascaphus truei; assembly: GCA_036426205.1. Taxonomy (NCBI): domain Eukaryota; kingdom Metazoa; phylum Chordata; class Amphibia; order Anura; family Ascaphidae; genus Ascaphus; species Ascaphus truei. The sequence continues at coordinate 4,452,541 of CM071576.1, forward strand.
CTGTGCTGTAGCTGGGATATCCTGAAAACCTGACCTGTTGATGGGACTTGAGGACTGGAGTTGAGGCCCCCTGGTGTATGTTGAGCCCCCCTGGTGTATGTTGAGCCCCCCTGGTTTATGTAATACTCCAATTGAGTGTAAAGGGTTTAGTATTTCGGCAAAACTATTTGCCTTTGCACATAAAACAAAATATGTATACTTCTTACCTGGGGGCACATTAGAAACCAGGCAAGCAAACTGTCCGAAATGACAAAAAACATCTTACCTTATAATTCATTCTTATTGTTGCCCATTTATGAGCCACTGATTGAGCCACCTGTGCTGAATCAGGAATATCCTGAAAACCTGACCTGTTGGTTGCCCTTGAGGACTGGAGTTGGCCACCCTGTAGTATAGGGTTTGTACAAACTGGGGGTGATTTTTCTGGGGGGGCGCGGAGGTTGCAGAGGCCCCGCACTCTTCCCCAAGGCATTTAAATTAAATACCGGGGGGACCTCACGAGGCCTCTGCAACCTCAACTTACCGAGATTCAGACGGCTTCTGGGCGCGTCTCCATGACAGCGCAGCGTCAAATGACGCAATGTGACATCAAAGGATGCCGCGAGTCACGTGTCATGAAGTCACATGACTCTGCGGCATTATTTGACACCGCACTAAGGCAAGGGGGTGCGAGCACCGTGGGAAACAAGGCAGGGGCCGCAGCAACAAAAGTGTGCGCACCCCTGCTGTAGTACATGGGAATTAATTAGATATTCAATTATTTGTGGCACTCATCTTTGCAACTACAGCTGATGTGACGCGAGTCATGAACAGGCGGTGAGCAGGTCTTGCCATAAAGCATTGCTGCTGTATTCCAAGATGGTGGTCATAAGTATGGTTTGTGCTAGCTACAGTGAGGCAGATTTTGAGTTTAAAGAGAAGGCACAAATGAGAACGAGATAAAGGTGTCCGGGTGACATGTAGGGGCTGATTCTATATGTGTCCCCGGGGACTTCAATGCGGAATTTCGGCCGAAAATGACCTGATCGGCCATTTTGACGCATATAAAAGCCGCCCCATAGGTAGAGAATCACTGTTTGATTTGCGTGATGGGATAGCAGTGCAGACGTTTGTATTTCCTCCCATATCAACAGTAATTATGACATTTTGTCACATATGCATACTAAAATCAATATTAAAGCTCTTATTCCATCTCCAAATTGTTTTGTACATTTGGTGCTGGTGGGTGTTTCCATGGGTAGGGCAGCAGGTACAACGTCATTTCACATGCACATTTTAATATAAGGTAATGTACAGTATGTTGCACCTAGAAGAATGTGAGATGTTCCATAGGTGTAAAGAAAATATTCTTGTGTTATATCCTAAATATCGCTTGAGAATTCATATATATGGATCACATTTGTTTTTAATGCAATCACTTAACTACAAATTAGAGTGGCTTAGATAAATACTTTGTTGGACTGAAAATCTATCTTATGCATGACCCCCATCTTGGACTATAGTTATTTATCTCATGCAATGGATCTTCTGGTCATCAGAAGATTAAAATGCATTAATGCAAGATGTCGCTCTGCCACACAATCAAAGCCAGCAGTAAAAGTGTTCATTTCCAGCCCGTGCGGGAAACAGATGTCTTAAGAAATATGCTCACAAGGCAGGAAGACCGCCAGGACTGGGAGCGAACGGGGTTTGTCCGTGTGTTAAAAGCCTAGGATACGTTTTTACCAAAATGGTGCTGGGAAGAAGTGCTCTCTTAGTTAATGTTCCTGTTGCAAATACATTTGCTAAGTACCCCACGCCTTGCGAAGAGATGTGTGCAATAATACAATGAGTTCGCTGCTGAAATCCTACACCCTGTGGAGAGACTGACCCACGCAGATTGCTGGTGAGGGGGCATTTGTTTCCTGTTGGAGTAGACCTGGTGGTGATAGCAACGATCCAGTTGCCAGTTACCTGAAGCTGACAAAGTAGACTTAGTGCTCTAAGCACAGCTATTTTGTGTTGTTTGTTATTTTTTTAAAGGAACAGGAGCTTTAGTATCCTGTGTGTAAATAAAATGTATCTTGTCTGCAAGACAAGGAGAGACCCCATCTCACCAGTATCACAGGATCTGCACTGGCTCTCGGAGGAGCAAAGCATTCATTATAATATTTTGACCCTTACCATCAAGGTTATCCATGGACTAGCCCCCCCTTACCTTCAGAACGGCCTAATCTATAACACCCCCAATCAGGCTCTCAGATCTGCCATCGCCCCTCAACTGATTGAGCCTCGGTTTAAGGTTAATAAAGCTGGACGGAGGGTGTCACCAAGGACTGCCCCAAGACACTGGAATAAGCTCCCTGCTGCTTTAAGAAATCAGGACGCTTTACTTTCATGCAGAAAGGAATTAAAAACCTTCATTTATAAACAAAGTCTGGCACACAGACCCCAACACCCTGGCAGCCATCTTTCCTGCTCCCGTTCGTGTTTTCCCTTGTGTTGGTCTTCCTCGTCGTTCCCCTATAGGTTTTCAGTAGGTCCCGGTTGTAGGTTTGGGGTGGGTGTCCTCCATATGTTCCTACATGCGCTCTAGCACTGAGTTTCTTGGTGACTAGCGATTTAGAAAAAAAATCAAAATAAATAAATGGTTGGCATCCTAGGTTTGTCTTATACCTGTAACAAACATTGCAAAACCTATTCACAACACATGGCATTGACGGCAGCCTTTCCACACCTGGGGGTAGTGAAGCGATCAGACGTGTGTGTGAAGAACAACAGACCCAGGGAAAACGTGTCCAAGGACTGGATACAGAAACAAACGCTGTAAGGCAGGAGAGGGAGAGAACAGAGAGGTACGGCACCTGCAGGTAAACCCCTGCCATATTGTGTATGAGTGACGACCAGCTGTGCTTGCAGCATATGCAGAAAGAGTGTTAGTACAGGTGTGAAGTGCCTGAAGATTTGTAATCCCCCCATGAAACATGGGAAGGAAGCAAAAAATAGATACAGCTGCCAGTTTCCAGGAACCCTAAAGCAGTGACAGCAAAAACATGGAAGAGCACATCGATTAACGGGATGGTTTGCGCAAGACATGCAAGTAAAGACGCTGGGCAGTATTCTTAGGGGATTCAGTAACTGCAGGAAGGAATACAAACACTGATATTACCGCACAAAGAGGAGGTTTGGGACCTAACTGCAGCGAAGAAAGTAAGGACAAAGACGGCGTAAAATACAAGATGCTAAGAATGAAAATGCACCTGCTCCTCGGGAACTGCGCGATTTAAAAGAGCGTGATCAAGAGAGCCTTCATGCAACATGAGCACAGAAAGATTGGCATCTTGCAGACGTAAAGCAGAGCCTGTCCCAGCAAATTATCCAGCTGAATGAAGAAAAACATTCCCGGCAGAAGGAAATCTTAATGAACAAAGAGAAACTTGAGTGGGAATTTAAAATGAGAGAGAGCCAATAAACGCTGCAAGACGAGCTGGAACAGGGAGGATCAGGCCATCGTGAAAATGTGGCACTGGGTCAGCCTGGAACATGCAGCTCAGCAAGGGGAAGCCCTAACGGGAAAAGCTCTCAATTCATTTGCAGTTGGGCAAATGACAGAATGAAGGAAAATGAACTGCAGGAGTTGCCAGGAAGATTCTCTAATGCAGGGGGCTCAAATCCAGTCCTCAAGCCTCCCCCCAACAGGTCAGGTTTTCAGGATATCCCTGCTTCAGCACAGGTGGCTCAATCAGGGGCTCAGTCTTTGTGCCACCTGTGCTGAAGCTGGGATATCCTGAAAACCTGACCTGTTGGGGGTTCTTGAGGACTGGAGTTGAGCCCCCCTGCTTTAAAGCACAGGGGAAAAAAGAGCAATTGCAGGAAGCATTTTGCAAAGCTTGAAAGGGTTACGCAACTGCTTGAGTGCAAATTTTGCACCAGTAGAATGCAGGAAACTAGAAGACACCCTGAATGAAAGTATAACTGTTTTGGAAGCAGAGCTCCAAACAGACTATAAAAGAGAAAGTGATGGAACCCGTCAGCTGGAACGTACGTTTGAGCATCCGCACAGCGTGTCTGGTCCCAAGATGGAACATATACAGGAAAAAGAAAGGTTACAAGTAAGGCTGCGGGTCTGTTACCAAGCACAACCTTTTGAAAACTCATTATAAATGTGAGAAGATGAGAGGAAAATGTTCACAATGATCTCACTTTAAAGCAAGAGATAATAAAGATTAAAACACTGAAAGAGGAGCCGATTGCAGCCACAAAACACGTGGATAAATTATTCTATAAATTGAAACTTGCAGAAAACACCATTGCACACACAACTACTTTAGGGAGAACATGTGAACTGGAGAGCTTAAAAGGCTGGCAACTGTAACAGGATATTCAATGTACAACTGGCAAGGACAAAAGTACTCAGAGTCCAGAAGGAACATGTATTAAAGCCAAGATTGAGATAACCTTTTGATGAGCCCTTGCCAATACAGAACAGCCAGCAACCTACAATTTGTGTGTCCATCCCTAAAATGTACAAGCATGGCAGAGTGTGACACGAGCTAACAGAAGAACACCCCGTGTTCTGCGGTCAGCACTGTGCTTTCACTCTCAATGTATTGGTCAAGTTGGAAATGACCAGGCTGCATTTAATTTAACCAGAATACACATTCAAGAAACAAACAGCACCGTCTACGCTGCGATATGTAAACTACAGGTTAACCTCCGGAACAATACAAAATATCTGTGTTTCAAGCCATGGAAGGTTCTATGAGTACCAAAACAAACTTGTATAAACTGGTGAAATTGTACAGGAACTACCTTAGTGAAGGAATAGCTGAAGGAGATTGCACTTGACAATCCGAGGCCAGAACAATGGCAAGGGAAGGAACTGTGAGCACTAAAGGATGTGTTAAATAAAGGCTTCTTTAAGGTCAGAAAGGCGAGGATGAGGAGAACATTGACAATGTAATAAAGATTATAGCGTCTACCCAGCAGGGGCAACACACCATAAAGAAGGGAAGGAAAAGGTTGAGCATGAATCACCAGTGCAGAATGTGCCATTGAGAACAGCACAACAGATGTTTGAATCTGACCCAATGACCAAGGAAATGTGGTCCACTGGAGATGAGGTGGGATATAAAGACTAAAGGGATCATTCTAAATTAGCCAAAGTGGCTGATCGGGCCATTTTTGCCTGAAATTCCCCATTTAAGTCAATGGGGAATTTTTGTCCCAAAATGGACCTATTGGCTGCTTCGGTTGAAGAAGAATAAACCGCTCACTCTATGCAAAACTGGAAAAAAACAGGAGAGAATGGACCACTGCTACTCTAAATCAATAGTCCATGAGACGTGTGATGGTATAAATCCTCAGAAATAAAAAAGAACCATAAAAGTACCTAATACACAACGGTCTTTTCCCACGTGTTTATCAGTTAACATCAACTGAGAAGATGGTAGAACAAGGGCGGCCAACTCCAGTCCTCAGGGACCACAAACAGGTCAGGTGTTAAGGATATCCCTGCTTCAGCACAGGTGGCTCAGTCATTGAGCCACTGATTGGAGTTAGCCACTCTTGTGTTAAAACATATAAAGCTAAGATATCAAGATTTCTGCGTTCTAGTGAAATTACTGTGGTACATCTTAAGAAGTTATGGACTTATTAGGTCTAAGAACTACGCAGAATACATAATCTTTTATGTTTTGGAAATAAAGAGCCCTGCTCTGAACAGAAACCTATTTGGGGTAAGCAGAGGTCAACATACGAAATGCACAGTTAAACAGGCGTTTTAGAATGACTAATATCAGTCTTTTGGTGACATTCCATTAGGCAAGAGATTGAATGAGGAATTCTGTAATAAATACCCTGCAGGTGGCGCCACTTGGTGATGGTCACTCCATCCGTTGAGCTTGGGGTGGAGGGATATGTGACAAAGGTAAAATTGCTGGAGCAAGGCGCATTCGGGAAAGCTGCAGCTTTGCCTGTGCAGGAAACGGGTGACTCCTCAAGGTGCTCACAGGGCAGGAAGTGAGTTAGTCTTGGAAGGGGAGAGAATGGGGTTGTCAGTGTCCGAAACCGGATAAGGTTTTAACAAAATGGTGCAGTGAAGAAGCCTGTGCGATTAAGGCTATGAAATATGTCAAATGAATTGGTTTCTGAAATCCTACACCCAGTGGAAAGGCTGACCCAAGGATTTCGCAGCACAGCGCTGGTGAGGGGGCATTTGTTTCTTGTGGTTGCAGGTCTGGTGGTGTTAGCAAGGGTCCAACTGCCAGTGTTTGGAATGTGGCAATGTAAAGTTAGTGCTCTCAGGGGAGCCCAAGGGCCCTAAGTGTAAATAAAACTCCATTCCCTACATAGTTCTCATCCAGGGTTTGTTTCACACCTGCGACAGATGGTGTCAACCCACTCAGCATGTGACGCTGAAAGCAGCTTTCTCATACTCGGTTTTAAAAATATACTGTACAATAAGATATAGCGCAGATACTGTATAGTGTAAGATTCTTATTTTTTCCTTTTCAGGGCAGCCTGGAATACCAAATACAAGTAGAATCATTTCCCTACATTAGTATTAGGGGAAATTAGAGTAAATTCTCTCTCTCCCCCCATATGCATTAGTGGTTTTCTTTCCTGAGTTGAACACTGTATTTTTCAGGCTACATTAGCCTCCTCTCTCAAGCAAATATAGCATGACTTTATCAAGCTTAATCAGACACATTAGTTAGGCCTCATAACCAAATCCATTTCACTTACTATCCTGGAGAACCCTAATCTATGCAATCTTAGAAAATTGAGCAGAATTGTATCACATGGCAACTGGAATTCTGTGATCGTTACAAAAATAAATACCTGCCTGCAATGATTTTCTAAACTGCCCACAGTATATTGCCCATTTAATTAACCTCTGCTTTGTAATTATTTTAGGTATTTACTGCCAGTCGTGCCACAGTTCATCATGAAAACCTCGTCTTCCAGCGCTCGCCGCAGTTCCTCCGGAACGCCTCACTCCAGCATTTTCCTTACGCCGCGACTTAACCAGTACTGAAGTAAAAAGAACATTTCGTGCTCTGTAAATAATAGCTTTTTAATTTTGTTTTAAATCCAATTTCATATGGTGCTAAGCACAGCTCTCTTATAGCACCAATATAAACTCACTGATTACTTATTGCAAATGTTGTAAACCTCGCTAATTTGTTTATGAGATTATGTGTATGTCTAGATCCAGAATAGTTTATAAGAAAAATCCTATGTTATTATTCCTGCACAATATACAAAGTGTAAATCAGGAGTGGCCAACTCCAGTCCCCAAGGGTTACCAACAGGCCAGGTTTTCAGGATATGTCTGCTTCAGCACAGGTGGCTCAATCTGTATCTCAGTCTTTGACTGCCACCACCTGTGCTATTAGGGATATCCTGAAAACCTGACCTGTTGGTAGCTCTTAAGGACCGGAGTGGCCAGCCCTGGTGTAACTGATCTTGTTGATCCAATTAGAATGCTAATTTATTTTGCTTGTATATTGAACAATGTTATTTATTATATATTACAGTTATATTGAACAATTATTAACATACATAAAAGTTGTAGAAGCCTGAAGTAGAAAAATAGCAGACATAATAAGAAAAGAAAGACAGAAAATGTAATTATCCCTGCAGCAGGCTGTGGAAAAATTGCAGAATACAAGCCAAACTTTATTGAATAATTCCCATTTCAGGTCTTTTTTTTTTTTTTTTTTACTACAGCCACCGTAGAACTATTTTTTAAGGCATTGATGTGGGGGAAGAGCAATTGTCGTCATGTTTTTTTTTTTCACAGCGGCTATTCCACCGAGCTGACCTTTCACCTTGTGCGTGTTTCACCTTTAACAAAATGTTATTCCAGAGGCTATGAGAATGCTCAGCCCGGTGAGCACAATAATGCTGCCTAAGGAATCGTTTCCATGCCCGCCGTTATTATACAGAAGGCGACATCTTAGAGGAAAGGCGTCCGAGAAGTTATTGTTAGATCAGAAGAAGCTACAGGAGTAACCACTTTATTTGTTGGGAAGAAACTGAATAGGAATAGAGTATTTTTGAAAACATATTCTTTTGTTACTTTTTTTTAATTGCGATTTTGTTATCCGCATTGTTGGACTTTGTCGCGGACTTATTACGTACATTGTGTCCGAGAGCCTTTCCGGTGGCATTGGCGTGCTGTGCCACACTCTCAGCCCTTCTCGCATGTCCAATCTGCGCGGAAAAGGCTTTTTTTTAGACACGGTTTCACTCCGGCTCTGCCAATCCGATCGGTTTGCCAAAAAATCCTCCAACTCGCATTTGTTGCCGATAACTGGAATTCTCGTAGCTCCGTTATCAAAACCGGTTTAAAAACTCGCATTTTTTTCATGCCGCCTCCAGGGGGGCGTGATACTGTAGCCTCAAAAGACGCGGTTTTGCTTCCTTACAAGCCACAAAATAAATTTCTTGACTGCAGAACATGAACTGACTTACGGTATATGTGTTACGTATTCTGTGTTCATTTTAACCATTATACACTAAAGTTGAACTCATGATGTACATTGTACAAATAATTAGGTCCCCTATAGAAATATCAATAGACCACAAAACAGTACATAGAAACCATCATCCTCACTATTACTACTACTAATAATATCAATTCATATTAAAATTAATAATAGCAATTAAGATTATCATTAATAATTACAATATTTACCTTGTATAGCACTGAGTGTATGCAGTGCTGTACATATAATCTTTTCAGTCACAAGTCCCTGCACTGTTGAGGTTGTAATTTGTTTGGGGTAACATAAAGTGACTTGCCCAAGGTCACACAGAGGTCACACCGGGATGTATAACGGGCTCTGCTGCAGTGTGATTGTGCAGAGTTACGGTAGTGCATTTACACACTGCCCCACTCCTTCCATGCACCACAGCAATGTGACATCCCCAGTGTACTCATTACATGCCACATATCCTAATTAGCTGCCTATTGACACTCCCTTCATAAACTAAACCCTGCATGTCTGTGCCACTGAGGGACACACATGGTCAGAGTTGCCAATCAAAAACATTTTGTTAATAGTGTTTAGATTTTTTTCCCCTCACATTTTCCTTCCGTGACTTCTGAACACCACAAGCCATACGGTCTGGTACTGACCGGAGCTACGAGAACACACACTATAAATGAGGTTTGTTTCTTTTATTTCTCTTAATACAATTATTTTTCTAAGTTTATAATGTACTGTAAATACTTGTTGTGTTATTATCTACATAGATATGTTTTGAAACAGCGAAATGTAAATGATGATATTTGTTACCCACAATGCAGCACATTTCCCTGCTGTAATTCGAGTTACTCTAAATTATTAGTATTTTTTAATACTGCTGGTGGTCCTTATTTGTTAATTAAATTAAGTTAGTACATTTCGATCTATTTCTTCAAGTTTCTTTAATTCTTGCACAGGCGAAATATGACAGTGTGGAAGGGTCTAATCTAATTTAAGTTAAAATAAGCAGGCAAACTTAAACCAGCATCATCTGTTTCTAATGACCCTTTTAGTTAGCACTGCCGTCACTGTATTTCCAAGCTACAGTATGCACATCGGTCTCAGTGCATTCTGGGACTGATTGCAGTGCATTCTGGGACTGATTGCAGTGCATTACGATGGGATTCTGTTGGTTTAGCAAATGTATAACGCATGCTGCTGGGGCACAAAGCTATAAACATGAAAAGAAACTCTCTTTATTCTTTAGACAGATTTTTATTTTTTTTACTTTATATTTATTTAATCACAGAAATCAGTGTTCATTGTAAGACAATAAGTATCATACTGTATTGTTTTTGACTGTTCTCCGACACATTTTCAAACAGAAGTGTCCTGTACATACATTTTTGTTTTAAGGCACAAAGTACACACACGTGGCAGGTACAATGAGATTTGTCATTCTTGACAAAAAATAGTTTAAATCAAAGTGAATGGCAGAGGTATGTGGTTTCAGGGCTTATTGAACATCTTTAGAATAAAAAAAAGTTCTTTTATTTATTTTTTATTTAACATAATGCCGACTGTATTCAATAAAGCAACAGAAAATAACATTAGTTGTTGTTTATTTGATCTTAAAACGGTCATTTTTGTTATACACATAATGCTAGTCCATATATCTGAATTATAAAGTTATTATTCCAGCAAAGTAGTAATAATTTAAATTGTTTGCGTTCATGATCAAGTTTATACGAAGCATTTCTTTGTTTAACGTGCTCTACTTAAAAAAAAAAGCTGGTCACTGTGATTTTGACTTATGAATAGGGAAGATAATGACAATAACATCGCTATCTGATGTTTTCTTACGTGGGGGGCGTTTGTGTATTAAAGATTACGTGAAAAATACCATTCAAAGCAAGATTTTTTTTTTTTAATAAATATATTTTTCTGTTCCCATAAACTTCTGTATCCCCCATCAATTCAATGATATACATACAGTACTTATTACCACATATATTTGGGAATTCCTCATCTTCATATATAAATGTATTGGGCTTCTTAAAAGTTGGCTAGCAAATTCTCAGTTTATCGTGGTCAAACTCTATTTAACGATGATAAATCTGTCGCATTGAGGTGTTATGTTTTGGGGGATAAATCACACTGTTTGAGACAGTTTTGCCCCCAGAGGTATTTGGCAAAATCATGAAATGGTTTATTCAGATTGTAAGTCCCTCAATGCTGTAATTACAAAGAGGTCAGTTTAATTAGTTGGTTATAATAGAAGCCTGTCTGTTTTCTTCTTGTAGTTGGGAGCTGGAAGTAAAGAGAAGGGAAACTGTTCATTCTGTTCAGTTCACTATCAGCATTGGTCATTCTAAACGAAGGGAAACATTGGCTCAGTGTACAGCCCCCTAGTCCTTCATCTGCTTAAAGGTGACTCTTAACAGAATTAAACAAGGCTCATTAATTAATGTCACAAATGTTTAACTTTACTCTATATCCGTATGAATAGCATCAAAACACAAATCATGCAAATTGCATCGTTTTAGCATCTTTGGAAGTCCCAGTAGTTTGAGAAACGACCCCATATTATTTATTGTTAACATAAACACACCGGGCACGGACAGAAACTGGCTTTGTAGTTTAATAATAGTTTTGATAGATTGAGTCCCCCAGGCTCTGAACTGTACGTAGAATGAAAGTCTCTAAACTTTGACCTACTTTACCAATTCTGAGTGTACTCTCTTATGAAAACACTGTAATTAGTTTTATATATCAGATTTGCTTTTGATTGCACTGGTGCTTTGTCCTGGGCCTTTGAAGGGTTGGTCGGTTTAACTGTAAAGAGCATTTAACAACATCGCCAGAGAACGTTCAATCTTAAAAGGGAAAACATGCTGTAACTCTATATAGGAATTATGATACAGAAAGTATGACTGCAGTTTTCCCTGTGACCAATGCACCTTATTGTTGAAAAGCAGTAGTGTCTACAAAATGTCATCTACTTGGATTTTAGTTATTTAAGTACTGTATAGGATGATGTAAGAATTCTGAGTATCATAAGCTTGTTTTATAAATCCGTAGTTATGTTAGATGGGATTTTTAAAACGTTTGATAACTTTTTATTAAATCATTTTTGGTATGTATGGGTTTATACATGAGGCTTTGTGTTCTTCCAATGTCAAAATGATGGTGGCCTTGGAAATAATTCAATATTGAGTATGAGAACATCGATGATGGATTTTTAGGTCGGTCCATTAAATATACAGTATATATTCTCCAGGACTAATACAGCAACTAGAACTGTTCTACAAAGACTGATAATACAGGGTCGTGTATTACTTGTCATGTCAAGGACAAGCAGGTCAATCTATTGGTAATTGTAGTCCTTTTTGGACCCCATTCCTTCCCATAGACAGAGCTAAGCATTGTAAATAAAATTATACACCAGTCCGTTCAATTCCTACATCTATCTTCATGTGTTACTTTTTTTTTTTTTTTTAAAGAAATACATTTAAGTAAGATGGCAACTTAGACTCCAAATATTCTATATTTTCCTCTTCCATTTTCATACAGAAAGCCAATTTGACTACATTTGCCAAACATAGGGAAAGTTAATCAGCACAAACGTTGTCTTTCAATTAACTAGCACAGACACTCAGTGGGGTTTCAATTCCATCTTTAATTTAATACTATTTTAATTGCTTAAATTCACTGTAGCTGCTTAGCTTGGACCTCAAATATAATTTCTGCGAAGACATTGAGCCCAAAAAGTTATCTGTGCAAAATATTTGGTATTAAGATTTTGCATATTGTCAACATTTTAAACATAAGCATAGGAAAAGCAAACTTAAATACATCCTGTTTTAAGAAATATTTGTAAGAAGACTTTGTGGCTCTAACCGTGCTTATTTACATGTTATTTGTCATTTTTTTATCAAATCTAATGGTACCAGATTTACTTTTCTATTAAATCCACAACACTTTGAAAGTGTCTCTGCTGAAAAACGGAGTAAAAAAAACATCAGATACAGCAAAGAAGTGAACTTCCTTGCAAGCAACAATATTTCCCCCTTAATACAATTTATGCAACATCTTTGCACCCTGGAGATTTTTATCAAAACACTTTGCTGGGATTCATCAGGCCCCACTGTGGGGTGTGCCTCCGTAACCTGGGGGTAACTCCAAATGACTTCGGTCTCAGTTATCACTGAATCCGGGTACAATACCATGCTTTGCGGCTTGATGAATCCTGGCCTTGGGAGTGGTTACAGTGCAGCAATCTCTAACCGGTCCCTTAGAAATCATCCATGAAATTGCTGAAAAATATTAGAATTTTCAATATCTCTTCTTCTGGGCCACGTATAAATTGGTGAGTAAAGAATAACCTCCTATATCAGGGGTGACCAACACCAGTCCTCTGGGGTCAGATTTTAAGAATAGAATCAGGTCAGATTTTAAGAATATCCCTGCTTCAGCACAGGTGGCTCAGTCGTTGATTGAGCCACCTGTGCTGAAGCAGGGATATCCTGAAAACCTGACCTGTTGGTAGCTCTTGAGTTGGCCACCCCTGGCCTATATCATTTATAATGAAGTGCCACGTAAGTGTGAAGGAATAAAAGTATAGATTATCCTTATAGCATCTGCTATAAAAAATAAAGCGACACTTTATAGTGCGGACCTTACATTAAATATCAAGTTCTTGCATATTCTGAACGTACAAGTACAGTTTAATAAGATTTGTGTCTGTTAAGTTGTCGCAATCGGAATATTGTTATGGTATATTTTATATTCAAATAAAATGAAATAAGCAAAGATGAAAAAGAGACAACATTAAGTGGTGGTAGTAAGTATCTCCTCCTCAGTCCTCATGTGCAGCACGATAAGCATTAAAAAAAATACAGAGAATAATAAATCTGGGCTGCATGAGATACTGTACCTCCATATTAATGCATGAGATACCGTACCTCCATATTAATGCATGTGATACTGTACCTCCATATTAATGCATGAGATCCTTTACCTCCATATTAATGCATGTGATACTGTACCTCCATATTAATGCATGAGATACTGTACCTCCATATTAATGCATGAGATACTGTACCTCCATATTAATGCATGGATATACGTACTCCATATTAATGCATGAGATACTGTACCTCCATATTAATGCATGTGATACGTACTCCATATAATGCATGAGATATGTACCTAAATATAGTGCATGTGATACTGTCCTCCATATTAATGCATGTGATACTGTACATCCATATTAATGCATGTGATACTGTACCTCCAATTAATGCATGAGATACGTACCTCCCATAAGGCAATGTGATACTGTACCTCCATATTTATGCATGTGATACTGTACCTCCATATTAATGCATATGAGATACTGTACCTCCATATTAATGCATGTGATACTGTACTCCATGTAATGCATGTGATACTGTACTCCATATTAATGCATTGAGATACTGTACCTCCATACTAATGATGTGATACTGTACCACTCTCTCCTCAATATAAATTGAATTGTGATAATGTACCTCCTATTAATGCATGTGATACTGTACCTCCCTATAATGCCTGTGATACGTACCTCCATATTAATGCATGAGATACGGTACCTCCATATAATGCATGAGATGACTATACCTCCATATAATGCATGTGATACTGTAACCGCCACCTATTAATGCATGTGATACTGTACCTCCATATTAAGCTTGGCAGTGAACTGTACCCCCTTTAATGAATGAGATAAGCTACCTCCATATTAATGTGAATGAGATACTGTACCTCCATATTAATGCATGAGATACTGTACTCCATATTATGCCTGAGATTGTACCTCCATATTAATGCATGAAGATACTGTACCGAGCATATTAAGGCATGTGAACTGTACCCCATATTAATGCAGGTGATACTGTACCTCCATATAATGCATGAGTACTGACCTCCATATTATGCAGAACGATATGTACCTCCATATTAATGCATGTGTGATACTGTACCCCTCCAAATTAATGCATGTTGATACTGATACCTCCCATATCTAATGCATGAATGTGATACTGTACCTCCATATTAATGCATGAGATACTGTACCTCCTTATAAATGCATGAATACTGTACCTCCATATTAATGCATTGCACCTGATACCGTACATCTTATAATGGAGATACTGTACCTCAATATAAAAGGCATGTGATACTGTACCTCCATATTAATGCATGTGATACTGTACCTCCATATTAATGCATGAGATACTGTACCTCCATATTAATGCATGAGATACTGTACCTCCATATTAATGCATGAGATACCGTACCTCCATATTAATGCATGTGATACTGTACCTCCATATTAATGCATGAGATACTGACCTACCTAAATATAGTGCATGAGATACTGTACCTCCATATTAATGCATGTGATACTGTACCTCCATATTAATGCATGTGATACTGTACCTCCATATTAATGCATGAGATACTGTACCTCCATATTAAGGCATGTGATACTGTACCTCCATATTAATGCATGTGATACTGTACCTCCATATTAATGCATGTGAGATACTGTACCTCCATATTAATGCATGTGATACTGTACTCCGTATTAATGCATGTGATACTGTACTCCATATTAATGCATTGAGATACTGTACCTCCATATTAAGTGATGTGATACTGTACCTCCATATAAATGAATTGTGATACATGTACCTCCTATTAATGCATGTGATACTGTACCTCCATATTAATGCCTGTGATACGTACCTCCATATTAATGCATGAGATACTGGTACCTCCATATTAATGCATGAGATGACTGTACCTCCATATTAATCGATGTGATACTGTACCGCCATATTAATGCATGTGATACTGTACCTCCATATTAAGTTGGCAGTGAACTGATACCCCCTTTAATGAATGAGATAAGTACCTCCATATTAGATGTGAATGCATGATACTGTACCTCCATATTAATGCATGAGATACTGTACCTCCATATTAAGCATGAGATACTGTACCTCCAATTAATGCATGTGATACTGTACCACATATTAATGGCATGTGATACTGTACCCCATATTAATGCAGTGATACTGTACCTCCATATTAATGCATGAGTACTGTACCTCCATATTCATGCATGAGATACTGTACCTCCATATTAATGCAGTGTGATAGTGTACCTCATAATTAATGCATGTGATTACTGATACCTCCCATATACTAATGCATTGTGATACTGTACTCCATATTAATGCATGTGATACTGTACCTCCTATAAATGCATGAATACTGTACTCCAATTAATGCATGGTACTGTACCTCATTTAGAATGAGATACTGTACCTCAATTAACATGTGAGACACTCCATATTAATGCATGGATACGTACCCATATTAAGCATGAGATACTGTACCTCCATATTAATGCATGAGATACTGTACCTCCATTTAATGCATGAATGATACTGTACCCATATTAATGCATGAGATACTGTACCTCCAATCTAATGATCTAATGCATGAGATACCGTACTCCTATTAATGCATGTGATACTGTACCTCCATATTAATGCATGAGATACCGTACCTCCATATTAATGCATGAGATACTGTACCTCCATATTAATGCATGTGATACCGTACCTCCATATTAATGCATGTGAGCTATTTGTGGATAATTAACGTACCCTATCATGGGCCAGGTGGCTTTTAACATTCTGCATTGAAAGACCACCCTGGTTCTCCAGGGGTTCCAAATGTGACCTTTACCCAACTCACAGGATGAATAGCAGCACAGGTTACACATTCAGGGCCGCTCTCTGCTGGTAAGCAGTCTTGACGTGTAATTAAATGTTTCTGTTGAACTTTATCTTAAATGAAAACAATTGATAGTTTAGTGTAATTAACTTTTATGTTTATACTTCTGATATCTGATTTCATGGGAAGAGTTGTGAATGTTGAAATCGCAGTTTCACTTCTGTTTTGTAGCATACAGACACATTATGTCTCTTCACCACTTTTGTTTTTTTATTTCAATTTTTTTGCAGGGTTTTACACTTATTCTTTTCCACGGTACATTGGCCATCAGATTTTCACAGCAAGATATTTCTTACGTTATATAGAAAACTTGCACTGAACGAGGATCACATTACATTTTGCGATTCTGCGTTCTTACATATAGTATAGAGAATACCATACTTATCTTCTGGTATCATGTGGTTGACAACCAGTTTTTTAAGTCCCTTTAAAAGATTTAGAATGGACAGAAAGAGGCGAGATAGAAGAGGAGAGAAAGAAGGGGAGAGGAGGGATCAGGCTTGGCAGGAAAGGGGAGGGGGGGGGGGATAGAGCCGCTCATGTTCAGTGAGGCAGAGAGGAGGACGGGGGAGAAGGGCGGCGATGAACCAGGTCGCCCCCTCCCCCAGCCCGTCAACACCGCCCGGACTCCCGAAGTCCAATTCTCTTGCTCTTGCACCAGAATTCTCTTATCTTCTTCTTATTTCAAGACTTTTCTAGATCTGGAGCCATGGTTCCCAAATGTTATAGAATTGATCCATAGTTTGTTTTAGCTGGGCTGACAGTTTCTCCATGACCTCGTTTACTCTTTTGATAACAGTGCGTCTAGATGGGGTGTTTATTTTCTTCCAAGCCACTGCTATAGAGCAGCGCGCCGCAGTTAGAATAAAGGAGACCAGCCGTCCCATGGGAGCCTGTAGGGTTTAGCCAGCAAAAAGGTCACCGGGTCCAGCAGGACCCTCAGCTCTGTAACCTCTTGGATCATGTTTTGGACCATGGTGCAGAAGTTCTGAATCTGTGGGCAAGTACACCATATATGGGCCATATCTCCTATCAGGCCACACCCTCTCCAGCATAGATCGGGTGTCCATGGGAAGATCTGGCTCAGCCTACTGGGAGTTAAGTACCATTGAAATAGAATTTTGTATATATTTTCTTTTATTGTCGTGCAAATTGAAGTTCTAGCTGCCGATTCTCAGATATCCTCCCAGTCGTGTCTTTCTATCTCCACGTTTAAATTCTCCGCCCATTTCAACATATAGTTATGATTTTGGGCAACCGCTGATGATGCTCTTCCCGTGTATACTCCCGATATCAGGCCCCTCTGGTAGGTGCCTTTTTTGCCCAAGTTTTTGAATTTTGTTAGATTAGAATCCCTGGGCTTTCTCTTTCTCATTATATGTGGTTAATCCTGATTTAGTTTGAATCGTGGGGATTTGAGATTTAACTCTCAAACCTCCAAGTTTGTTAGCTAACAACCGGTTGGCTTTATTGCCCTTATCATAGTAACGTTGGTTTGTCCATTTTAGCGCTCTCTCCGCTCTGTCGAGTTGGCGCTGTTTAAGTTCAGCCCTGGTTTTGTCTAGAAGTTTGAAAAGTTTTTTTGAAGGGTTATTTTTGTGTTGTTCTAGTGAGACAAGTTTGTCAGATAGTTCTTTATATTGTTTTTGTTTGGCTTTTTTCCTGTAAGAGGCTATGGATATAAGATCTCCTCGAATTTATGCTTTGTGAGCTTCCCATAACGTTGCTGGGGAAGATACAGAGCCCTTATTTATTGTGAAATAATCTATACGTTTTTGCTTGATTCTACTCTCTATATCTGGCGAATTCAATAGAGTCGTTTAATTTCCAATTATATTGATTATTTTATAGCAATCCCAGCCCATTACCAACACAAGCACAATTAGATCAAGTAAACATCGCCATTGTATAGACAGATATATCCTTTCGAGTGTTCAATGCAGCCCTTTCTTTGGCTCCCGACGAGGACCCCAGGGATCTCCATTTGTGCCTGAGGGATTGTGTGTGGGGGGCGGGGGGGGGTCAGGGAGGGAAGAATGTGGAGGGGAGGTAGGAAGACAGGGGAAAAAAAGGCAGGGGGGGGTGTAGGACCTGGGTGTGGAGGAAAGGGGACCTGGGAGTGGGAAGGAGGGCTTAGGTAGGAGGAAAGTTGGGACCAGCAAGGAAGGGGGGGGGGGGGGAGAGAGGTAAACAGGGGGGGCTCCGGCAACCATGGGGTTTGGAACACCACTCCGTGACCATCTCTTTCCAGGCTGGTTGGTCTTTTCTTGTCCTCTCTCTGGCCAGAGAGGAGGCATGTCTCCTTCGCCTTTTCCCACTGACCCACGGGGACGGGTTGAGCTGGAAAGACCAATCTTTCTCTGGAGCCACTTTGAGTCCCCCCTTAGTCGGTCATATCCTGGTTTCTCTTTTATTCCCCCCCCCCCGTTCTTCACTTCTGTCTCAGGCAGGGGGGCTATTTGCTGTAAAACAAAGGGACAGCCAAAACAAAACAACTTTAAACAGGAAACATCCGCGCTTATCCAGGGGAAGTTCAGGAATTTTTAAACTTTGCTCATCATTCTTCTCTATATCTATATATAATTATATATTTTTTTGTGGAGCACATCACGTACACAACTTTAAATAATTATCACACAGACACATTGGAATATGACAATCGTTCACTGCCCCTATTCCTGATGTATATATTATACAGTTGTGCCATATGGGTTGTGATATGTAAGTTAGGCCGTCTAGACATTTCTAAGCACTAGTAAATAATACAAATCCTGACTGAAATGTTATAACTGAGAGAAATATAGTAATTTAACAACTGTTCTGTATCACTGTTCGGACTATGAAGTAGTTTGATCATAACTGAGTGCAACACATTTATAAGACACCAGCTCACAGTCGCCATAACGCCCATAATCTCTGGCGTGTGGGAACAGACGCTTGCGCTCTGTATTGGAGCAATGTTATTGTACAGTTATATAATAACAAACATTGCAACAGGGACAGGGCTTCCTCATCTGTGTCTTTAGCCCAACGGACATTTGTTTGTTGTTTTATATTTAGTAATTGCATTTTATTAAAATTGTAATAATCTTTTAGTTATTCTTCTCGTGTTTTGTTTTTTAGAGTTACACTATGATTTTTCCCTTTGTCTTTTTTGTTGTTCATGTGAGTTTGTCATCCTCGTGAGACTTCATTGAAGATTCCCCTCAGGATTGCTTGCCATCCCCGATTGGACTCTCTATTTGGTCACAATTCACGCACTATATATTCGTGGAGGCGCCGGCTTTCTGTCTTTACTGTATGGTACAATCGCAGTTACACAGACACCTGACATACTTGTGCTATTTGTTGAAACAGTGACATACTGTAGTCCGTGTGCCGGTATTCGAGTCGCTGGGTGAGGCATCGCTTAAATCCATCATTAGCCTGTAAAATGCTTGCACGGTTCATTTGCACTTTTAAAATGATGAACAACCCATGACAGTCATTTAGTGACTTTGTGGCTAGCAGTGGAGTTTGTATTCTGAACAGTTACTGAACTGTACAATATGTTATTGATTAAATCCTCCCATTGTCTGAAAACATTACAATTGGATTAGGTTGTTTTTGTAGGTCTGGTGCTGCATGCAGACAGAAATCTGTAGCATACAAATACTTTGTTTAATAGTTCGTCTAAATGCTGGGTTTAATAAGAGTCAGCTTATTAAAAATAAAATAGAAAAAGAACTTTGCAAGAAAGAAAGAAATGAAAGTGAACGTCTCCAGGTTCCATTCTCAGTGCTAGAAAACTAATGCAATATAACAATTTGCTAGAGAAGCCCGATAAGCACAGTGTGCTATGACATTCGTGTTTTATAATGCATGCTCGTGGGGTATGTGCACGCTTTCCTGCCTTGTCACTGCCACACCTGCAGTACTCCACTACAAACAGACACGCTTTCCTGCCGTGTCCACTGCCACACCTGCAGTACTCCAACTAAAAACAGACACGTGTCCTGCCTGCACTGCACACCTGCGTACTCCACTACAAACAGACACGCTTTCCTGCGTGTCACTGCCAACAAATGCAGTACTCCACTACAAACAGGACACGCTTCTGCCGTGTCACTGCACACCTGCTGTATTCACAATACAAACAGACACGCTTCCTGCGTGTCCCTGCCACACCTGCTGTACTCATAAAAAACAGACACGCTTTCTGCCGTGTAACGGCCACACCTGCCGTACTCCACTACAAACAGACCACGTTTCCTGCCGTGTCACGCAACAACTGCGATTCCACTACAAGTAGACACGCTTTCCTGCCGTGTCATGCCCCACCTGCAGTACTCCACTACGAAGCAGACACGCTTTCATGCCGTGTTCACTGCCAACCCTGCAGTACTCACTACAACAGACACGCGTTCCGCAGTGTCACCGCCACCCCAGTACTCACTACAAACCAAGGACACGCTTCCTGCCGTGTCACTGGCCACACCTGCTGGACTCACTACAACGACACGCTTCCTGCCGTGTCAATGCTACACCTGCAGTACTCCAATACAACAGACACGCTTCCTGCGTTGTCACTGCGCCACACCTGCAGTACTCCGACTACAAAACAGACACTTTTCTGCCGTGTACACTGCCACCACTGCAGTACTCCATACAAACAGAAACGTTTACTGCCGTGTCACCTTCCACACGGCGCATGGAGACACTAAATAAGCAAGACACGCTTTCTGCCGTGGGTCACTGCCACACGCTGCAGTACTCCACTACAGACAGAGACACGCATTCCTGCCGTTTTGTCACGTCCACAACCTGGCTGACTCCACTACAAACAGACGCTTTCCTGCCGTGTCACTGCCACACCTGCAGTTACTCACTACAAGACAGACACGCTTTCGGACGGTTGTCCCTGCCACACCTTGCAGTACTCGCTACAAACAGGAAAAGCTTTCTGACCTGTCACTGCAACACCTGCTGTACTCCCTACCAACAGGAACGCTTTCCTCCTGTCCACTGCCACACCTGCAGTACTTCCACTACAAACAGAACACGTCCTTTCCTGCCGGTTCCTTGCCAACCTTCGGCACACTCCACTACAACCGACAGAATCTTTACGCCTTTCCTCCCGCCGTGGCACTCCGTGCCCCACCTGCACCTACTCAAACCCAACTCTGCCTTTCACGCCCCGTCGTCATGCCACACCTGCAGTACTCCACTACAAACAGAACGTCTTTCCTGCCGTGTCACTGCTGCACACCTGCAGTAACTCCACTACAAACAGACCGCTTTCCTGCCGTGTCACATGCCACACCTGCAGACTCCACTACAAAGACACGCCGCTTTCCTGCCGTGTCACTGCCACCTCCAGTACTCCACTAAATCAACAGACACGCTTTCGCCGTGTCATTGCTGCCACAATACCTCAGTACTGCCACTACATGATCAGACACTCTTTCTACCTGCCTGTGTCATGCCACACCTCATACTTCACTACCAAGTACACAGACAGCTTTCGCTGCCTGTGTCCCTGACCACACCTGCGTACTCCATCACAAACAGGACCACGCTTTGTATTGCCGTGTCAATTGCACACCTCACGTTACTCACTACAATACAGAACGACTGCTGCTTTCCTCCGTGTCACTGCACACCTGCAGTACTCGATACAAACGACACGCTTTCCTGCCCTGTTACTGCCACATGCTGTTACTCCACTACAAGAGACAACGCTTTCCTGCCGTGTCACTGCCACACCTGCGTTACTCCACAACAGACACGATTTACCTGCCGTGGCACTGCAACAACTGCAGTACTCCAGGTAACCAACACAGACACGCCTTCCTGCCACGGGTCACTGCCACACACTGCAGGACTCCAAGTACAAAAAGGAAACGCTTTCCTGCCGTTGTCACTGCCAACACCTGCAGACTCACTACACAAACAGACACGCTTTCCTGCAGTGTCACGGACACACCTGCTGTACACACTACCAAACAGACACGCTTGCCTGCCGTGTCACTGCCACCACCTGCCAGTACTCCAGCGACAACAGACACGCTTTGATTGCTCGATGTCACTGCCACACACTCGCGTTCCCACTACGACAAGACAAGTTCCTGCAACGTGTCACTGCCGACACCTGCGTTAGTACTCCACTACAAACAGACAGCTTTCATGCCGTGTCACTGCCACACCTGCAGTCTCCATACAACCAGACACGTTGTCATGCCGTGTTGTCACGGGCCACACCTGCAGTACTCCACTACAAAACAGATCACGGATTTCTGCCGTGTTACTGCACAATGCCTGTACGCAACTACAAAAGACACGACTTTCCTGCTGTGTCACTGCCAGCACCTGCAGTACTCACTACAAGCAGACACGCTTTCCTGCCGGTGTCATGCCACACTGCAGTTAGCTCCCACTACGAAAACAGACTACGCTTCCTGACGGTGTCACATGCCACCTGCAGACTCACTACACAAAGACACGCTTTCTGCCGTGGTCAAGGGGCCACACCTGTTACTCCACCCAAATACAGACAGACACGCTTTCCTGCCGTGTTCACTGCCCACTGCAGTACTCACTACAAACAGACACGCTTTCCGGACGTGTCCCTGCCACCACCTGCAGGTACTCCACTACAAACAGACCCGCTTTCCTGCCGTGTCACTGCCCCAACTGCAGCTACTCCACTACAAACAGACACCGCTTCCTGCCGTGTCACGCACACCGCAGTACTCCACTACAAAACAGGACACGCGTTCTGACCGTGTCACATGCCAACCTGCAGTACTCCCACTACCAAACAAGACACGCTTCCTGCGTGTTCACTGCCACACCTGCAGTAATCCATACAAACAGACCGCTTTCCTGCGTTGTACTGCCACACCTGCAGTACTCCACTACAAACAGACACGCTTTCCTGCCGTGTCACTGCCACACCTGCTGTACTCCACTACAAACAGACACGCTTTCCTGCCGTGTCACTGCCACACCTGCAGTACTCCACTACAAACAGACACGCTTTCCTGCCGTGTCACCGCCACACCTGCAGTACTCCACTACAAACAGACACGCTTTCCTGCCGTGTCACTGCCACACCTGCAGTACTCCACTACAAACAGACACGCTTTCCTGCCGTGTCACTGCCACAAAGTACTTTTATGCTGCACATTTATATTTGTGTCGGTTAATTTTCTGTGAAATAACGTAAAAAAACATCTTACGAATAGTAACTGAATTTAGCCCTAACGTTTGTGCAGCTTTTTTTCTTTTTAACAGGAATTAAACGTTACCTTTTTAGTTCTTTTTGGTGCAGTTTTTATGAGAATAACTTAGTTTTTTTCCGTTTGTCAGATGTTCCGCAAAACAAGAGCAAAGCAATAGTCTCGCCTCTCTGTGCCTGTCCCAGGGGAATGGGGAAATGAAAGTGTTCTCAATTAAATACAGCTGCAGCGGACGTTCTTTTAAGGCATCACGGCGCCGTTTTCGAGTGCACTGCTGTACTCCACGTGGCTTGAATGCGGCCCAAGCACGCGCGTTTATTGCTGTTGCTTTGTTGGAATTTTATGGTTTGTGTTCAATTATATGCAATGAAATGAATGAATTGTAATGTGTACAGAAGTGTTTGTGTTAGGGAGGTGGGGGGGGGGGGGGGGGGGGGGGGGGGGGGGGGGATCCCTATCTGGATAATAGTTATTTTGCACATTATTGTACTGTAGGTGTTGGGGGGGAGGGGTATGTATTGAATGTATAGGCCAGGTTTATTTTTTTTACATTCAGGGTTTGTTCCGTGGTTCTGCGTGAGACCTCTGGAGACCACCTGTGGTCTCCTCGGGTATCTCACGGGTATCAGGCTGGTGGTTCCACGGGTGACACCTGCAGGGATGAAGTGGTGGCCTCACATCTGTGGGGGCACCGCATCCCCGTAGTCTGCGGGGATGAAGTGGTGGTCCCACATCCGTGGGGGCACCGCGGACCCATAGGTGCTGGGATGAAGCGGTGGTCCCACATCCGTGGGGGCACCGCGGACCCGTAGTGAGCACTCGTGAGTTCTCCAGACCCCCGTGGGAACCACCCGAGGCCCCGCAGACACCTGTGGCTCCCAGACATCCGTGGGCCCACCGTGGAGACCAAATTGTGGCCCACAGTGACCCAAGGAGACCACCTGGGGGCCATGGCGCTTGGTGGGACCCACCAACAGGCCTCCAGAACCTGTTTGAAACGAGCTGCTGGTACCCTGTAGGTCTGTCAGGTGCCCCGCCAGCCCGCCGGGGACTTGCGTGGGGCTGTGTTATGAACCCTGTATGTAAAATGATAAATCATGTATTTATGGGGGGGCACAGGGGGTGGGTAATGTATTTAATGTATAGAATGATGTTTATTGTGGGGCTGTGTATTGTTTTAATTGTGGGTACTGGGGGTAGGGGGAGGGGGTATTGGCCCCAACGGTATGTGGGTAGGCCTCCCTTGTGGGTAGTGGGTGAGGGTGGTTAGGCCTCACGGGGTGGGGGGGTTAGTGTGGGAGAGTATGTAGGTGTCCCGAGTGGTGGGTGAGGGTGGGTTAACCCCTTAATGACTGTAGCGGGTAATAACCGCTATGGTGATTAAGGGGTTGGGGGACATTACTTTGGATGTTTTTATTCTTGTGTCTGTTTTGCAGAAGCGGATGGGGCATTAGCAAGATGAAAAGGAGGATGGCCTTCATCGTGGCAGCCGGACATGGGTGAGTACTATATGTATTTAATGTATTGATTGGTGTTTATGTATTTAAAATGGGCACATTCACTATTATCCATTTGTGGATAATAGTAATTGTGGCCATTACTATACTGTATGTGTTAAGGGGGGGGGGTTTGTTTATAAGAATGTATGTGTTTTGACATTAATTTGGGGGGGCACATAATTGGTACTGCAGCATTGGGTAACCGAGGCCCCCGCGGGGCCTCCCGCCGCCTAAGTATCATTGATGTGCATATATGTGTATGTTGGTAGTTGGGGTTGTATATATATATATATATATATATATATATATATATATTTATATCTATATATTTATATTCATTTATTTATTTATATTCATTTATTTATTTATTTATTTAGATATATTTATTTATTTATTTTGTGTGAGGCTGCTATGTGTGAGTATTTTTAATTGTGGGTAGCGGGGGTGGGTGAAGGGGGTATTAGCCCCAACGGTGGTTGTTTAGGGCTTGCGGGTGGGTAGCGGGAGGCCTTAACCCCTTCATGACCGAAGCGGTATTAACTGCTACGGTCGTGAAGGTGTTAAGTGCACCCGCAACACCCCCGCAAGCCCTAAACAAACAACAAGGGCCAAATACCCCCTTCACCCACCCCCGCTACCCACAATAAAGCTGGCACGGTGGGTTAACCGCTTCATTGCCTTAGCGGTTAGCCGCTAAGGTAATAAAGTGGGCTGTACATGCATTTTTCCTGCCTCGGATTCATGGGGGGGGGCTTCGGTGCTGATATTCCTGGGTATCAGCTCTGGAGCCCCCCTGCATCAATCCGAGCCAGAAAAAGGGCCTGATTTTTTTTTATGTCACCTATCGCCGCTCAGCTCCAGCATTTTGCCAATTTTGGTTGACGGAGCGATTTGGAGAAAATCTCTCCATTTTATAGCCGCGATCAGCGCCGAGATGCTGATCGGGGCTACTTGAATACGGCGGGTTTTAAAACTGGCGAAATATTGCTTCTCGCCACCCGCATGGCAAGTTTTTTGTTCAAGAAACAGAAACTTGCGGATTTTCCTCATCTCGCCAGTTTTTCGCCATTCACTAAATTGCTGTAGGCATATTTGGCAAAAAACTGGCGAGATAGGGCTTCTCGCAGCTCTCTGCACAGGCCCCTTAGTGTTAATTCAACCAAAAACTTGAAATCCCCTCACAGCTGTCAATCACAGTCCGCTCCGACGAATGACAAAGCTTTATGGGCTTCCAAACTGCAATTAATTTCAGTGAAACAAAGAGCAAGAAATTGCATCAAACGTCTTCTCCTTTTTTAAAAAGTGAGTTTAGTTAGTACTATACCAGTATTAGATTTTATGTACAATGCAGAAAAGCAGACTAGTTCCACTCACTACATACATGGCTTTAAAAATGAACGTAAGGGCTGGGACCCGCTGAAGCCGGCGGCGCGGGCGGCCGCGTGAGCGTTCCCCACCAGCAGGGGAATCCTCCCGAGCCGGTCCCAGTCCCCCCTCGCTGCATGGTTCACTACGCACTGTGACGCGTCAGCCGCCAGGGGATGCAAGAAAATTGTGATCCCAAGCGGTGACGCGTCACGTGGTGCGCTGATGAGCCTATCAGCGGCGGGGGCGGGAGCAGGGGCGGGAGCTGTCACACAGCTTCCTACACATGGTAGGGTGTGTGTGGTTTTTTTATTGCTTACCTTCTGGCAGCAGCTCCCTCCTGCAGCCCGAGCCCGTGGAGGGAGGGGGGGGAGCAGCGGGTCCCTCCGCTCAAACTACGCCGCCCCCCTCCCTACAGACCGCATATCGCAGTGTGTGCCTGTCAGCGCGCCGCCTGTCTGCAGTGCGGGCGTGCTGATTGAGGGAGCGGGGCCTTAGCCTAAGAATGATAATTTTAGGAGTTTTAGTAACTGTATTGGTTCTGGAAAAATGTAGAAATGTGGGTTCTTGTGAAACACACATTAGGAGTTTTTCACAGATCCAAATTATAGTGTACAGACGTTTTCAAACCTCATACGTTTCTTAAAATGTATTGTCAGTTAAAGAAGATACCTATGATGTCTGAAAAGCAATATCCGATATAATTTCATCCATGTCATATCATATTCATATCATGAATCAACCTAACATTGGTTTCTATACATCTACGCATTTTAAGAGAAGTAGATCATTTAATTTAATGTTTTTTTAAAGAAAGCTGTGTGTGTTTAAAACAACCATCCATACAGCTTAGTTTGGTTTTTTTTTTAACCGTTTTCTGTATCGGGGGATTCATTTGAGCTCAACTGCAGTGCTTGAAACTCATAAACCCCTCTTGTTCCAAATAAAATATGGCTGCCACTGTCCGTTTCACTGCAGCAGCGTATTCCGTGACTCTGGTCACTTTGTTTTTTTTAAATACAGATTCCATTGGCTCTTTTAAAAGTTGTCTTCTCCAGGACAATCCCCAGTGTAAAGAACCCCAAAAATAATTTCCAGGAGGGTTGCTGCTAACTGTAAGGGTTTTGACATTATTTTATGGGGGGGGGGGGGGGCATAATACGTTTTAGAACAATTGATCAAACGGGAATGGTAAATAGTTTTAACCTGTGAAATGTATTACTTCCAACAGTCTGACCCGGTTAAACGCGAGATTACACCTTTAATTCTTCTGGGTCAGTTGCTTTGGGATCCTAATTGTTGTGATCCCCATTTCCTACAGCTGCTGGGATGTGTGGTATCCATGTTACTTCCCGGAAGTCTCACTGGGGCGTATCCTCGTGCTGGACAACAAGCTTCTTGTTTCCAGGAAGTGAGAATATTGGAACTTTAATGCCACACACCGTGCTGCTGTTTTTATTCTTATTTTTTAACACTCAATGTGGGGGTCCCAGAAGCTCCTCTGTGGACCTGCGATGTCTGAGGACCCCCCTGCTCTGGCAAAGATTTGTCTGCCAGACGGGGCCCACGTGGATTGCCCCCCCCCCCGGGCACGTGGGTTGCGCTGGGCCAGTGCTGCAGCTCGCCGGGCACGCTCTGCCGCACTCGCCTCCTGTGGGCGCCGGGATCCGACTTGTGTATGTAAGAGGGAGAGAGGTGTCCCTTACCTTCTCCGGAGCGGCCCTCCTCCTGCAGCGTCGCGTTGTCATGGTGACCCAATGTCACATAACCGCATTAAACCAGCATTAAAAAACTTGCAAATATTGGGGGGACCCGGGATGGGCTTCGAGGATCCCCCTGGATCAGGTAACGTTAAAAAAATGTGTCTGTTTGGGGGGAAGTGCGGTTTTAAGTTGCCTCCAGGGTTGATAGAGGATGCAGAAGAGGCTGCTGCTGGTCACGTCAGTGATATGATTGGATGGATTCCGAATACGATTATGCAATAAACACTGTTCCAACACTGGATGCCGTAAACCAAATGGCACCTTTAAGGGTTTTATTGATCTGTGTCTCCTGATATATATATATATATATATATATATATATATAATAGTAGTGAGTATTTTGCAGTAGGATTGCCTGTAATGTCCTGGAACGATTGCGTAATTATGCCCCCAACTGCTGTAAGCACGTGCTAAAAACGGGCCCTTATTTCACACTGTGTCTAAGACTGAGATTACATAAATCCCCACAAATTGTACGGAAGCTGAGATTTATTTGTACCTCCCAGGAATTACTGGGCATCTTGTCCAGGAATTCATTTCTTTTCAGAGGAAAACATATCTGTACTTGACCTGTGGGATCACATGGACAAACCTTTAATATGGATTTAGGGATGTGGTAGGAACCTCATATGTGTGTTCAGTGGGTGTTCAGTGGGTGTTCAGTGTGTGTTTTGACTCTGTTCAGGAGAGTCATGTGGAGGTCTGCAACAGTGTTGCAGAGGCTGATGCAATAGCTGTGAGTCTGTGCAGCTCAAGGCAGAGAGGCTCCGTTGAGGAACTACAACTCCCATAAGCTCCTGGGCAGTCACCTGACTTGAGGAGCCAATCGGAAGGCTAGAATTACGGGAGGAGGAGAGGGAAGCGTGGGGGAGAGGTCACGCTAGTTAGAGGGGATCTGGAAGGTAAAGGAGGAGGGTGTATGCGTGCAGGGGGTCCGTGACCCGCCTGCATAGGATAGCTTTACCCCGCAGGCCCTTAGGAGAAACCCCTGAGTCACAGTAGGCTGCTGTGCTGCAGGGACGCCCATAGTGGTAGCAATCAGTCACCTTACTGTGTAGACAGTTAGGGACAAGCGTGCGGAGCAGGTTTGCTGGTGAGCTGCTTGGGACCAGACAGCTGCACTGCAGACATCCAAGACAAGCAAGGATTTGGCTGATCCTTTTCGAAGTATTACCGGTCACCGCCGTGACCGGAAGGTAGTAGATACGTCAAGGGCACCAACACCGGTCAACAGGCGCTGATCCCGCCTTAGGCATAACTATTTGGAGACACTAGCGAGTGGCCAAGGCCTAAGTACACGCCGCTATCGTTCTATTCTATTACACGGACACGGTGTGTGGGACACGCGGTGACGGGACAGAGACATACTCATAAAAGCGTGGCTGAGCCACTATTGAACAGGAGAATATTCCCTAGGGGTGTGGTCGAGCCACTGATGTTAGAAGGACATTATCAGTTAGCGGTGTTAGGGTATGATAGAGTATAAGTTATAAGATAAGTCTATGCATATTGGGTTATTGCCACGGTTCATATAGAGTATAAGTTTATTATTGCACATAGTAAAGTTGGTTGCACGCATTGTATCTGTGTTTTTCTTGCCCAGGGGAATCTTACATGACGGGGATCCTGGGTAAGTGGAGGCGCTGCGCTAATAAGTGTTACCCCAGGCTCCCAGCTAGCGGAGGCTCAGATCTCCAGGAGCCACAGGTGCGCGCAGTTACCCGTAGTCGCTTAGAGTGTCAGAAAAAGGGCTACATGGACAATAGCACAAAAGTCAGCTGGATGATGGGAAACAGAAATACTATAATATATAGTTCAGGGGTAGCCAACTCCAGTCCTCAAGGGCCACCAACAGGTCAGGTTTTCAGAATATGCTACAATCAGTGGCTCAGTCAACGACTGCACCACCTGTGCTGAAGCAGGGATATCCTGAAAACCTGACCTGTTGGTGGCTCTTGGGAAATGAAGTTGGCCACCCGTGATTTAGAGGAACATTAAAAAATATACTGCATAGAAAAATGTAAAATTCACTGCATATTAAAGTAATTGAAATGTTCATCATCCACTGTTATTTCTCAGTTCATTTTTGTGCAACAAATGACTTATTTTATCACTAAAAAGTTCTTTAAGTACCTTAACAACAAAAAAACTAGAAAATAAAATATAGGACCTTTCAGTGTCAGATGGGCAAGCAAATTATTGGTGATGTGGAATAAGCAGACGTATAAAACAAATTATTTGCCTCTGTTTACCAGGGAGGAATACATTGGGTTCAAATATCACCTCTATGCTGACGACACACAAATTTACTTTTGACCCCTGACCTTACACCTGCTGTACAGACCAAAGTGTCTGAATGTCTCTCTGCGATATCATCCTGGATGGCCCTCCACCGACTTAAACTTAACATGGCAAAAACAGAGCTCCTCATACTTCCTCCCAAACCTGGCCCTACTACCTCCATCCACATTACTGTTGGGAGTACTGTCATTCACCCTGTAGCCCAAGCACGCTGCCTAGGGGTCACACTCAACTCCTCTCTCACATTCGCCCCTCACATTCAAAACGTATCTAAAACCTGTCACTTTTTCCTCCGCAACATTACAAAGATACGCCATAGTGTGCGCACGTGAGGGATGGCGCTACAGAAACTTCACGAGACAACTACATTTGTTTTTACGGCGTGGCGGCCGGGTCATGTGCACGGTTCAGCCAATGAGGGTGAACCGCTCACAGGACGTCATGGACAAGCACCCGGCATGCCTTCGCCACGCCCCCCCATCGCGCCACCCTGCAGGCCACAGATCTCTTCAAGTACAGGCGTGCGTGATGTCACTCGCTCGGTCGCGAGCACGTGCGTTCCTACTATGGACCTGGCCTTAAGGTTGGATGAAAGGAGATTTCACCAGCAACAAAGGAAAGGGTTCTTTACAGTAAGGGCAGTTACAATGTGGGATTCATTCTCCCCTCCTCTATTTCTCTCCCCTTCCCCCCCCTCTATTTCTATCCCATTCTCACACTCCTCCCTCTCATACTATCCCTCCCCCCATGTATTTCTCTCTCACTGATAGACATATGTGTTTTTTGAACCTCATCTACTATGTAACTATGTAACTATTTCTAGCCAAAGCAACATTACAATATAATGATCAAATAGAGAAGCATCATTTCTATATCTGAGTGCTAGAGAATATTCCGTTTCCATGTAGAAACATGAAACTTTTAATGAAAAGAAATGTGTAAGATTTATGTATACCTGTGCGAGTAACCGTATTAAATAGTTTGAGTCAGAAAAAGCTTGTATTTCACAGGAAACGCATGTATTAAATATATCACACATTTGTGCATCTATCATTACTTTAATGCAATAGATTTAATCTATTTTAAATTACAGCTACCAGCTAGCCCATTTGTGCATGTTCTGTGAATATATACATTGCAGATTGGATGTTTGTACTAAACCAGCAAGCGGATCTAAACGGTCTGACAGTTTATAAGCTTAGTTTCCAAGCAGGCTATGACATTCTCCCTATAGGGCTCAGTCCATATTGCAATATTCAGAGCTAAGTAAACAATATAAAGATAACCCTCAAATGTAAATGTGCATTGAAGTGATGTTGTTCCTCAGAAACAGGATATTTGAATAAAAATAAGATGGCTAAAAAATCCTATTTACTGGGAATATCTAAGAAATAGCAGCCACTAGTTAAGTGAAATTAAGGCTTGGTAATACAGTACTTTATAAATGATATATTCCTCATAAAACTCTTCCCCTGTTATATGGCCAAGCGAAAGAGTTAAGGTGAGTTCTTTATGTCAAAATGGTTACAACAGTTCTGTCTCTTGGTCACTGATACTTTCTTTTCAGTGGGAGGAGCGCAGGGATTCACTCTGCTTTTTCACATATATTTGGCCAATCTTTTCACCAGCAGCATGCTCCTTACATGGAGAAGCGCGGTGAATATATATATATATGTATATATATATATATATATATATAGCACAGAAAGGAACCAAAGGCACTCCGTAATAAAAGTCACTGGTGTGGGTGCATATCCTATAATGGAATATAAGCAATACGATACCGTTAGGGAACGAAATCAGCAGGCAGCACTCCAGAATTGATCAAACAAGTGTATTGAATGAATAGACACAGAAGGCACCACCTTGAGAAAGGTCCCACTCGTGGACTGAAACGTCGGTTCTGTGTCTATTCATTCAATACACTTGTTTGATCAAATCAATCTGGAGATGTCTGCCCATGCTTGGTATGTTCGTTCCCTTTAACGTGTATCATATGCTTATATACTATATAATCTAACTCTGAAATATAATAGTTATATATATTCATATAAGAAGGGGGGTATCTATGTATAAAATATAGTCTCCTCCTCCTCATCTCCTCTTCTCTCGTCAAGTCTTGTGCTTTCCCCCCTTTCTTGACCCTTCTTCCCTTTTTCTGCATTCC
The DNA here is from genome assembly GCA_036426205.1 of Ascaphus truei. Taxonomy (NCBI): domain Eukaryota; kingdom Metazoa; phylum Chordata; class Amphibia; order Anura; family Ascaphidae; genus Ascaphus; species Ascaphus truei. The sequence continues at coordinate 4,485,163 of CM071576.1, forward strand.
GTTTTTCGTCCTGTCCAAGAGCATATCAGAAAGAAAAAAAAACCCGCACTCACTATCTCCCTTAATATCCCTAGACAAAAATCACCTCAGCCACAAGCTTAACAACTTCTAAGCACACGAATGTAAACAGTACAAGCTTCTCCCTTTGGGCAAAAAACCACACACTAGTAAAACGCAAAATTACAATGTGTGTGTGATTATATGTATTTAGTCACCCACCGGGTGGGTCAGCGGGAGGCCTTAACCCCTTCATGAACGAAGCAAGGTATTAACTGCTTACGGTCGTGAAGGTTTGTTAGAGTGCACCCGACAACACCCCCGCAAGCACTAACAAAACAACAAGCGCCAACATACCCCATTCACCACCACCGCTACCCACAATAAAAGCTGGCACGGGGGGGTAACCGCACTTCATTGATCCTTAGCGGCTTAGCCGCTGGGCAAGGCTGTTAAATAAGTGGGGCTGTACATGCATTTTCCCTGGACTCGGATTCCATGGGGGGGGGCTTACGGGGCTGATATTCCTGGGTACAGCTTGGAGCCCCCCTGCATCAATCCGAGCCAGAAAAAGCGCTGATTTTTTTTTTTATTCACCTATCGCCGCTCAGCTCCAAGCATTTTGCCAATTTTGGTTGACGGAGCGATTTGGAGAAAATCTCCATTTTATAGCCGCGATCAGCGCCGAGATGCTGATCGGGGCTACTTGAATCGGCTGTTTTTTAAAAACTGGCGAAATATTGCTTCTCGCCACCCGCTATGGCAAGTTTTTGTTTCAAAGAAACAGAAACTTGGGATTTTCCCATCTCGCCAGTTTTTCGCCATTCACTAATTGCTGTAGGCATATTTGGCAAAAAAACTGGCGGATAGGGACTTTCGCGCAGCTTTCCCTCCTGCACAGGCCCTTAGTGTTAATTCAACCAAAAACTTGAAATCCCCACAGCTGTCAATCACAGTCCGCTCCGACGAATGACAAGCTTTATGGGCTTCCAAACTGCAATTAATTTCAGTGAAAACAAAGAGCAAGAAATGCATCAAACGTCTATCCTTTTTAAAAAGTGAGTTAGTTAGTACTATACCAGTATAGATTTTTGTACAATGCAGAAAAGCAATAGTTCCACTCACTACATACATGGCTTTAAAATGAACGTAAGGCATGGGACCGCTGAAGCCGGACGCGAGGGGCGGCCGCGTGAGCGTGTTCCCACAGCAGGGGAATCCTCCCGAGTAACGGTCCCAGGTCCCCCTCGCTGCATGGTTCACTACGCACTGTGACGCTCAGCGCCAGGGGATGCAAGAAAATTGTGATCCCAAGCGGGTGGACGGTCCGTGGTGCGCTGATGAGGCCTATCCGCGGCGGGGCGTGGGAGCAGGGGCGGGAGCTGTCACACCGCTTCAACACATGGTAGGGTGTGTGTGGTTTTTTTATTGCTTACCTCTGGCAGCAGCTCCCTCCTGCAGCCCGAGCCCGTGGAGGGAGGGGGGGGGCAGAGGGTTCACCCTAAGACTCCTACGGCCGCCCCCTCTCCTACAGACCGCATATCGCAGTGTGTGCCTGTCGCGCCGCGCCTGTCTGCAGTGCGGGCGTGCTGATTGAGGAGCGGGGCCTTAGCCTAAGAATGATAATTTTTAGCGAGTTTTAGTAACGTATTGGTTCTGGAAAATGTAGAAATGTGGGTTCTTGTGAAACAACACATTAGGAGTTTTTCACAGATCCAAATTATAGGTACAGACGTTTTCAACTCATACGTTCTTAAATGTATTGTCAGTTAAAGAAGATTACCTATGAGGCTGAAAGCAATATCCGATATAATTTATCCATGTCATATCATATTCATATCCATGAATCAACCTAACATGTGTTTCTATACATCTACGCATTTTAAGAAGAAGTAGATCATTTAATTTAATGTTTTTTTTTTAAAGAAAACGCTGTTTGTTTGTTGTTTTAAAACAACCATTCCAACGACTTAGTTGGTTTTGTTTTTAACGTTTTCTGTATCGGGGAGTGTTCATTTGAGGCTTCACTGCAGTGCTGAAACTCATAACCCTTCTGTTCCAAATAAAATATGGCTGCACTGGTCGTTTCACTGCAGCCGCGTATTCCGTGAATCTGGTCACTTTGTTTTTTTTAAATACAGATTCCATTGGCTCTTTTAAAAGTTGTTTTCTCCGGGACAATCCCCAGTGTAAAGAACCCCAAAAATAAAATTCAGAGGGTTGCTGCTAACTGTAAGGGTTTGATTTTTTATGGGGGGGGGGGGGGGGCAGGTAAACGTTTTAGAACAATTGAGTCAAACGGGAATGGTAAATAGTTTTAACCTGTGAAATGTATTACTTCCAACAGTCTGACCCGGTTTAAACGCGGAGATTACACCTTTAATTCTTCTGGGTCAGTTGCTTTGGGATCCTAATTGTTGTGATCCCCATTTCCTACAGCTGTGGGTGTGTGGTATCCATGTTACTTCCCGGAAAGTCTCACTGGGGGTCTATCCTCGTGTCTGGACAACAAGCTTCTTGTTTCCAGGAAGTGAAATATTGGAACTTTAATGCACACACACCGTGCTGTGTTTTATCTTATTTTAACACTCAATGTGGGGGTGCCCAGAAGCTCCTTGTGGAACTGCGATTTGTCTGAGGACCCCCTGCTCTGGCAAAGATTTGGTCTGCCAGACGGGGCCCACGTGGATTGCCCCCCCTCCCGGGCCGGGGGTTGCGCTGGGCCAGTGCTGCAGCTCGCCGGGCACGCTCTGCCGCACTCGCTCTGTGGGGCCGGGGATCCGACTTGTGTAGTAAGAGGGAGAGAGGTGTCCCTACCTTCTCCGGAGCGGCCCTCCTCCTGCAGCGTCGCGTTGTCATGGTGAACCCAATGTCACATAACGCCATTAAACACAGCATTAAAACTTGCACAATATTGGGGGACCCGGGATGGGTCGCGGGGATCAGGTAACGGTTTTAAAAAAATGTGTCTGTTGGGGGGGAGAGATGTGCGGTTTTAAGTTGCCTCCAGGGTGATAGAGGAATGCAGAAGAGGCTGCTGCTGGTCACTCAGTGATATGATTGGATGGATTTCCGAATACGATTATGCATCAAACACTGTTCCAACACTGGATGCGTAAACCAAAAGGGACCTTTAAGGGTTTTATTGATTCTGTGTCTCCTGATATTTTATATATATATATAATATTATATAAAGTAGAGTATTTTGCAGTAGGATGCCTGTAATGTCCTGGAACGACTATGGTAATTATGCCCCAACTGCTTGTAAGCGTGCTAAAAAGTGGGCCCTTATTTCACACTGTGTCTAAGACGAGGATTACATAAATCCCCACAAATTGTACGGAGCGTGAGTATTATTTGTACCTCCCAGAATTACTGGGCATCTTGTCCGAATTCATTTCTTTTCAAGAGGAAAACATATCTGTACTTGACCTCGTGGGATCACATGGACAAACCTTTAATATGGGATTTAGGGATGTGGTAGGAACCTCATATGTGTGTTCAGTGGTGTGTTCAGGGGTGCTTAGTTGTGTTTTGACTTGTCAGGAGAGTCATGTGGAGGTCTGCAACAGTGTTGCAGAGGGCTGAGTGCAATAGCTGTGAGTCTGTGCCAGCTCAAGGCAGAGAGGCTCCGTTGAGGAAATACAACTCCCATAAGCTCCTGGGCAGTCACCTGACTTGAGGAGCCAATGGAAGGCTAGAATAGGGAGGAGGAGAGGGGAAGCGTGGGGGGAGAGGTCACGTAGTTAGAGGGGATCTGAAGGTATAAGGAGGAGGTGTATGCGTGCAGGGGGTCCGTGACCCCAGCCTGCATGAGAAGCTTTACCCCGCAGGCTTAGGAGAAACCCTGAGTCCTAGTAGGTGCTGTTGCTGCAGGGACCGCCCATGAGTAGCATGGTAGCAATCAGTACCTTACTGTGTAGACAGTTAGGGACAGCTGTGCGGAGCAGGTTTGCTGGTGAGCTGCTTGGGACCAGACAGCGCACTGCCAGACATCCAAGACAAGCAAGGATTTGGTGATCCTTTTCGAAAGTATTACCGGTCCCGCCGTGGACCGGAAGTAGTTAGTGGAGTAGATACGTCAAGGGCACCAACACCGGTCAACAGGCGCGGATCAGCCTTAGGCATAACTATTTGGAGGACACTAGCAGAGTGGCCAAGGCCTAAGTACACGCGCTATGTCTTCTATTATATTACACGGACACGGGTGTGTGGGACACGCGTGACGGGACAGAGACATACTCATAAAAGCGTGGTGCCACTATTGAACAGGAGAATATTCCCTAGGGGTGTGGTCGAGCCAATAGTGGTATTTCTTCTGTATTAGAGAGACTATCAGTTAGCGGTGTGGGTGTAGTTAAGAGTATAAGTGTATAGATAAGTCTATGCAATTTGGTTATTGCCACGGTTCATATAGAGTATAAGTTATTATTGCACATAGTAAAGTTGGTTGCACGCATTGATCTGTGTTTTTCTTGCCCAGGGGAATCTTACATGAGCGGGATCCTGGGTAAGTGAGGCGCTGCGCTAATAAGGTTACCCCAGGCTCCAGCTAGCGAAGAGGCTCAGATCTCCAGAGCCACGGTGGCGCGCAGTTACCCGTAGTCGCTTAGAGTGTCAGAAAAAGGGCTACCATGGCAATAGCACAAAGTCAGCTGGATGATGGGAAACAGAAATACTATAATATATAGTTCAGGGGTAGCCAACTCCAGTCCTCAAGGGCCACCAACAGGTCGGTTTTCAGAATATGCTACAATCAGTGGCTCAGTCAACGACTGCACCACTGTGCTGAAGCAGGGATATCGAAAAACTGACCTGTTGGTGGCTTCTTGGGAAATGAAGTGGCCACCCGTGATTTAGAGGAACATTTAAAAAATATACTGCATAGAAAATGTAAAATCACTGCCATATTAAAGTAATTGAAATGTTCATCATCCACTGTTATTTCTCAGTTCTTTTGTGCAACAAAATGAATTATTTTATCACTAAAAAGTTCTTTAAGTACCTTACAAAAAAAAAAAACTAGAAAATAAAATATAGGGACCTTCAGGTCAGATGGGCAAGCAAATTATTGGTGATGTGGAATAAGCAGACGTATAAAACAAAATTATTTGCCTCTGTTTACCAGGGAGGAATACATTGGGTTCAAATATCACCTCTATGTGGACCGACACACCAATTTACTTTTGACCCCTGACCTTACACCTGCTGTACAGACCAAAGTGTCTGAAGTCCTCTCGCGATATCATCCTGGATGGCCCTCCACCGACTTAACAAACATGGCAAAAAAACAGAGCTCCTCATACTTCTCCCAAACCTGGCCCTACTACCTCCATCCACATTACTGTTGGGAGAGTACTGTCATTCACCCTGTAGCCCAAGCACGTGCTAGGGGTCACACTCAACTCCTCTCTCACATTCGCCCCTCACATTCAAAACGTATCTAAAACCTGTCTTTTTCCTCCGCAACATTACAAAGAGATACGCCATAGGTTGCGCAGTGAGGGATGGCGCTACAGAAAACTTCACGAGACAACTACATTTGTTTTTACGGCGTGGCGGCCGGGTCATGTGCACGGTTCAGCCAATGAGGGGGGTGAACCGCTCACAGGACGTCATGGACAAGCACCCGGCATGCCTTCGCCACGCCCCCCATCGCGCCACCCTGCAGGCCACAGATATCTCAAGTACAGGCGTGGGTGATGTCACTCGCTCGGTCGCGAGCACGTGCGTTCCTACTATGGACCTGGCCTTAAGGTTGGATGAAAGGAGATTTCACCAGCAACAAAGGAAAGGGTTCTTTACAGTAAGGGCAGTTACAATGTGGGATTCATTACCCATGGAGACTGTGATGGCAGATACAGGAGATATGGTAAGGAAGGGTTTCTTTACAGTAAGGGGCAGCTACAGCGTGGGATTCATTACCCATGGAGACTGTGATGGCAGATACAGGAGATATGTGTAAGGAAAGGGTTCTTTACAGTAAGGGCAGCTACAGCGTGGGATTCATTACCCATGGAGACTGATGGCAGATACAGGAGATATGTGTAAGGAAAGGGTTCTTTACAGTAAGGGCAGTTACAATGTGGGATTCATTACCATGGAGACTGTGTGATGGCAGATACAGGAGAAGTTGTAAGGAAGGGTTCCTTTTACAGTAAGGGCAGTTACAATGTGGGATTCATTACCCATGGAGACTGTGATGGCAGATACATTAAATATCTTCAAAAAAATGGTGTTGGACATCTTTTAGAAAGGAAAGGTGTACAGGGATATACCAAATAAGTAAACATGGGGAGGATGTTGATCCAGGGATAATATGATTGCCATTACAGGAGACAGGAGGAATATCTATTTTCCCTTTTTAAGATATCATTAGATTATATTTCATGGGGTTTTTGTGTTTGCCTTCCTCTGGATCAATATACGTGAAGGTACAAATATAGGCTAAGTATCTGTCGTCTAAATTTAGCAGGTGAACTTGATGACATGTGTTTTTTTTGAACCTCATACTATTGTAAACTATGTAACTATTTCTAGCCAAAGCAACATTACATATAATGATCAATAGAGAAGCATCATTTCATATCTGAGTGCTAGAGAATATTCCGTTTCCAGTAGAAACATGAAACTTTTAATGAAAAGATGTGTAAGATTTATGTATACCTGTGGCGAGTAAAACGTATAAAAGTTTGAGTCAGAAAAAGCTTGTATTTCAAAAGAAACGCATGTATTAAATATATCACACAATTGTGCATCTATCATTACTTTAATGCAATAGATTTAATCTATTTTAAATTACAGCTAACCAGCTAGCCCATTTGTGCATGTTTGTGAATATATACATTGCAGATTGGATGTTTGTACTAAACCAGCAAAGCGGATCTAAACGGTTTCTGACAGTTTATAAGCTTAGTTTCCAAGGCGGCTATGACATTCTCCCTATAGGGCTCAGTCCATATTGCAATATTCAGAGCTAAGTAAACAATTAAAGATAACCCTCAAATGTAAATGTGCATTGAAGTGATGTTGTTCCTCAGGAAACAGGATATTTGAATAAAATAAGATGGCTAAAAAAACCTATTTACTGGGAATATCTAAGAAATAGCAGCCACTAGTTAAGTGAAATAAGTTAGGCTTGGTAATACAGTACTTTATAAATGATATATTCCTATAAAAACTCTTCCCCTGTTATATGGCAAGCGAAAGAGGTTAAGGTGAGCTTTATGTCAAAATGGTTACAACAGTTCTGTCTCTGGTCACATGATACTTTCTTTTCAGTGGGAGGAGCGCAGGGATTCACTCTGCTTTTTCACATATATTTGGCCAATCTTTTCACCAGCAGCATGCTCCTTACATGGAGAAGCGCGGTGAATATATATATATATGTATATATATATATATATATATATATAGCACAGAAAGGAACCAAAGGCACTCCGTAATAAGTCACTGGTGTGGGTGCATATCCATATATGGAATATAAGCAATACGATACCGTTAGGGAACGAAATCAGCAGGCAGCACTCCAGAATTGATCAAAACAGTGTGTATGAATGAATAGACACAGAAGGCACCACCTTGAGAAGGTCCCACTCGTGGACTGAAACGTCGTTTCTGTGTATTCATTTCAATACACTTGTTTGATCAATTCTGGATGCTGCCCATGCTTGATTTCGTTCCCTAACGGTGATCAATTGCTTATTATATATATATATATATATATATATATATATATATTTGTTTTACATTTTCTGTCCGAAATCAAATCCCTAGCAGCAAGCTTCCAGTGGGCACCACTATTAGGGTGTGATTAATGTATTTAGCCAATCCACCTGTAACTGCTTCTTTAGCAGCTTGTGCGAGGCCAGTCCCTCCTTTTCAAGGTATATAATCTCCCAGTAAGGTCCCTGTAAATTCACTTTTCACTTTACTTGCATACATGTAAGTATCTTCACTGGTACAGTATATACCCGTTTTTAACGGCATGAGTTACATACGCTTATGCTTAGTTTATTAACCCCTTCAGGGTTTATTTCACAGATCATTTGTATGCATTTAGCATAGGGACCTGCTACTGAGAGTTACCTTGACATTGGTTTGCAGGCTTGTCATTATTTGGTCAAAGGATGTAACCAAAAGTGTTCTTTGTCTTACAGACTTAGGTTTCACTATGTATATTTATTTCCCCATTTATTGTTAGCCCAATGGGAGGAGCGCAGGGATTCACTCTGTTTGTTCACATATGTATGGCCAATCTTTTCACCAGCAGCATGCTCCTTACTCGGAGAAGCGCGGTGAATATATAAATATATTTGTTTTACTGATACTTTCTTGACACATCTATACTCTTCGTCTTAATGCAACCAAGGTCGGTTTTATCAGTTATCATTTCAACTATTGATCCCAGTAAATAAAATAAGTACCCTCTGTGACACGCTCCAAATACTGTGTAGGGTACTTATACCAGACAGAATGTTTGTTAGCATATTACAGTATATATAACCATTGTTGACCACTGATCCGTCTCCAAGCTGACCTGATTAGTATTGATAAGAACATTCATATGATGTATATAATTAGACAGGTCAAAAGGATTCAAGTGTATCCATAATATTTGCCTATTCAGCCTAAAGTGGCCCATGTGCCTAATATTCCTGGGATTACCACCATAGTAATACATTTGATAAAGGAAACTTGATGACAGACTGGTAGATAACTTCTATGAAGTTTATGAAACTCACATTTTTGTTGAAGTTTTTTGAGGGAAAGGGAGGGAGAAAAACAAGTGGGGAGGGGGAGGGGCGGGAACAAAAATAAAGCAGGGGGGAGAGGTACATTCCCAAGTTTTAACATAATCACATCATATATTCAATTAATAACAGACCTATAAATGGCTTGTGGGTAGAGTGGAGTGGCTTTATATAAAGGGTAAGACTAATAGAAGGTAAAATAAATCCACATAATAAGATCAGCGAGCACCTGGATGCTACCTGACATCTCCCACCCTGACTTTAGCCCAGTTTCATGGAGTACAGGTGGAAAACACTCCAGAGTTGATCTACACGTTTTACAAACATCCAACGGTCTATTGTATGTACGTTTGTATGTCATTATTTATATAGCGCCATTAATGTACATAGCGCTTCGCAGCAGTAATACACGTGACAATCATATAAATAACACATAAAGGGGAGAAGTGCTTCAGACATAACAGTTACATTTTGGAAAGGGAGTCTCTGCTCCGAAGAGCTTACAATCTAATTGGTTGGTAGGAAGAATGTACAGAGGCAGTAGGAGGGCGTTCTGGTAAGTGCGTCTGCAAGAGGCCATGGTTTATGTATGATGTGTTAATTATCATGTGTAAAGTGTTAGCCACTGAGCTACTCATATCCTTCCTTAAGCAGGTGTGTTTTGATTTGGGTCTTAAAGGTGGATAGAGAGGGTGCTAGTCGGATATTGAGGGGAAGGGCATTCCAGAGGTGTGGGGCAGTCAGTGAGAAAGGTTTAAGGCCGGAGGGGGCTTTAGATACAAAAGGGGTAGAGAGAAGACATCCTTGAGCAGAACGCAAGAGTTGGGATGTGTATAGCGAGAAATTAGGGCTGAGATGTAAGGAGTGGCAGAACAGTGTAAAGCTTTAAAGGTGAGGAGGAGAATTGAGTGTGTGATACGGGATTTGATAGGAAGCCAAGAAATGGATTTCAGCAGGGGAGACGCCGAGACAGATTTCAGAAATTGTAGAGTGATTCTGGCAGCAACATTTAGGATAGATTGTAATGGAGACAGATGAGAGGCAGGAAGACCAGACAGCAGGAGGTTACAGTAGTCGAGACGGAGAGAATTAAGGTCTGTATCAGATTTGCAGTCGAGCAACAGAGGAAAGGGCGTATCTTGGTAATATGGTGCAGGAAAAAACGACAGCTTTTAGCTACCCTTTGAATGTGAGAAGAGAATGTGAGAGAGGAGTCGAGTGTGACCCCGAAGCAGCGTGCTTGGGCTACTGGATGGATTATAGTACTTCCAACAGTAATGTGGAAGGAGGTAGTAGGGCCAGGTTTGGGAGGAAGTATGAGGAGTTCTGTTTGTGCCATGTTAAGTTTAAGTCGGCAGAGGGCCATCCAGGATGATATCGCAGAGAGACATTCAGAAACTTTAGTCTGTACAGCAGGTGTAAGGTCAGGGGTTAAAAGGTAAATTTGTGTGTCAACAGCATAGAGGTGATATTTGAGCCCATGAGATGTGATTAGGTCACCTAGAGAGAGTGCGAAAAGTGAAGGGGTCCCAGGACAGAGTCCTGGGGTACCCCCACAGAGAGATTGATAGAGGAGGAGGTGTTAGCAAAAGAGATACTGAAAATACGATGGGAGAGTAAGAGGAGATCCAGGATAGAGCTTTGTTATGAATTTCAAGAGAATGGAGAATGTGAAGATGAAGAGGGGAGTCCACAGTATCAAATGCTGCAGAGAGGTCGAGTAATATGAGCAGACTGTAATGACCTGTCTTTGGCAGCATGGAGGTCATTAGTTATTTTAGTGAGGGCTGTTTCAGTGTAGTGAGCAGTGCGGAAGCCAGATTGTTGAGGGTCTAGGTGAGAATTGGTGTTGAGAAAATGGAGCAAGCGAGAGAATACAAGACGTTCAAGGAATTTAGAGGCAAAAGGCAGGAGGGAGACAGGACGATAGGATGTATGTATGTATGTATTGTATGTAGTTCTTTATTTTTATAGCGCCATTAGTGTACATAGCGCTTCACAGTAGAAATACACGTGACCATCATATAAATAACAAATAGTACATATAACAGATCATGGGAATAAGTGCTTCAGACATAAAAGTAAAATTTCGGAAGAGGAGTCCCTGCACCGAGGCACTTACAATCTTACAAATAGTTAGAAAGATCGGTAGGGTCAAGCTTGCTGTTTTTGAGTAATTGTATAACTGTTGCATGTTTGAAGGAAGAGTGAAATGTACCAGAGTAGAGGGAGGAGTTAAACATGTGTGTGAGCGTAGGAATTAGAGTAGGACCAAGAGGTTTTAGGAGATGGGAGGGCATTGAAAGATACATGGGGGTGAGTTCTGACCAGTAAATCTGTGTTGTTCTCTAAAATAAGAGCAAGAGATTAATTCTTTATCACTCATACTTATATAGGCTCTGTAAAGGAAATAAACTGGTATGTGGCAGTTCTATAGCTGGAAACTCAATCGGAATACAGTTGTAGCAGACTAAGATATTCAATTCTTACAGTATAAGAGCTGGAGATAAAAATGCAGTCTGGTGGCTGCAGCATATTAAGATAACTGGGTCCATCAAAAATGATTTCTAATTCCTGTATGTACAATGCCTTCAGGAGGCCGCCTTTTCCCTGTGAATTCTAAAGTGCATGCTCTTTCTTTTTATGCTGCTACAATGTGATGTGGTTCAGTACAGTACAGATTTTCACTAGTACAAATCTCTTTAAGATTCAACACAAAACACATACCCTGTATTTCAATTCAGCATATTTACATTACTGTTAAATGATTCATCTTCAAGTACATCTCCATAGCTTTAGATCTGGTGCAACTCAGCTGCAGTATATATACAGGCCTCAGCTTAGGTGGCAAGTGAAATATGGAACAGTCTTTTCTAAGCAAGTTCCACAGGACATAGGTCCCGCGGGAAATAAAAAGTGATATCAGATGCCAGAGGCTTCAACTAAAAAGGATGCTCTATACAAGACATCATTGATCATCTTGGCTGAGAATTGACACGGCTGGGCCAGGGATGGGGAAATGCGTGGGGAGATGCATTACACCAGGGGAGGGAAACGCCAGTCCTGAAGGGCCACCAACAGGTCAAGTTTTCAGGATGTCCCTGCTTCAGCACAAGTGGCTAAGTCTGCCCAGCCCTGCAGTACCCTAATGCAGCACATCATGTTGTCTCTTTGTGACCCTTTCCAACGTATGTTTTCTACTTTAAATATAATCTTTTACTGTAAAATGTTAGTAGTGTAGAGAAACTGGAAAGGCCATTTCATATAGTAGATTGAAGAACACCTGGAAACCTAAATGAGTAGTGTAATAAAGTGATGCCTTGCTTTGTGGAGTTTATTTATTGACAATAGGCTACATTGAAAGGACATTTGTTATAGTTATTCCTGTGAACATTACGTCACCATTGTACAATAAAATGTTTTGTAGTGTACAATACATTGACCAGTAAAATTATATTTTGTTAAAAGACTCAGTGACCCAGAAGTTTGGAACCAAATGTCTTCAGCAGAAACGATCCCTGTTATAGTTTTCTGTATGGCCTAATTATTCAGAATTACTACCTTGGCGGGTGCAAAATCAAGGGACAATGGTCATTTAATCTGTCCCATCCAAACAAGAAAAAAATACATGTAAAATATTGCAAACATGTGCAAGACAGATTATTCAGTTTATTTAAACTTCAAAACGTATGCGAGGGGTGGGGAAATCTCTGACTTGTAATAGAAAGCAGATCATTTCTACTGTTACATTGCAGCTTTCTTCAATCAGGCTCTTTGTAGTGAATTATAATACCCTAAAGGTGACTTGAAATGTTTTAATACAAAGTAGTGGTAAACTGGTATACAGTATATAACATTTCCAGTCTGACTATGACCTGCAGCCTGAATAAAAATCACTGGGAGAGGAATGAGTGTATAACTACAGTGCAGCTGTGAGAGACCAGTTATTCTGAACATGTTAGTGCGTGTATTTAACTTTTATTTAGTTCAGTCAGATTTTATATGTAGCACTAAAACAAAGAAATTGTGGGAAGGGTTGTAATTTAGCCCTACACAAAAATTGGATTTACATAAATGAATAAAGATGCTACGCTGTATCTTCCCGGGAAGCAAAACCTAATATAACCAACCCAAACTTCAGGTGTCCAACATCCTACCTCTTTCACACAGATCAATTTTCTAGCATTATTTAGTCTTGAATACAAACATAATATTGTATTTCCTATACACGAAAACGCTCCTCGTAACAGCTCTTAAGAAGCACATGTATTAGAAATTAATTGGTAATATTTTCTTTTAGTGATGATATAAATGGAGAGGGTTTTTTTGGGGTTTTTTTTTACCTTTGACTGGGGATATGAATATCATTGATTAGTTCACAGCAGTTAACATTATATTTTTCTAATCACTTGAAAATAGCAAAATAAAGTTTCTAAGTTTCACTGCACTCCTGAAATCGGAAAATCTCACAGTATGAAGTCATTGTATATACAAAGATCAGTAAATAAGCCCAAGAAGTGTTTATATCTTTGCTTCCTCAAATCCTTTTAATGGCAATAATATTTCTAGATATGATTTTTGAGAAACCGCAAAGAACAATACAAAAAAAGATGGACAACCCTTAAAGCTAAGACACATTTCATATTGAGCGATTTAGGGCGTATGAGGTAGAGATAAATCTGTGAGACAGTGACCTCATTCCTTGCTGCAGAATGTTGTGGATAGATTCCGAGGGTTTCCGCTGAAGCAGTTAGTGAAGGCTATGGTAATCAGGGCAGGAAGTTATAAAGCCACGTGTGAGAGTCAGAGTTACACAGTGTCTTTGGTGTCTGGACAAAACGAGTGTGAATATGAGCGTGAAAAGTAAGAACAAGAAAATATATGTGAATTGTGTGCAAATCTGAAAAAGAAGAATGATGGAAGTAAGGAGAGAGATACTTTTCCAAGCGTCAGAAAGTATTTTTGTCGTGTCAGTTTTTGTGGCCTTTATTTTGGATGGGGCTTGTGTGTATATAAGGAGTTTTTATATAAATGACCTGGTCCTTCGTATGGTAATGACCAGCTTCAGTTCCAGAGAGGATAATAACACACAGGGGCTTATTCTATAGCCACTGAAGCACCTGATTTCAGTCAAAAGCCGCCCAATCTGCTACTTCAGCGGATATAGAAGAAGCCCCCTGCTGAGGAATGCATTACCCTAACAGGGATTAGGTCAATAAAAAAAATCCTCTTCAAAAACAGAATGGAATCAGAAATGTTACAGCCAGCTCAGACCTGGTACATGCGTGTGCGTGGAGCTCCTAATCGCATGCTGACACACACGGAAACATTAAGCAAATTGCCTTGATACACATTGGGAGAGTGAACAAGTCAGTGGCAGGAAACGCCGGATTGGATGTGTTATCCAGCCCGAGTGAGTCTCCACCAAACGCACAAGGAGCAGCCCTGCCGTGGTAAATCTGCCCCAATATTTTAACACTGTTCCTTAAATATCATATGTATGAACAAACATCTTTAATAAACATGATACATTGTAGATATCAGTAATATTAAGCCTTGTCTCATTTGTCAAATATAATCATTTGTATCCAATGTTATGAATTCATAACGTAGGGTTTCAACAAAGTGGATACATGGCTATTTGGGATCCAATCCCTAGTTGTTTGACAAAAGTATGTGTGACAGTGTTTCCCCCGCCCTCTGGGAGATCTGCCCATTACCGGGTGTGTAGTGCTGGGTACCTGCTGGTTCACAGATGCTCTGAGGTTCCGCCGATAGTATTGGGGAAGACAGGACAGGCTTTTGGGGTGATAGCTGGTTCTTTCTCACTCTTGGTTCAGCGCCTCCATCTCTTGTATGCTCCAGGAGTACTGGAGGCAATTCCTGCAGGAGAACCCTCTGATACGCCCCCTGATAGATTGCAGACTCAGGCAGGAGTATATTTTATGAACGGGAACAGCTTTTATTGTCCAACAGCAACAATCTGCATACACTGCATACACTACATATCCTGCATACACTGCATACTCTGCACACCCTGCATACTCTGCATACACTGCATACACTTGGTTCCAGCCTGGACTCAACCCCCAGGCACGGGCCCCAGAGGTCAGTCCTCACTCTTCCCCTACTCCCTGATGGAGCAGGAGATATAGTCCTCACTCCCACTCCACTAAGGGAAGGGATAGAAGGTGCCAGAGCCCTGTGCACACTCTTCCGTCTCTCAGGGGAGAGACAACACTCCTACATTTAGGAAGTGCAGCGCGTTAAGTACCCAGAGGCAGGGTCCAAGGTCTGAGCCCAGGATTGGGCAGGGCACAGGTCTTGTCCTGCCCACCCCTGTCACTCAAGGGAACTGCTCACTGCTGGGGAAAACTGGGATTGGGCCTAACACTGCCTGCACTGATTCCAGGACTTACATGCTAGGCAGGGCAAATTAGTATCCAAAACCAGACATGGCTACATAAGTAATAGTTTAGATACTGGGAGATACTGTGCATTGTTTCCAAAATCTCATGAAAAAAGACAATAGGACATATACTTAAATCCTGGTAACATTATCTGACTGTTCAGTCTGTTTGACCTTGAACATTCCAACGAAGTATAAAACATTTAAGACAAGATGTTAGCTCTAATTTAAAATCATAGCTTCTGGGTAAGATTGCGTTGGAAAGCAGGACATGCCACTCATTCTTAAAACTGTAATTTTGTGTTGTTTCAAGGGCTGCAATTTCTGATTGAATACCTTGTCCTTATGTCTTGGTATTTGCTGAACAAAGAAATAGTAACACTAACCCATATTATAAGGCGTTGGGACTCATCTGTCTGTTCCTTTGTAAAATTATTCACTAGACAAGATGGCATATTATAAAAGATCATATTTGTTAAAATGACCAAATAATTGTTTATGTGCTATGTGCATGATTTTCCTATATGGGAAGCCAGTGCCCTGATATCACATCACATCGGTTCTACTGCAAACATACTGTATATTAACATAAAATATATGTAAATTTTTCAGTGCAACAGATATTATTTTGTGATTTATCAAGGGTTAAAAATCAGATTTTCGTGAAGGTCAAAGTTCGTTCAGATTTCTAATCAAACTTCAGAACAAATTTTCGAATCTGATTAAATTTTTAAACAAACCCCGAGAGGCACATCCTAGGATCCTTTTTATTTATTTTTCCTTTTTTTGTTTTAATAAACAGGGCAAACTTGAAAAAATATTCTCTGTTTATTTCCAGTTTATCCCCATGGGTTATTAAAAAAAATCCCCAAAAAACGTATTAAAATAATATCAGTGATGCTGCTGAAACGAAAACCACAAAAATGGTAGATGTACAAAAATATATAAAAATAAAATAGTCCAAGACAACAAAACCATAAAAATAGTCCAATATAGATACAATCACAATTGGTAGCTCTTGATAAATCTTTTAGGATACTGGCAGCTTTCTTCAAGAGCACAACAACCTCCCTTCACACGACCTGAAATAGAAAAGGCGCCCGATCCTTGTGTAATACCACAGATAAAAATGCAATGGTCTTGAACAATCACAATTTAAAACTCACAAACATCCGATGTTTTCAAGCGTGTTATGAGATAACAAGAAAAACCAAAAAAAAATAAAAAAATGTAAAAGCGCCGTATGGGATGTTAGTGTGAATATGGGCACTGGAGCAAAAAATAAAAAGAGAAAACAAAAAACAAAAAATCATGTGACATGAACCAGTCCGGTGCAAATAAGGGTTTGCTAAAAATAAATATATGTATAGATGAAATTAAGATAATCACAACCCGGTGGTAGATGCAGCTTCTTGTAATAGGGAACCCCCAGTCCCTAATGTGAACGTGACAACAGAAAGTAAAAAGTGAGAAGCGTAGTCAATGGGGGTTGTGATTAAACTAATGTTCTTTATTGAATGAACTTGTTCCAAGGAAATCCCTCTAGGACAACAATGGTAAAAAGTCAATACATGAATATTGCTATTGCTATTGCTCCTCAGTGCGTTTGAGAGGAGCGGACAATACCACTTGCTGGGCTGTCTATTTGGTCATTGGTAACCACCAGGAGGAGGAGCGCAGAGAAACGGAGCCCAGAGACGACCGGGAAGGGTCTGTGCGTCACAGCCGGAAGTGGCATCAGACCCGGAAACCCGGAGGGCTGCGTGATATCGCGAGTTGCAGCACATTCAAGCTGTGTGCACCGGAGCGGTTTTCGTGACCGGAGGGAAAACAGGACCGCCAAGGAGCTGTAGTACCAAAAGGGTGAGCGTATTCAAACATTGTCTCAACCCTGGGGTACCCCTCTTCCTTTATACCTGCCCGGGCAGTGCACAAATCTACAGGATTAAGACTATCCATCGGGCTACTCCCGTTTTCTATCCCCTGGAGACCGACCAAGTGCTACCGTATTCCCACTCTATTTGCACTATTTTTAATACCATTCATGTATTGACTTTTTACCATTGTTGTCCTAGAGGGATTTCCTTGGGACAAGTTCATTCAATAAAGAACATTAGTTTAATCACAACCCCCATTGACTGCGCTTCTCACTTTTTACTTTCTGGTGTTATGAGATAAACTCATGCCCCAACATGTCATTATGACGCTGCTCTGCTCAAACCCTTTGGTGCGGTCAGTCGCGGGATCACTTCCTCACAATCACTCCCAATGTGTGTCACTCTTCGGGGAGTCCTCCGTCAACTGGCGCTGAGTCCGCTACGTTCCGGACCAGAAAGGTTGTCAGTCCTCGGGGGAGAGTATCAACTCCTTCTCCGGTGTGGTAATTCCAACCACCGTTCACGTCGCTTCACACAACAAGACGTTTAACCCTAAGCGTTTCTTCAGATTAACTAATTTCATCAGGGGATGGGTTCTGGTTGTGCATGTATCGTATAAATAGCACCAGGAACCAATCAAGAGACCTGGCAGATATACACCTGTGTACACCGGTCCGGCCAGACCCCAGCGATCTACGGTTCTCTCCCATTAACTTTAACTGTTGCGAATTGTGAGTGAAACAGTCTTATCTGTGATTGTGTAATATAGAGTACTTGATTTTATCATACCACACTATTGCGAGCTCTCCTTTATTTTATATTTTCGGGAGAAACACATACCGAAGTGGCCTTAAAGAAATATACTGCAGCGGGTCTATTCAGGGCTCCATCAGAGAGAGATGGATCTCTGATATGTCATTTCTTAGAGAACAAATCTGTGAGTGAGACCAACACATTTATTTGTAGATTCAATTACACTTTATTGCTGGCTACACCCTTATTTGCATTTGATATTTTTATACACATCATCACGTGATCCACCAGCGCTCCCCTTACCTGCAAGACGACATACAACTTTTGGGACCAGTGGACGGTCCATTATAAGGGTGTAGAGCTGCTATTTTCCTATACGTCACTTTGTATCACTATATTGTTTATTTCACTAATTGTGGTGAAGGTTTATATTTACACCATTGTATTTGAGGTATTTATGTGGTAGTATATTCACTGTATTTTGGGTGACTCACATTGGTTTTATTGGTTCACCTGACACAATTTTACAACATTTATATGGTTCCCTTTTCTTTCTTTGCATAAGATGAACGATCTGAAGGTGGCCGCACTCAAAGGTAATCTTAGAACACCGAAAGAGAGACGGGTGCATGAATACAAATTTATGTAACTGGTCGGGACACTTAGCGGTGGCCTAAACCGAGACCGCAGTTTCATGAGTCACTACCCTGACACAAGAGAACTTTCTTCCCATGAGTGCTAAAGGCCATGTCTAAACATACTGCGCTATACAGTATGAATGCACACACAGCTGTCTTTTACACATACATATGTACAATGTAATTCTATCCCTTTATACCAATAGGGACCACATAGTAGCCACTCCACACACACTTTTTGTAAAGTCATGTATACACTGTGGGTGCTTTATAAAATGATATTAAACACAAACACATATACACACATAAACACACACTCTTACATCACTAACAATCAGGGACCATTTAACACCATAAGTCATAAATCGCATACTGCACAGGGGGGAGGGATAGGCTTCAGTCAGATACATTCCAAGATACACTGTTTTTACTTAAAAACCTTTCTTGCTTTATCCATTGTAACATCGCCGGAAGAAGAGATCAGTGTATCTCGAAAGCTCGCACAAATAAAAACATTTCGCTAGCCACAGAACGGTATCGTCAATTTGTTTTTGATTTTATTTATATATATATATTACATCTTTTGCACTGCAAAATATACATCAATTTCTTTATACGTGTATTTAAATATCATCTTTTTATGATCCACGGCTGGATGAAGCTTCCCCAAATGATAATAATAATATAATAATTTGTTCTTGTATAGCGCTACTAGTTTTACGCAGCGCTTTACAGAGACATTTTGCAGGCACAGCCCCTGCCCGTAGAGCTTACAATCTATGTTTTTATTTTATTTTTTTACTGCGATTACAAGCCTCTCCTCTGCACATTCCTACAACAATATGTTTGATTTCATCCTCCCATCTTACTTTTGGTCGTCGTCTTATCCATTGGAATCCAGTCTTAGTCCAAAGAAGATAATTTCTTCTTGCGATATGTCAGGCACCCCGCCATTTTAATTTCTTCACCCATGTTGTCACAGACTTGTTTGCTCTTAAACCCATGCATTATTTTTCCTATCTCTTTGGGTAATACCCAGAATACATCTCTCCATACTGAATAGTTTTTTGCATTTAGGGTCCAAGTTTCACATCCATACTGGAACACAAGCATTACTGGACTGCGGCATGGTTCTGGAATTTTTCCATTCTTCAAGCCGCATGTAAAGAGTTTGGCAAAGATTTTCTCTACTTCTCCCCCAGCTTCCTTCAAGATTTCAGTTGTAATTCCACCTGCCCCGGGGGCATTCCCATTCTCCATGGATTTTATTGCCTTTGACACTTTTTCTCTAAGGATGTATGGTACATGCTGGGTGGTTTGTTCCCGCTCTTCCTCTGCTGGATTTTACCCTGTGTTTTATGTGTTTAATTTTGAACTAGTTATGTGTGTGCGTGTGTGTATATACTGTATGTATATGTATTATGTGTGTGTGCATATACAGTATGTATATGTATTACAGTATGTGTGTGTGCATATTATTTATTTATTTTATTTATTTATAAAATATTTTACCAGGAAGTAATACATTGAGAGTTACCTCTCATTTTCAAGTATGTCCTGGGCACAGAGTAAAACAAATAATACATGGTTACAAATACAATTACATAAATGAACAGGGTATACATTATATACAAGACATTGCATGCACAGTTAAAGAAAATATATATTATGAGCGTGTGAAACAGTTACAGACCAGGTTAAAATGTGAGACAGCCTTAGATTTGAAAGAACTTAAACTGGTGGTGGATATGAGAGTCTCTGGTAGGTTGTTCCAGTTTTGGGGTGCACGGAAGGAGAACGAGGAACGTCCGGATACTTTGTTGAGCCTTGGGACCATGAATAGTCTTTTGGAGTCTGATCTCAGGTGATAAGTGCTGCAAGTGGTAGGGGTGAGGAGCTTGTTCAGGTAGCTGGGTATCTTGCCCATGAAGAATTTAAAGGCAAGACAGGAAAGGTGAACTTTGCGCCTAGACTCTAGTGTTGACCAATCTAGTTCTTTGAGCATTTCACAGTGATGTGTGTTGTAGTTGCATTGGAGAACAAAACGACAAATTGAATTGTAGAGGGTGTCAAGTTTTCTAAGGTGGGTTTGAGGAGCCGAGCCATATACTATGTCTCCATAGTCAATAATTGGCATTAGCATCTGCTGTGCGATACGCTTTCTGAGCAGGAGACTTAGGGAGGATTTGTTCCTGTAAAGTACCCCTAGTTTGGCATAGGTCTTGGTTGTCAGGGTATCAATGTGCATCCCGAATGTTAAGTGGGAGTCAAACCATAAGTCCAGGTATTTAAAACTAGTGACAGGTGTTAGGGTGGTGTTAGCGTTGGTTCTAATCAGGAGCTCAGTCACTGGAAGCTTTACAAATTTAGTCTTGGTCCCAAATACCATTGTTACAGTCTTGTCAATGTTTAAAAACAGTTTGTTTTGGTAAATCCAGTTTTCGAGTCTCAAAAAGTCAGACTGAAGTATGTGTTGAAGGTCAGAGAGGCTATGGCTGTGTGCATACAGTATAGGAATGTGTCATCTGCATACATGTGTATTGAGGCTTCCTTACAAGCTGTGGGAAGATCATTAATGAACACTGAGAAGAGTAGGGGCCCCAGAACAGAGCCTTGCGGGACACCACAGGTGATATCCAGGGGGTTGGAGTTAGAGCCTGAGATGGACACATGTTGGGATCTTCCTGATAGGTAGGACTGAAACCAGTTTAAAGCATGTTTCCCTATTCCAGAGCTCTGGAGTTTGTTAAGCAGGATAGCAATATCAACTGTGTCAAAAGCCTTTGCAAAATCTAGGAATACTGCACCAGTGAGTTGTCCCCGTTCCATTCCACACTGGATTTCATTGCAAACTTTTAGCAGGGTAGTTACGGTGGAGTGTTTGGGACGAAATCCAGATTGGAATTGGCTAGGGAAATTTGTCTTGGTGTAGAAATCGCTTAATTGGGAGTGGACAATTTTTCCATGACTTTGGATAGAATTGGGAGAAGTGAGATTGGCCTGTAGTTTGAGACAGTGTTTTTGTCCCCACTTTTGAAGATTGGGACAACTACTGTATACTGTATGTATATGTATTGTGTGTGTATATACTGTATGTATATGTATTATGTGTGTGTATGTGTGTATATACTGTATGTATATGTATTATGTGTGTGTATGTGTGTATATATGTGTGTATATATACTGTATGTATATGTATTGTGTTTATGTATATGCAGTATGTATATGTATTATGTGTGTGTGTGTATATACTGTATATATATGTATTATGTGTGTGTATATACTTTATGTATATGTATTATGTGTGTATGTATGTCAGTGATTCCCAACCAATTTTGTTTGGAGGAACCCTTGAAGTATTTTCAAAAATTTGGGGAACCCCTATCTGGCTGACACATATTAGGTTCCACAGGGGGTAAATCACAAAATGTCACACCTCATGAGCCCCCTCTATTCCCCACCCTCTACCCATGTATTTCTCTCTCCTCCGTCTCACTCGCTCTCCCCCCTCCTTCGCATGTATTTATCCCCTGCGTCTCACTCTTACACCCTCTTTTCCTCACTCACTCCCTCCCCCCTTCTCCTCTCACTTGCCCCAACCTTCCGTCAACTACCCCACTCTCACTCAATCCCCCAAGTCTGCAGGTGAATGAAGATAAGAAGACAGCGGGTGGGCGGGCGGTGGCGGAAGGAGATCACAATAGCAGGAGAGCTGAGCAGGAGCAGCGGCATGGGGGTATGGCTTGGGAGGTGCACACTGTAACCGGAAGTCAGACACCGGTCAACTTCCGGAGTTAAAGTGTGCACCTCCCAAGCCGTTCCCCCATGCCTCTCTGATCCTGCTCAGCTCTCCTGCTATTGTGATTTGCTGCCATCGCCAGCACACGCCCACCCACTGTCTTCTTATCTTCATTCACCTGCAGACTTGGGACTTGTCCTGCCACCGCACACCCGACGCTGCTTGCCCCCGCCAATACATATTAAACTCTTAAAAGGAGAAGTGCCGAACTGCTCTAAGGAAAACAGATTCAGGCTGCACGGGTATAATCATCCTCATATCTCCCCCAGCACCCCTAATCATCATCCTCCTCATATATCTCCCCCAGCACCCCTCATCATCATCCTCATATCTCCCCCAGCACCCTCCATTATCCTCATATACTCAACCCCTACATCTCACATCAGCCCCCCTGAATCTCACATCACTCTCCCCCTCTGCATCTCACATCACTCTCCCCCCTTGCGTCTCACATCACTCTCCCCCTTCCCAGTATCTCACATCACCCACCCCCTCCGCATTTCACATCACCCTCCACCACCCTGGATCTCATATCATCCCCCCCGTCCCCATATGCCTGACTCAGGCGGGAGGAGAGGCTGGTATCCTCCAGCTGCCGGCGGAGGAGGTGGCGGCGGCGGACAGCAGAATGGCAGAGCAGGCAGAACTGCACGCGCTCGCTCTAGCTAGCTGCAGGCACCGGAAGTGCCGGGTCTCCCTGCTAGAGCGCGCTCCTACACTGCAGTCTTGAGAACAAGTGGGCTCGAGGGGAGGGGGCGGGAGGGCGGGAGAGTCTGTTGTCCGTAGGAGGAACCCCTAAGACTGCTTCAAAGAACCCCAGGGTTCCATGGAACCCTGTTTGGGAATCACTGATGTATGTGCATGCATGCTGGGTGATAATGGCGACAAGCAGCGTTGCAGACCTGTCAAAGACATGCAAATGAGCACACGGAAATATTTCCATGTACGGTGGAGGGTTTTTTGTCACATTTTTTACCCACCATAACTTAACTAATGTGTGGTGGATACCTATCCAAGATTCAAATTGCAAAGCCAGTATAACCAGCCTCACACTGATGAGACCCATTAAGGTCGAAACAGCTGTCTGTGGGTAGGTTTACTGGCTATGCATCTTAACCCAGGCTGTGCGGAAAAGCTGTGCAATGCAGCAAGCTTATAGGGGTCCATGTTAAAAATGGATTTGAAGCAGAAGGTGGCACTGAGTGCTCATTTGCAAGTCATTTCCCAGAATACCTTGCTGCAGTGGAAGCACTGTATGCTCGGTGATAATGGTGAAAGGCAGGGTTGGAGACCTGTCTAAGACATGCAAATGAGCACACAGTAATATTTCCATTTATATATACAGGATGTAACACAGTTTCCCCCCTCCCCCCCAATCGCAGATAGGGACCATGTGTGGGAATCTACATGTATTACCGTGTCTGGTGCAATATCTATATCCTGTTAGCAGGGTATTCGGGCAATCCTATTTGCTGTCTGGCTGCATGTGATCGCCCCCGAGGCTCATGGGATATTTAGTCACTGCTCGGAGCCTCTTCCTATAGGCTTCCGCTTCGCGCGTTATCTCCTGCGAATGCGTGACTTTCGCGCCAATCCCAATATGGCCGGCGGACTGTCTGTATCACTCTGCGCAGGCGCGACTACACTGCGCTTGTGCAGACACTCAAAATGGCGGCCACCGCTACTCGGATGCGCCGCAGAGCCTCCAGAGGACCTGCAACTGGTCCCCACCTTCCTGATAAGCTGGCGGGTCTGCCGCAGACTCCGGCGACACCCGCTCTGGACCCCCGCAGAGGAGGTAACAAAGGGAGTCCAGGGGGAACCCTGCTACACACATATATATATATTGTATATTATATCAAGCTTTATTTTACCTAGTAATAAAACTGATTGGATTATAACGCAGAATATCAGAGTTTCCATGTGATTTAATGGCAGTGCAGAATATGCCCATACAACGTGCCAGCGTGAGCAATAACCTTTGCCCAATGAGTATATCAGAGGGGACAGTGATGGACGTGCTTAGAGTGGCTGCATTAAGCATCTTACAATAAATCACATTTTACATTTATTTAGGGCGACATGCCATCACCATACAACATCCATCATGTTTATGCTACTGTATGTTACTGAATTCAGCAATCCTTAGCTTTAAATAATGCTCGCTATGCCCTCTTCAGGTCTGCCTTTCTCCATATGTATTTATAGCTATTTATACCTATATCGTTACATATACATATACACTTTAAGTGGTTAAGCTGAATAGTAGCTTTTGGGTTACTACAGGGCTGTGCAACTCCAGTACTCAAGTGTCGCCAACAGGTCAGGTTTTCAGGTAATCCCTTCTTCAGCATAGGTGGCTCATGCAGTGGCTCAGTCGGAGACTGCACCACCTGTGCTGAAGCAGGGATATCCTGAAAACCTGACCTGTTGGTGGCCCTTGAAGACTGAAGTTGGCCGCCCCTGGGTTACATGCAAATCCTAGACGTGCTGAGAGAAGTAGATAACTTGTACAGTTAAACAGCGGGAATAACAAAGAGTTAATTCTGGCCCGGCTGCTCACCTGTGTTCCATTCTCATCACTGCAGCAAGCTCCTTCCAGCAGAGAAAGGGATTAGGGGTTAAAACCCCAGTAAGTGCGGTTTGATTAACACTGCGTGTGTTCTTTTTTGGAACATTTAAACAGCTGAGACCGTGTCATACATACAGAGAATGAACATTACTACCTCTTTATCAAGAGAGGGCAACATAAGCACATGTTCCTATGACAGCAGCAACTAACCTTCTTACTTTCCAAACTGGGGCTCAGAAAGACTTTTCTTTAACCTGTCTTGAACTTGATGAATAGAATACAGTTATCAGTTAAGATTATCCCTGTGTCTGGTGAGTGCTATGAAATATATTTTTGTTTTTTTATCTGTTTGTGCCTTCAGATTTAATTTGAGTGTATATGGCTTCCCTGATATATTGGTGCTGTATTTTTCAGCCTACAGCTGCTATAATTGATATTCTCCTGGGGAAACACATAACACAAAACTAGAAAATGCCAAGATACTTGATTATTTTGGAATGAGATCCCTGATCGTATAATTTAACTGAATTGGTAAAAATACCTTAGGTTTGTTTATCATTCCCGGAGGAATAACTATATTATACACTGTACACTTCTGTAATCATGTCTCTTATAACTGTCCTTGCTTTTGGGGGAATTATTTAACCTAACTTACATTAAACAAAAATGTATGCAGTGATTTGTGTTTCAAATAAAAGTGTAACAATCTCAGATTATCATTTGCTTGACTAATCTTTTCAATATTGTGATTTATATCAGTATCATATTGCCTGACTATGTTAATAGCACAGTAGACACTATAAAAACAATACCAGGGTCAAAATGGTACCCCAATAATGCAGCTGGTTTCAAATTACAAATTGGCTCAATTAAATTTCCCAGCGCTAACAGAAAAATGCAGTTACTGGTGTTAGAATCAGTGGTCAGTATATTTTCTTGGCCAATTTGCAATTAAGTGTTGCACTGTGCTGGGTTTTACTCAGATCCTCAATGTGATACGTTAACCCTTTGAAATATTTTCATACCTTATATAACTGCTGAGATCTTCCTATGATTGCTTGCTACAGTCTAACTTCATTTTTTATGACATTTTGTCCCCCGGGGGAAATGTTTTAGGATAGCATTATATAATGCAGTTATTGGG
Source organism: Ascaphus truei (assembly GCA_036426205.1). Lineage (NCBI taxonomy): Eukaryota > Metazoa > Chordata > Amphibia > Anura > Ascaphidae > Ascaphus > Ascaphus truei. The sequence continues at coordinate 4,511,105 of CM071576.1, forward strand.
ATTTGCCTGCTCGACATTACACATGAAAGGTTATTCTTTTGAAATCTGGAACATATTAAAAAAAAAACTCGCTGGTCTTCATTTCAGCCTCATGGTACACTTGAAATTTCAAGATCATAAATTCAGTTTTGTGCTATACTTTTCCTGCCTCTCCCCCATAACTCTGAAAAGAAACTTGGGGATTATTTAATGTAGCTGCTAACAGAAAAGTCCACAACATTTTCTTTAAAATTCAAGCTTTGCCATTTCGTGGCTGTATTCTAACTTTACCGTTCTTTGCCATTTTCGTGGCTGTATTCTAACTTTACCGTTCTTTGCCATTCCGTGGCTGTATTCTAACTTTACCGTTCTTTGCCATTTCGTGGCTGTATTCTAACTTTACCGTTCTTTGCCATTTCTTCAACATTAAACACTTTGCACCATAGTGGCAAAACCCTGTGCAAACTTTAACTGCCAGGATACAGTGTAACGCAGGGGGGCGCAAACTTTTTTCCCTGCGCCCCCCTGCCGGCTGTCCCCTCACTCCCGCGCCCCCCCCCCCCACCCCAATTTACCCGCGCTCCGGCGTAATGACGTCACGTTGCCATAGCAACGTGATGTCACATGACCTCGCAGCGTCATTTTGACGCCGCGTTGCCATGGCGACGCAGGGAGGAAGCCGCCGGAGCCACGGTAAGTTAGGTTTACAGAGGCCCTGCAGCTCCCCCGGCACTTAATTTAAGTGCCTTCGGGAAGCGCGCGGGGCCTCTGTAAACCCCGCGCCCCCCGTCGGCAGTGTCGCGCCCCCCCTGGGGGTCGCGCCCCACAGTTTGCGCACCGCTGGTGTAACGCATGCAAAACAAATCTTTGTTTGTGAAGTATGATAGTAAAGATAGTACTGTATACATTTATTCACGGAATATATACGGTAACTACGATTTAATGTTACCGTATAGATTTCATGTTCTCAATCTTTGGATGAAATACATTTTGATGATAAAACTGTGTAATCAATTGATGTTTTAAATAATTAAACATAGGTTTGTACCAGGAATATACAGCAAGAGAATCCTTTTTACGTAATGATCTGACAGATGTGCCAGAGTGTTTAATCCTTAAAGCCACAAAGCCCTCTGATACTCAGTGCTGCGAAAGGGCAGATGGGGAAAAACATGCTAGTCTTTTATTGAGCTTTATTTTCAGTAGATGTACAGTACTATGTCAAATGTCTTCATTTTGGGAAGTATTATATTTTATTGTAACACCGAGCAGAAACTACGCACCGCATGAAGGATCATAGGAATGACCATTTTGCACCATACCGTAAACTGTTTGGTAAGTCACAGTATTTTAGCTGAAAACACTTCTGGTTGTCGCATACTGTACCTCCTGTGACGACTCTGGGAGATTTGTCAGAGAGCACATTAGTGTATTAGAGGTCTATGAAAGAATGTAATCCATACCTTTATATATTCAAAACGGATACCACAGCCACAGCGTATGTCACCCGTGTTAGAATAAGAGAAGTGTTTGTTTAAGCCATACTGCAGTGTGTCCCTATTTACAATAATTAAATACCATCACTTTCCATTTGCAAAATGCCATATTATTCTGTCACATTGAGACAAATGCCTCCCACCCATGCACCATGGGCACCACAACAGCTAGCACCTTATTAGCATCCCATTTTATCTGGAGTCTGGGATTTCTCCAAGGAAAATCCAGTATATATAATTATACATACACATACATATACACACCATGAAAAATGTATTCTGTATAGGGACTGAAACGGTGGCTGTATTGGACTTCAATATAGTTCTTGACACGTACATTCATGTGCTGGGTTCATTCCCTCTGACTCCTGGTTTGGTTGATGTATTTTTATTTACTCCAACATCATGTTCATTTTGGGAGGTACAGTATGCTACTGTGTTATATATGTGTATACAGTATATGTATATATGCAGACAGGAATATATATATATATATATATATATATACACCACGGCTATTAAGGTTATGGTGGGTAAAAAAAGTGACTAAAACCCTCCACAGTAAAGCATAAAGCAACTGTAAATATTCCTGTATATTCATTTGCATGTCTTAGACAGGTCTGCAACCCTGTCTTTCACCATTATCACCCAGCAAACAGCACTTCCACTGCAGCAAGGGATTCTGGGAAATGACATGCAAATGAGCACACAGTGCCACTTTTTATCTCATGCTCACATTACATGAGCAACCCTTAGTCAATGCATGCTGCTTTAAACACAGCTTTTAAGCAAGGACTTGGATACACCCACCATAATATATATATATAATGGATGATAGAAGTGCAGAAAACAAGGGCACATTAAACTTTAACAGAATTTAATTACAGAAGATAGGCATAAACATATAAAAGCATGTACGGCTAAAACTACACTCAAGGGAGCATCTTAAAAGGTAGCTTTGTATGTGTGCAAGAGTCTGGGTCAGTGATTTTTCAACCAGGGTTGCACGGGTAATCCCTCCGGGGTTCCGCAGCCGCCAGGGGAGAGAGCTGGGATAACTCTCCCAGCTGTCCCAGGTTGGGCGGAGCGGCTGCACCCCACATAGCAGTGACCCAGAGGCTCCCAAACTCAGCAGAAGCAGCCGCCCGGTCACTGCTATCTTTCCTCTCTCTGCTCCGGTCAGTGCTGGAAGTCGCGTCAACTTCCTGCTGACAGAAGGGAGAGGAAGTATTGGGTAAGAGCGCGCTCTCATGTGTTTGTGAGACGGGGAGAGTGTGTTTCTGCAAGAGTGCGCGGACGGCCCTTCCGGATCCGAGAGGGGACGAGTCTGCGACTACCTGGATGTTTTCCCTCACTTCGATCGTGACAGGGGGGGGCCCCTGCGGGTGGAAGGGAGAAGGGAGAGGACCTCCCTTCTCCGGGCGGCGGAACGCGGCACGAAGAAAGTGTGTGCCAATGAGAGGGCCGGGGGGGGAAAGGCCGAGAGACAGAAGGGTGTACCGAGGAGGGGGTGGCCGGGAAGGCGAGAAGGGGAGAGGGGGTGGGGAAGGGAAGGGGTGGAGGGTGGTGGTGTGTAAGTGAAGGGGGAGAGTGTGTGTGTAAGTGAGAAGGGGAGAGAGTGTGTATGTGTGTAAGTGAGAGGGGGTGAGTGTGTGTGTGTCAGTGAGAAGGGGAATTTCACATTTGAATTCTGGGGTTCCCTAACCAAATAAAGGTTGAAAGTTCTAGGTATTTGATCCACAGTCCCTGCTGGCTCCGTTGGCTCCGATGACACTTCTCTGTAGCTTGAAGGGAAAACCTGAATCTGCTGGTGTTTCTCCTCACTATCTGGTCTCACCCGTGTTGGAGCTCTTTGTGGTGATGTTTATGGGGCGCTTCTGCAGAGAGAGAGATTTAAATATTCTTTGCATAGCTAATAGCATATCTCCCACTGTTTTTCAATGACATGAGTACATTATGTATTTCTACAAGACCATGCTCATTTTTATGCCATGTCTGCATTGTGTGAAGTTTTGTCTTTCTTCAGATAGAGTTTAAAGACCATGATTAGCGAGCACTTCATTATTATTCACAGAGGATTTCATTTTGAAATCAATGTTAAACAGAATGTTGATTAGGAATCTCTTGACATAGAAAGTTGTAGTGATATGCTTGATATTGAGATTGTAAAAAAAAAGAGCCTAATGGTGCAGGATAATTGTGCAGAAAACTGGAAATATGTATAAAATGTATTGGAACGGGAATGTTGTATGGGAAATTGTTGATTTTGTTTTGCCCAATCACTGCTTTTGTTAAGATACCTGCTAGCTTTGCATTGTGATTTATCTAGCATTGCAGTTACATTCCCAGTCAGCGTCACCCCTGAAGTTGCAAATCTGCAGATTATTTATTGGTGAATATAGAGAGTTTTAGATGTTAATGTGAGTTAAAGGTCCTCACTTAAATGCCCACTAGGCATCTCCTTGGATTGATAACACCATTAATGTTCTATCCTCTATGCATACCTGTAGACCTGTTTTTCTTCATCCCATGCAGGGTATGTTTGGGAATAACCAACCACTCAGCCACACATTCCCATGTAAGAGATGTGCATACTGTGGATGTGTGTTTAGTAACTCATTGATTATCCCTAGAACTGGGGCTGACTGTGACTCCCTGAAGAATGGATGAGAAGCCCTGATGTAGAGGTTAGAGTAAATATAAAAGGTCAGTGACCCAGCAGTAATGATGATGACATTGAATCTTCAACTACAAGACATTAGCAGTTTTTGAGGAGTAGATTACGGATAAAAGAGCCTTCCTATTGAAAGATGGTAGAAAGAAACAAAGAAGTTATACTGTATGTGAGACGTGAGACAAACCATTTCCGATCTAGCTAGCTCAGACAACCAAAGAGAACTTTGTAGGTCTAGTGACATTCTAGACAAAAAACATTTCATCCATATTGGTTCCTTATTTTAGGAATGTCTCTAAAAAATCAAATAGACCCGGCTTCAAAATGTTTCCACACGGATTGGACATGCGAGAAGGGCTGAGAGTGTGGCACAGCACGCCAATCCCACCGGAAAGACACGTATTGATAGAACTCGCCGTTACGGGACTAGGTCCCATAGTCTTTGACTTTCAGTTCTATTCCATTTTTTCGATCTTTGTAGAGTTCACACATTGGTTTTGTATCACTTTGGTCTTGCTGAGATTCATATGGAGGCCCCCTTCTTTCTTCAGCAAGGTCTCTGATTTATTGCTAAAGTTCTTCTGGTAAAAACAACACTAGACCCTTCCGCCCCCCCCCCCCCCCCCGTTAGCCCCGCCTCTTTTTTACACACAGCTAAAGCATTTACAATGCAAGTTGTTTCCACTAGTGCGTTATGTGTGTTCTGCTGCTACATCTGCTTCTTCAACACTTTGCCTTCTTAATGCCTTTCAAACTGCTGAGCAGTAAACAGAGTCATATGCTTTTTCTATTAATACTAAACTGAGTGGTAGATCATGTTCATTGCTTTGGGCGATCACTTCTTGTACAATTTGATGTGATCCATTGTTTTGTATCCACTGCGGAGTCTCATGGGTTCTCCAAGTTGATCCAGGGTCTGTTGAAGCCGATTAGTTAGTACTGTTTCTTCATAAAAATCTTGTAAGTAATTGTAAGTAGACTGATTGCTCTGTAAACTTGAGGTCTTGTTGTCCTCTTTCTTATCGATGAGGAAGACGATGGCATTACTCCATTGTTCTGGAATTGTCCTATTTTTTTAAGCAACATGTAGAGAGTTTTGCAATCATTTTCTCTACTTCCCCAGCTTCTTTCAAAATTTGAGTTGCAATTCCATCTTCCCCGGGAACCTTCTCATTCTTCATGGGTTTCATTGCCTTTACCACTAATGGCAGGACGCATGGTTCATTATTGGTGGGTTCTTCTCGCTGTTCCTCTGCTACCTTGTGCCCTGTGATATCTGTGTTCTTGTAGAAGTTCACTCTCTTTATAAGAAGTGCACAGACTTGTATTGTTGATCCATTGTCTTGTTTGAGTGCAATGATTTGTTTCTGCTCAATTATAAGTCTTCTTTGAGCTTTTGTTATCTTTGATCGTCTTCTTCACCATATTACATTTACGTTTTCTTACATCTCCAGTTATACGCTTGCAGATCATCTTGCACAGCTCTGCTTATTCTGTTCTTGTGTCTCACCATTGCTTTATTTCTTGCCGTTTCCACAGTAACTGCTTTGTTTCATTTGATATTTTCCTATTCTGTTTTTCGTTAGTGATTCCTTTTTTCGGCACTTTCATCTACAATCTTTAAGTTCTTCATAATTATTTGTTAAAGTGTCCTCCATGCAGTTCGAGCAAAATGAAGCAAAGTTCAGCTCTAGTTAAAATTCTCTGCTGTTATTCTTGAGGTTCATCGTGTTGATTGTTTTCTTCTTTCCATGTCTGCATTCAGATGTATGTAGCCATGTATCCTCGTGACTACTAATCTGCCCTACCTAACACATAAGCCCTAGTACCACGCAGGCAGTGTTAGGGTTAAATCTATGTCCTTGCTGCAGCAATAAGCAACTCCCTTAAGTGACAGGGGGGTGGGCCTAAGGCCTGTGTACTGCTCTATCAGGGGCTCAGACCTACGACCCTCCCCCTGGGTACAAATGTGACTGCAGATCCAAGTTTAGTTGTTGTTGGAAGTGTGGAGCCAGGGCTCTGGCCACCTTCCTGCCCCTCCCTCAGGGAATTGAGACAACTACCCCATACTCCACCAGGGAGCATGGGAGCTAAGGATAGACCTTTGGGGCCTCAAGCCCTGGGGAATGATTCCAGGGACCAGAGAGTGTACGTGTTGATATACTGCTGTGCAGAGGAAGAATAAAGAGGCATCCTTTGTTTCATGCTCCTGCCTGAGGCTGCAGTTTCTTCAGGGAGAGAGTGAGTGTTTTCCACAGGGGACTGCACCTATCCCTATAGGCTCTGTGGGAATGGAGGCGCTGCAACACCGAGCGAAGAGCTGGGAAGATCCCTAAAGCCTGTTCTGTTCGTCCCCAGCTAACACCGGTGGACACTCAGTATCCTGTAAGCCTGGCAGGTGAGCAGCACAACAACACCCAGGTAACAGTGAAATCTCCCAGAGTGTGGGGGAACACCTGTTACATGTCATTTGGAGCAAACTAAATCGGTGATTACTCCTTGTATAAAAGCAAAGAGGTCCCATATAAGAAAACCTCAGAGTAGTGGAGGAGGAGAACTGAACTTGCATACTGTGTGGCTATTCCAAGAATACGTTTGGCAGTGCACCCTCTCACCCCCTTTTGTTGCTTTATATTATTTTTTACATACTTCACTATATTATATATTTTTCTTCTTTTGCTCTCTACCGTCACATCTGCATCGGTTTGATTTGTGCCTGTCAGCAATCTCAGCCTAGATGGTCATTCATCGTCTCAAGTTTATCATGGCTAAGACAGAGTTTCTCACACCAGGCCCCTTCATTAGAGCCAATAACACGACAATTTACCCATACTCTCAAGTACGCTATCTAGGGGTTCCATTAAATTCCTCTCTCTCCATCTCCCCACATATAAACACTGTTACTGGGATACACCCATTCCTATCTTCCACACCTACTGTACTAAGACAAATGCATTCCCTTGTGTTCTCTTTCTTCCACCTTCATTTTCCACATTCAAAGCCCGGATGCATATTCCCCTTCCATAAGAACCACCTCATTACACTATCAGCGCCTCTACTACTGACTCCAGAGGAACTGGATCGCCGTGACTGCACTTTACTCCTGTGCCTGTAGCCTCCCAACATACCACCTAGATTGTAAGCTCTGTGGGGCAAGGCCTCTCTTTGCCTTATGTTGTAATTTATTTGTTACCCATGCAACACCCGTGTAACACCCTTTCCCATTCACCCCTAAGGGAGATTTACATACACGGGGGGCATTATGGTGCTAACCTGCAGGCTCACAGATAGGGCTGAGCCTCCACTCATAGGGAGCTTGGGGGTGCCATGTGCAGCGCCTCCACCCGTGGGGATCCCGGCATAGACGGGATGGCTCCTCACGGGAACATATGTATATACAGCAAATAACCACAACACACAATAGTGATAAACAGTATTCTTTGCCAACAGGGTCCCTCATACATATGCAGTAATAACAACAACTGAATACACAGGCAGTGATAATACCCAAATAACCCCCTACGGATTCCGTTTGTACCCTATATCTTGGGAACCCAACCAAGCTAGGTGTCCTCCAAGGCAACCCCTAAATGTGAGTGTGAAGGCAGCGCTACCCTCCTTTGTATATCAGTGGTGCACGTGGGTACCAGCCTGGTTAGAATGACCTAACCAGGGAATCCTTCTTAGGGATCAGGAGCCGCATCCGTGATCCCACGAGACAGGGCCTCCCAACAGTATCCCTTCACTCCTTACTTCCAGGAACCGCATCCGTGATCCCACGAGACAGGGCCTCCCAACAATATCCCTTCGCTCCTTACTTCCAGGAGCCGCATCCGTGATCCCACGAGACAGGGCCTCCCAACAATATCCCTTCGCTCCTTACTTCCAGGAGCCGCATCCGTGATCCCACGAGACAGGGCCTCCCAACAATATCCCTTCACTCCTTACTTCCAGCAGCCGCACAGTAGTACCTCCAAGCCTGGGGAATCCTCCCCTGCAATTAGTCCTGCTCCGTCGCTCCTCTTACAATCAGCCTAACAGGCATGTCCCTGAGCTATGGCCGTCCCTACAACACTTCGCTAGGGTGGCTCAGGGCCTAACTCGGGTTGTGAGTCTGTGCATCTTCATCCACTGTGTACTGTTTGTTTTGTTTCTCCCACTTGTCCAACGTTGGGGCTTTTTTTGCATGTGATGTAGTACATCACATTCAGAGGCCGGCAGACACATTTTTCCAATGTTGGTGTACAGGTATGTTTCCATTTTACTATTTAAATTGAACATAACAAAACCTGAGCGTGTTGATACCTTTCTGCCTCTTAAAACTCTCGAGTGAGCAAGCGGCTAAAGGTTTCTATACGGCGAGGACTTTACAAAACAATACGGACATTAGTAACTAAACAAGGTGCTCTCAGAAAGTGGAAAAACCGCCGCCCGATGTGGAAGGGGCCAGTAAACAATAATACAATATAACTTGTTTCTTATATGAGGGGAACGGTAATTGGTAAAATTGTATTGTAATAGTAGATATACATACGCCGTTCAACCTGTGGTTAGTACAATACCATAGTACAAAAAACAATTCCATAGTTTGATGGTAAACACTTATATGATTGCAGTGATCTGATATCGAACATTTTGAATAGAAAGAAACCTAAATACAGTATAATGACACAGTGCCAATAAACACACAGATATCCAGCAAGCTCTAAGAAACCCCAACAATTACTACATAATATATATGTATATAAGTATCAATTGGAGTGCTACGGGGGGTGGCTAAATGTATACAACAAAAAACAAAGAAGCCCAGAGCTACATCCAATATGACAAAAATATATAGTGAAATACCTATATATCTCTTGAAAAAAGGGTAACTTAGATAAACCCTTTGGCCAAAGCATTTTAAGCCTGCAATCCACTTCAAGGCATGCCCATTAGCAGGTCCTAACACTACCCGATTAAAATTCTTATTTACCTGTACAGTTAGAGGAAGAATGATCGCATTGACACAGTGCACAAATATTTTTTCTATTATATCCCCTAAAATGAACTTTTAGAACATGAGTGTGCTGATACCATATGCATAACATAAAACTCTTGGGTGAGCAACAACTAAAAGTTTTTAAATAGAGAGGTTTATAAAAAAAGAATTGCAGTGACCTTGACCATCTGCTTTATCCATATGCTTCTTTTATTCTAGTTTAAAATGCATACTGCAGATTTAACAGAAGAGTGTACACAGGCACTATTTAACACGATTATAGAAGATTTTATGAAGTGGTTTTTCAGAAATGAAAAAAAACCATTGCCTCTTTGATGGCATAACACAAGAATTGCAGCTTTTTATGTGGCATTTATCAACCTTGAATTTATGAATAGTTGCTAAGTTTCCCATAGATGTAAGAACTGGCAGTTTTCAGGATACTAATCCAATAATAGTTGCTTCTTTCGGTAAAGATTTGTCAAAGGATTCCTGATATTGTAAAGAAGGTTGTCACTTGCTGAGATGAACAATCGAAAGGATAAAACAATTGAGAAAGGCATGATTAACAAGAAAAAAACGGCAATAATGCCATATCTAAGAGCGAGAATGTCAGCAGAACATACAGTAGGCCAAACATAACATACGTGTATATATGTGCAGTGTGTGTGTACGTGTGTGTGCGTGTGTGTGTGTGTATGTGTGTGCCTTCTGCTGTTTCATAGTTTTTAAAGAAATGTTAAAGAGAGAGGACTCCATTAACTCCAGACGTCTGCCACAGTTCCACCATAAACAATCTATCCAAAGTGATAATACTGGGAGAAATAATACTAATTGTATCTGGTGGGTGGGGAGGTGGGTGGGTGTTTGTTTCTGGCGGGGGGTGTTGTGATGTTTGCATCAGGTGGAGGGTTAGTGTTTTGTATAGAGGGGGTATGGTGTGGGGGGGGGGGGGGTTATTGTGTGGGCAGTGTGGGAGTGGAGGAATTGTATGGGTATTGGGGGGGGGGGGGGGGGGCAGGGAGGAGGGGAAAATTAGTGTGAGGAGGATGGGATTGATGGAATGGGATTGTGTGAGAGTGGGAAATTGAGTGATAGCGGAGGGAGGAGAGAGGGACAGTGAGAGAGGAAGAGAGGTGGGAAGAGTGAGAGACAGAGGGGGGAGAGAAATACAGCCGTGAAAGGGGAGGGCTTGCAATGCTGCCAAAGGGGCAGGGGGGGGGGGGGTCTGGCCCTGACTTTTTACACAAGTCCACTGGTTATGCCTATTTTGGGAGATATCCTTCCAATATTATCACTCATAGTTTTCAAGACCAGGGGAAGAATTAGTGGGCTCGATAAATCTATCACTCTTAAAATACTGTCTCTGTGTGGTTATTTATCGTCACAGGCAGGAAATGTACAGGAAGTATCATGAAAAATATTTCCCATCAAAAGCAATGTTTTACTATCTCTGGTGCGGTAGTGTGTATTGGCACAACACTCCCCCTTGTTTTGCCACCAGGAGACGGGTACAGGCGGCGGGCTGCGTTGTTCTCTCTGTTGTGTCATATTGAGGTACAATACCGTATTCTGCAGCAACATTAACTTTGAATCCTTTGGAAACTCTGTGGTATTCGGAGACTTGCCACATCTGGGCCTATCCGCCATCAGATCCAGGTTATATGTTATTTACAAAATGCTTTTGAAGGAGATGTCAATGTATTTGTCTTGCAATTTACCGTCACCACTAGAACTGAAGGAGTTAAGAGACAATCTACATTAGCAGATTTAACCTTTCACCAATACCAGTGTAATGCCCATGTTCAGTTATTCAATCCATTTAATTGTCTGATTCACAATCAATCATCAAAATGAACCTAATTCCCATTCGGTACAAATACATACAAGTTATGTTAAAATAATACATCTGGTTTGCTTACTTTAAGACTTTCTATTAAGTCACTTCAAGATCATTTGCTTGGGAAGCTGACCTGAGACCTGCATTCTAATCTTACTAATGACTTTTCCCGTTACCTAATTGGTATGTAATTGCCCTGCTGTTCATTAGTATGGTAGTGTTATGTCCTCCAGTTGTTTGTATTACAGTTATCACGTCTTGTGTGGTTTTATCTTGCAGTCTAAAAGCTTGAAGTGGGACTCAGACAGAAAGTCTGAATAATTTGGGATCTGGGCGAGTGCTCCATGTTTACGTTCTGGAACCGCCAGGGGTACTGTATGTGACAACTTTCAATGACTGTAGACTTAATGCACAGGGGTAAATGATGAGTCTTGCTACTGCACATGAATTAAGGATGCCCCATTAACTCCCCCCTCCCCCCCTCTTCCATAAACCAATAGATACAATACAGATACAATCATACACAACATTTTTGGGGGTTCAACGTCCATAGCTTAATTTATATTGCCTCATAACGTAACCATTTAATACCAGCCCGTGCCAGACTGCCCTTTGCATTGTCCTGAGCCCAAGCGTAAAAAAAACAATGTAATGTAGGCACTCGTACCTAGAGGAAAATGAATACAAATACCAGTGCTCCAAACCCCAGGTCAGACCTGCCGCTGTCCAGAACTTCCAAAGCAAGAGGACGGGAAGGGCACTAGTTGGATTTCACATGAAAGAGATTAGCCACAGAGGACCAACGTTATGGTTGGCACAGCCGCCTTTCTGAAGGATATGGTGTAGCAGGGTCCCCCCTGACTACTATTCTGCCCAATGGGTTGGCAGAGAACCCTGGTACTATCAGCTTGCCAGTAGTCGTAATGGGGTTTTCCCCCTCACCTTTGGTACTGCACTTGAGTGACAGTGGAGGGTGGTACATCCTGTTGTAGCTTGGACAACAGGGTGAGAGAAATGAAAATGTGCTAATAGCGCTATTGCAATACTGAATAATTAGTGTGACTTAAACACTACAGGTGAATACCAATAACTCTTATATTATATAAGAGAGGCTGCCAGGAAACAACGACCAATCAGATCATATAAAGCACAAAAACAAAAGTAATCCGGCGCCAAATATAAGTCCAAACACCAAATAAGTGATTCTGACCATACGTAATGTCCAGTCCTGTTGGCCTGTTGATCCTTCAGACGTAACTTGAAAGTTGTCTCACAATATGTAGAGGTAAATATAAACAAACACAAAACCGATCATAGTGTATAACTATAAACTGTTGTACAGTTTGCCCGCCTTCTGGCTGTACTTAAGGGCAGGACCGCCCTCTAGTTAGCAGTGTGGCTTCCCCCACTTGAGGAAGGCAGGTCACACATTGGAGAGGCTGCATATTGGGCCTTCTCCAGTCCTCTTCCCCTTGGGGGAGAGTGAGTGTGACCATACCTCTGCCTCCACTAGAGAGGTGGGGAAGAGCTAGGACGGCTGCGGGTGCCCATGGCCTGTAGTGACGGTCCAGGGACCATCTTCAGTGATAGCTGACCTGACGGACTGTATCCGGCAGAAGACTGCTGTGTAACTGTTACTGCAGAGTGTAGTAATAAACCCGTTCCTGTTTGCATATAACTCCTGCCTGGTGCGTGACCTTACTGGGGGAAATAATAAGTTCTACCGTGGGAGATCACCTTCAGTTCCTAAAGTCCACGTCAGATGGAGGCGCTGCACTGCTAAGGAGATATGTGGGGTATGAACCCCAGAAGCCTGTTCCTGTGTCCCCATTACCATTGGCGGATGATTCAGCCCTCCTGTTGCCAGCAGGTATATACACCATACACCCTGTAATGGCCCCTATCTGCGATCGGGTGAGGGAAACACTGTTACAATGGCATAACAAAGAACATGCCATATCCTTGAGAAAGGCTGCTGTGCCAGCCGAAACATTGGTCCTCCATGGCTAATAAACCTCTTTTTGTGAAATCTGACTAGTGCCCTCCCCCTCCGTTTGCTTATGAGCCCAGCCATACCCATGACCCATGACCCATGACCCCTGGTTGACAGAGTAACCGGCTCAGTTCACAGTATATACATTACATTGTGAGAACACCCCTTCCACTGGCCATACTGGCCATTACACCCCTTCCACCAAGCTCACCTAGGCATTAACCCATGTGCTACCCCAGGCCACAGTCTGGCAAACTCTAAAAGCCTGGCAAACTGTGACAATAATTACACCGTCAAACCATATTTCACACTTTATATGGTTTGTTTTAAATAAAATATTAACAGCAGTTGTTACAACACATACACACAACAAAATGAGTAGGTGGAACAACTCGCAAGGCTGCGACAGGTAAGAGGAAGGGGCCACCCCCTCCCGAAGCTCCTAGCCATAACCCCTTATAGCCACACACTCAGGGCCTACAAGTTGGGAGGGGGGTGAGGAGAGTCATGTAGTCATACTGTAGTCATGGTCGCGCTACGCCGAAAGCCCCTGGGGTACTGCCTTGAGTTTTTGTGAGAATACGGGAGATTTATTAGCATCTTCAAATAATTGCTTTCCATTTATTAGAAACTAATTAAAAAAAAAAAACTCAAATAAAATATTAACTACCACTAATTTTTAGCTGCCATGTAACAAATGAGATCTCTCCATGGAAATGTATCAGTGATAGATATGACATTTACTTTTTGGGGGGCGATTCAGGCTAAAAGCTCTAAGGTACAACGCTGCTCTGTCTGTCTGCTGCTCCACTGTTCCTTCTGGTAATTGTGATTGTAAAAATAATGCAGACTTGTGCTTTCCACAGATGACTTCTAAGTGTAAATCAATAATGGTGGCCCGCAAGATAACAGTTTGAAAAGAGTAGAATAATTGACGTTTTTGGCATCCCTCTCAGACTCTGTTCTTTTCTATCTGTTACTTTGCAATTTTAGATAAATATAGGAACCTATTGCATTTGATGCTATAGTATTTTAAAATACCTTTAACAGACGTAGAATACTGAGGTGTATTTGTCCTAGTAAAATCAACGTGAAATTAGGGCGCAAGTTCATCTCCGGGGCAAGCTGCCTTCTTTATTAGCATCTTGTGGGAGATGACGAGAAGTGTTCGTATTATTAGATGGATTGGTATTAAGCTTTTGTCCGAGACGATATAATTGTTTCAAGTCTGTTAGGTCAAGTGGGGGATTTCTGGAAGTGTTATATTGGAAAAAGGATTTTCAGTTTTACCAGTGAATATATCCTATTTGTCTCAAGGTAAACAAGGCCAGTGTGAGACTGGAGGAGCCCAGGACAGGTGCAGCGCTGGATAGAACATTAGGCAGCATCCCCACTGGCGCTGACCGTGCTCATGCTTGAGAGCGGTGATGTCACCAACTCTCTAAGCATGAGCGCCAGGTGTCCTGTCAATTTTGCAAGTGCGCGGGGGGGGGGGGGGGGGCATTGGGGGCATTTTGAGCGAGCTTCAAACTCACTTTTTTTGTCTCCTCAAGCGCCAAGCTTGGGAGAGCGTGCCCGCACGCGCACGTGCCACGTGAGCGGGGACATCAACATAAACAGTACAAGAAGTAAAAGCGGAAAGCGCCGAGCACCCAGCACGCTCAGCGCCAGGGGGGACTCAGCCTTAGTCCATAGCAGGGGTGCTGAAGTCCAGTCCTCAAGCCCCCCCTGCCCCCCAAGTCAGGTTTTCAGAATATCCCTTCTTCAGATTTTCCCATGAGGCCCAACTGGTAGATGAACACCGTGCAAAATAACCGTAGAACAACAGAGGGATCAAACTCAAGTCCAAATACAAAGAGAGAAAGTTGCAGAGCTCTAAGCGACTTCCTTGTGGGTTCAGGGAGAAACCGCCAAGCGTCTGACGTCACAACGTCCTGCATGATACCGTGTGTATACCAGTCACCGCCATGCGTTTTACATGACTTACGCTTCATCAGGGAGTGGGTCTATTACTCTAGGGGTTGTCCTATATATACAAATCAAAAAGGTCCTATTGGTTAGCTAAAACTGAAAAAAATGTAGCTTTTCAGGGCGACACACATAAACATTAAACATTAAACATTAAAGCCATAACATCGTTAAATAATCATAACATCGTTAAAAAACACATTGTACTTGAAAAAGATCATTCAAACATTAAAAACAATTATGTATATTAGGTGTTGTATTGTTGTATTAGGTGTTGTATTGTTGTATTAGGTGGTGTATTGTTGTATTAGGTGTTGTATTGTTGTATTAGGTGTTGTATTGTTGTATTAGGTGATGTATTGTTGTATTAGGTGTTGTATTTTTTTTATTAGGTGTTGTATTGTTGTATTAGGTGTTGTATTGTTGTATTGTTGTATTAGGTGGTGTATTGTTGTATTAGGTGTTGTATTGTAGTATTAGGTGTTGTATTGTTGTATTACGTGTTGTATTGGCATGCATATGATGGGTAAACATAACCATAATTGATCCAATTTCCTAGCACTTGGGAACTCGGTGGATGATACTTAAATACAAAAGGGCTGGAAGACTTCGCATAATCTTCTGTTTGTAATATGACTAGAGCTCAGATAATAAGCTTAATCAATACCCAACATATAAAATGATGTATATATCATAGAATAGATATCGGTAGCACCAGAAACCACATTTAAACATGTATTCATGGCAATTTATAAAGAAAGAGAATGTTTCCAATACACCATAGTCCCCAGAATCTGCAGTGTGCCCTGTCCGATCGCGGGAGAAAGTTTTCAGCAGCAGGATTGGTTTCCTTGTGGATTCCTGGGGTCCTATGATCAGCTCAAACCTAATTCTTTGCTTATCAGTCTTTGACCGAGCCTCTGATTGAGCCACCTGTGCTGAAGCTGGGATATCCTGAAGACCTGGCCTGTGGGTGGGGTGGGGGGGGGGAGGACTTGAAGACTGGACTTGTGCACTCCTGGTCTATAGGGCTGATTCTATATGTGCCAAAACCAATCTGAAATTACTTCCGAAAATGGCCAGATTTACTGCTTCGGCACATATAGAATAAGCCCCTATGTCTTTTTGCTACAGCGGGAAACTATCATTTCCTTTTATATTAAAACACAAACACTATATTAAATGAAGTTCACATGGTGGAGAGAATCCGTCTTTAAAGGCAAACGTCCGACTCTAACAAAGGTTTTCATTCATTATTTTGTGGCTGATATTAAGCATGTGCTGTAATGTTAGCTGCAGTCAATCAAAAACAGACTCACGTAGACTCATCTTTTTAACCAAAGACGTATGGATTGAACTCTGATCACATCCTTTTATGCCTATGTTTTTCCTATGTATTGGTACAGGAGCTGGTAACCATGAAATAATCCAAACAAAACATCATTGTAATCTCCGTCTCCGCTGAAGGAATGAAAACACCTAACAATGCAGCCACAAGTCATGCCCTGTAACTATTATTTGTGTGTGTGATTCTTACTATTTTTATGAGGCATGCCACAATATTTCTTTTTTCTCTCTCGGTAACAGGCGGATGGAATAATACAATGACAAATGATGATTCGATCTCCTGTACATAATATTACTAGAGTTTTTTAGTTCAATTGGATTCTATAAACTCAGTTGTTATTAGATGAGGTTAGAGAAATGCACAATGCTTACTACACTGAAGCATTAACTAGTGACTGAAGCGTAGCCTTCTGCTATGTCTCAGACATGCAAATAATGAAGGAACAGGTTGGAATGCTTGGGATTGGATTCTATGGCTGCGGCCAGGCAGGGAGTGAGCGCACTGACGCTCATGCGCGGTGACATCACGCTCCCTGCTTGGCCGGGAGATTTGTGGCCGGCTAGGTGCGCAGGGGGGGGGGCGTGGCCATGACATCACAGAGCTGGTTCGCCCTCATTGGGCGAACCGCTCACATGACACGCCAGCAAGAGACAAATTCAATTTTGCTTGCTTCGGCAAGCAGCTAAGCGCCGAGCATGCGCAGGCGCTCGCTCACGCTGGCCACACATATTGCTGCAACGTGTTTCGTCGCGACCAGCATGAGCTTGGAGGACAGAAGGGACAGGGGAGGTGATATGTACAGCTTGGAGGACAGAAGGGACAGGGGAGGTGATATGTACAGCTTGGAGGACAGAAGGGACAGGGGATGTGATATGTACAGCTTGGAGGACAGAAGAGACAGGGGGATGTGATATGTACAGCTTGGAGGACAGAAGGGGGGATGGGATATGTACAGCTTGGAGGACAGAAGGAACAGGGGGGTGTGATATGTACAGCTTGGAGGACAGAAGAGACAGGGGATATGCTATGTGCAGCTTGGAGGACAGATGGGACAGGGGGATGTGATATGTACAGCTTAGAGCACAGAAGGGGGGATGTGATATGTGCAGCTTGAAGGACAGAAGGGAGAGGGGGATGTAATATATACAGCTTGGGGGACAGAAGGGACAGGGGGATTTAATTTGTGCAGCTTGAAGGACAGAAGGGAGAGGGGGATGTAATATATACAGCTTGGGGGACAGAAGGGACAGGGGGATTTAATTTGTGCAGCTTGAAGGACAGAAGGGAGAGGGGGATGTGATAGACATTTTCAAATATGTATCGGTTTTCTACATAATAAAGGAGGGAAGCATATTTCAGGGAAAGATTAGTCCTAGTACTAGGGGGCGCGCACTGACGATGGGGGGTGGCGCGCTCTGACGATGGGGGGTGGCGCGCTCTGACGATGGGGGGTGGCACGCTCGGGAAATGTGAGGAAGCACTTCTTCACGGACCGGTTAGTGGATTCATGGAATTGGCTGCCAACTGAGATGGTAGAGACGAATAGAGTTAAAAATACTTAGATAGACAAAAAGCTACCAGAAATGTGAAAGAAAGCAGAGGATCAAAAAGGGTGTGAGGATTTACAGCAGATAAGGAAATGGGCAGATACGAGGGGGACAAGCGGCTATTCTCGTCCGTCACATTGTATTTTTATGTTTTTATGTATTTTCTTGTTTTTACATACCCTGTATTCCACCCTTTTCAGAACTTCAAAATGAATTCATTTTCAATATTGAATAATTGCACCAAAGCCTTTGCTTTTCCCTACGTAAGTGTCTGCCTCCCTTATTCCTTATTTTTGCCAATTTTGTTGGTTGTCTCTCAGAGTTTATCTTGCTCTTGTCGATGCTGAGAGAGTTCTGTTGTATTGAAAAGATGTCCAATCCCTACTGCTAAAATCATCACCATCTATATCATGCCACAACGATAGTTGTGTTGGGCCACAAGCACTTTGTTACATTTCTAGTTTGTCTCATGATAATCAAATATCACAAAACAAAATGACAATGTGCATTTGACGTTTATGCCCACAGGCTAAAACCGTACCAGTGGCAAAAGGTAAAAATCCAATATAGCTTCTGCTACAGCACATTAGAATGATTAATATGCATGCTACAGTATAAAGGCCTTCCTCCTGTGGCACGCCTCCTACGCGCATGCAGTCCTCTTCTTTAACTAGAACCATTTGTACGTCAGAATAATGCTTCTTTGTTTGTATGCCTTTCACCACATTTGAAACCTGCAGGGTGTGTATTGTACAAACAGCCTTCATTATCTGTTCTGTTATATTAGAGATTAGATGTTATTATTGTGATCCAAAACTTAAAGCCCAATTCACACAACCTAAAGCTTTGAGCTTTTTAATACATAAAAATGTATTGGGAATACCCTGGAAACGTTAAGAATAAAACGTTTTGTTGTGTGATACCATGAAAGTATGGCATCATCAGGCTCCAATCTTACTTAATCTTCATTGACATATCCATTTATTTACCAATTCAGGGTAACGCTGATTTCCCTTCCAGGAATGATGGAGAAAGCTTTTTACATTTGGTTCCAAAGGGTATAAAACCTCTTATAAATCTATACGATTCCCTAAATTCTTCATTACATTCCTTTGACCAGTTAAGACATAAATATAATATTCCAAGAAACACTTTCTTTCCTTACCTGCGAGTTCGACACTACATAAATTCCCCTATTTAGGGTCAATAACATTTATGGTTCAGTAACTCCCTTGAGGAGAATCTAAAATAATCCAATAGAGTTATTTATAGAAAAAAACAACCTATTACAGGACATTATGTTAACCCTTTCTGTATACCTTCAAACGCTGATAATGCAACATTGTCATGTTTTCTCCTCGATTAAAAGCATTGTGTTAACTATAATTGACATAACGCTACGTTAGTTAAGTCATATCTAAACGTAGCATTAAGCCCAGATCGTCTTTACAGGGTCTGGATGGGTCTAACACCAGTTAGGTATGATTTAACTAACCATGTTATTTTCAGCGTTATTTCCTTATTTCTCCTTTTTTTTAACTGTAATAAAACACCTATTTCAGGGTCTGAATGGCTAAGGCTAAGACATACAGTACGTGCCGTTATTGGAAGCTAACGAAACTTTACACTACAATAACGTGCTGTTAAGCCTATGCCAATGAATTATAGAATGGCCATTGTCTTGCATGTAATTCGCTTTGTGGATGTGCGTTAACAGGGCCGGCTGGGGTGTTTGCGGGGCTCGGTGCAGGGACCTGTTTGGGGTCTAGGCTCTTACCTTCTCTGGCGGCATCTCCTCTTCCTGGCATTTCACCCTTGCATGGGCCAGTCATCATGGCTTCGCGACGTGAACTGGCGTCACATTGCCATGATAACAGGACGTCAGAGCGCCATATGGCGTCATGTTGTCATGACAATGTGCACCACAGGGCATTTCGTTGTCATGGCAAAGTGACGCCGCATGGCATCCTGTTGTCATGGCAACGCGACCCCATTGGGCATCACGGAGCCATGATGACGAGCCTATGCAAGAGGAGATGCCGCTGGAGAAGGTAAGAGTTACAGAGGCTCCCCACAGTCAGTTTAATTATCATGGGGGAGAGCGTGAGCCTCTGTAACCTTGGGGCTCGGTGCATCACGCCGGGCCTGTGCACTAAGCTCAGGGACGATAACGTCCATTACTGTTTTAAGTAACGTCACGTTATGAGCCTTGATTTAATGGAGCTTTGTGGATTCAGGCCTCAGTTGGTGTCTAATGAGAGATACAAAATTTTTCCGGGGTTCTCAAAATGTCTTTTAAAAGAAAATCCAACACAAACTGAAATGGAAAATGTGATATTCCTGTACCCCATTTGTTTGAGTGTTAAACCTTTTATTGTTCATATACAAAGCCCTGAAGATGCGGCACCACTCAGGGGTTCTACCTCTTTTAGGCCCAGATACACAGAGGCCTCGTTAAGTGTTAACGGGTATCTTTAAAGCTCAATAATGCAGTGTTAAGTAAGGACATTGCATTAACTAGAACAAGCTTTATTATTAATGCTATGCAAAAGAGGCATTCCCCCTAACAACGCATACGCACGATGGTCTATTAAAGTTTGAGAAAATAATTGTAGCATTTAAAAAAAAAAAAAAATTCTGAATTACATTTTTAATGTATTATAATGCAACAAGCATTTTTTGTTTCCATAGCAACCATTTACAAAGTAACATCCCCATCCTCTTCTAAAATAGGCTCTGGCACACCCCTTTTTGAGCACTGTCCTCTCTCTAGCAGTGCACCAATAGTATCTAGTGACTTCCTAGTCACATGATCTTCCCCACAGAACTTTGCATCTTTGGTCCTCTTCTGCTGCACTGACAGCCATTTAGTGAATCCCCAAGTTGAATCTTCTCCGATCGATCACAGGAGAATGGATCGATCGGTAACTCAGATAATTACTTATCGTAGTGTGGATTGTATTGATGCACATATTAGAGGGACAACAGTTGTGTGATGTTGGATAAATCAAAGCTAATCTTGCCGTTACTCGCTTCCAGACCATGAAATGCGTTTACAGAGTCTGGATGGGTGTAACACCAGAGTTAGGTATGATATAACTAACAGAGCATTACTTACACCATTATATCAGTGACCTTGCCTAACATTTTAGTAAACACCTATTCTGGGTCTGGACTTACTCTCTGACTCTCCTGTAAGGCGATTAAACCCAGCTTTTATACAAAGTGGAATGACCTTCTGCAGCGTGTAAGTAATCCGGCCTCAGGTTGTAACACTGGGATACATTGCAAGTGTAACACGAGCTGATCAGTGAAATGTCACAAAATCAATATTCTCTATCAGTACAAAGTTAAACCAAATTCCTTCTAAATCCTAAAATGATGGCAGTTACATTTTCCTATTATATAAAATATTATGTTTTCTTCATATTTTAAGAATTGGTTATGCACCACTCTGTCCATACAATTGTTTTGACTGTAAAATGAGCAGACATGTCAGTAATGCCCACATCATAAAGTTATGCAACCCAAAGCAAAGCCAGAGGCTTATAGGGAGGGACAGGCAAGTACCTTGTGGTGAAAATACCTAGTGCTCTAGATAAACATCGAAATCTAAAAACCATTGGAAGTTCTAGTAGTCTCAGTCATACAACGAAAACCATCATACACTAGTGTTCTGCTAAATGTCTAAAATAATTATCATGCTACTAACAATGTCGCCTTCAGTTAGCGGGAAAGAAACCGCTGCGGAGAGACGTTACACAAGAACACTTGTCATAGTGCTGTACATGTTCTGTTACATGTGCATGCATTTCTCCCCGCTGATCTTACCGCTCAGGGGGAAGCAGTTTTGCCTTCAGTTTAAGAAGCAGATACAGTGCACGTTCTGCCAAACGAAGTTAAGCCGTCTTTAAATGAATAGAAGTGTTCAGTCCCAATGCAAACTGAGTGTGTTGGATTTTCTTGGTTGCCCACATTCCCATTTGTAGCTATTGTTTGTACTGTTTGTGAATTGTGTCCTTTTTGATCTGTGAGTGTATAAGGCTGCGCTTATAGTGCCGACGACGAGCAAAACAAATGCATTGCCGCTGTCGCGTGTGCTTATAGTATGTGCGGCGCGACGGAGCAACGGCTTGGTCACGATCCGTCGCTCCGTTGCTGGCACTATAAGTGTAGCTTAAAGCATTTATATTAAAATTACACTGAGAAAACAGAGGGGCCATTGCAGTTGCTGCGTCCTTGTACGTGTCAAATCGAGCAATTTCACAAGGGAATAAGTAGCCGGAAACGCATTCTGATCGCGCCGTATTCTATAAGATTTTCTGCTTCTAAAATATCACTGTTGAAATCCCACATTCCGAGCGAATAAACACACAGTACAAATTGTGCGATGTGGACGTAACGCGATGATGTACACAACATACGCGGGGAGGTCACTCAGCACAGGCACATTATATCAACTGGGCATTTTACAATTACTGAGGGGGGTAATGAGCTCTTTATTACATTTTGAAATGTTTGTTACATGGTGGGTAACCCCTCTTTATTGCCCTTAGACTAACTTCTATATGCTAAGGCGAGGGCCCAAGTTCCACGCCCTGTTACTCCCTGGGTGCACTGACCTGATGCTTTGTACCGATTGGCTGTAATATCATGTGTCCCTCTCTCTGCAGCAGGGGCTTCTGGGAGTTGCAGTCCTGCTGCTCTTCTGTCATTGGCTGATTACCAGCAGCACACACCAGAAAGGGGCGAGTGTGCATACACAGCTGTATCCTATCAAGGGGGTTACATGTGTATATATATTTATTATATATGGACTAGCAGATCCAGAATGAAATTGCATCTAAAAATTCCTCTCTCACCCGGTGTGGACTTGTGAGAAGTGCTTTTAGAAAACAGCGACCCGTACAAACAGGGACCCGTCCAAACAGCGACCCGTCCAAACAGCGACCCGTCCAAACAGCGACCCGTACAAACAGCGAACCCGTCCAAACACTAGCCCCGTCCAAATCTAATCCCTGACCCTACAAAACATCGACCACTTCCCAAACGCGACCCGTACACAACAGGCGACCCTCAAACAACAGTCGCTTACAACAGCGAATCCCTATCAAACAGGGCTACCCTTCCAAACAGAATCGACCCGTACACAACAGCGAGCCCCCGTACAACAGCGACCCGTACACAAGCAGATCTAGGACCCTTCCAAACAGCGCACCTCCAGTCCAAACAGGGACTAAGCAAACAAGCGATATTCCCCCATTGCTCCGTCCAAACAGGGTGACCAGTCGTACAAACAGAAGACGCTCCCAAACAGGACCCGTTTCTCCAACTGTGTCGTCTTTGTCCTGCGTTCGTTTACGGGACCCGTACAAACACCTTGATTCTTTTCCTTTACTCTAACTCCTGATACAGGGTTGTCACGCGTCCCAACAGCGACCCGTCCAAACAAGAAAAAAAGTCTGATGTACCCGTCCAAGCGGCGACAAGCTACCCTTCCAAACATCACCCGTCCACACAGCGACCCGTCAACGCGCGTCAACAAACAAGCGACCCGTCCAACAGCGACCCGTCCAACAGCACCTTACACGCCGTGCAAAAACCCTACAAGCGACCCGTCCAAACGCGCCCCTACAAGACCGACCCTAAACCAGCGACCGTCCAAACACCTCAGGACTCCACTGGTACTACAAACGCCGACCCGTACAACAGGGACCCGTACAAACGAGACGACCTGCTACAAACAGCGACCCGTAGCGACAGCGTACGAACAGGACCCTTACAACAGGGACCCTTACATAACAGCGACCCGTCCAAACAGTGACCTATTAAAAAGCACCCTCCAAACCGACCGTCAACAGAAGCACGGCCCCGCCAACACACCCTACAACGTACGTACAACAGGACCGTCCAAACAGCGACGAAAACAAGAGCCGTCCAAACAGCGACCCGTTCCAAAAGCACGCAGGCGTCCACGCCCTACTACCCAAACGGGACCGCTCCAAACTCACGATCCAAAGCGCCTTCAACAAGGACATCCAACACGTCGAACCGCCCGTCCAAACGGACCCTACAACTAGCGCTGTACAACCACTAGCGACCCGTCCAAAACGCGCCGTACACCGACCCATACAAACGAGCACCCGTCCCACCTAACAGGAACAAAAGCGACCCGTCCAACGACAGCGACGCCCGTCAACTAACAGTGACGCTCAACTACACGCGCCCAATACCCGTCACGGACCCGTACAACAGCGACACGTCCAAACAGCGACCGTCAAACAGCGACCCGTCAAAAACAGCGGAGACCCGTACAAACAGCGACCGCGTACAAACAGCGACCTCCAGATCCAAACAGCGGAACCGCTACCAAACAGCGACCCGTACAACCGAACCCTACAAACAGCGACCCGTACAAACAGCGACCCGTACAAACCTAGCAGACCCCCCCGTTACAACATCGCCCCCAAAACATCGACCCCCCACACACAGGACCCTCCAACAGGGACCGCGTCCAAACAGCGACCCGTCCAAAACAGACGACCCAACCGCCAAACACGACCCGTCCAAACAGTACTCCCCGTCCAACACAGGTACGCGTACAAACAGCGACCCCGTCTAAACAACTCGACCCGTACAAACCGCGACCCGTACAAAAAGCGACCCCGCAAACAGTCAACACAGACAGCGACCCTTCCAAACACGACCCGTCCAAACAGAGCGCGACCCTTCCAAACAGCGACGCGATACAAACAGCGACCCCGTACACAAGCGTACCCCTACAAACAGCGACCCGTACGAAACAGGACCCGTAACAAACCAGCACCCGTACAAACGGAACCCGTCCAACACGACCCCCGTTCCCTAAACAGGGAGCCAGTAAAAAAAGCGCCCTCCAAACCGGGCCCCTAAAACAACACAGGACACGTCAAACAGCGCCCGTCCACAACGCGACCCGTACAAACAGCGACCCGTCCAAACAGGGACCCTCCAAACAGCCGCCTCCTCCAAACAAGCGACCGCTCAAAAGCGACCCGTCGCACCCGTCCACAGCTCACCGTCCAAACAGCGACCGTCCAACCAGCCTACCCTTCCAAACGCTAGAACACGACCCGTCCAAACAGCGGAAAGCGTTACAAACAATCCCCTTCCAGCAGCGACCCGTAAACCAGCGACCCGTCCGAAAAAACAGCGGATCCGTACAAACAGCGACCCTTCCAAACAGGGACCCTTAAACAGCGACCCGTACAAAAACAGCAGACCGTCCAAACAGACCTCAAACCGACCCGTACAAACACGCGACCCGGCAAACAGCGACACCCTTACAACAAAACAGACCCCGTCCAAACACGACCCTCTAACCGACCCGTAAAAAAGCGACCCGTCCAACAGTGACCCTTCACACATGACGCGTCCAAACACGCCCGACGTCTCCAAACATCGACCCGTACAAAGGGACCCGTACAAACAAGACCGTCCAACACAGCGACCCGTCCAAACAGGACCGTAAACGCCCGTCCAAACGGAACCCTGTCCCAAACAGCCCTACCGCGTCAAACAGCTACACAACCGTCCAAGAACTCGACCTTCCAAACAAACAGCACCGACCCGTCCACAACAACTCAGCGACCCGTCCAAACAGGCGACGTCGTACAAACAGCGACGCGTCCAAACAGCCGACCCTCTCCAAACGGCGACCCGTCCAAAGCGACCCGTAAACTGTACTACAACAACATACGAACAACCTTCCAAACAGGGACCCCTTACAAACACGACCAACGTCAAAACAGCGCCCGAATCCAAACAGACGACCTACCAAACACGACCATTACAAACAGCGACCCTTACAAACAGCGACCCTAACAAACAGCAGACCACGTACAAACAGGAACCCCGTACAAACACGACTCCTTACAGAAGCGTGACCCCTTCCAAACATGGACCCGTCCAAAAGCAGCGACCCGTCCAAACATCGACCCGTCAAACGCACCTCGTCCCAAACAGCGACCCGTCCAAACAGGCGACGCGTCACAAACAAAACATCGCCCCTCAAACAGCGACCCTGTACAACACGCGCCCGTACAAACACGACCGTCAAACATAACACAAAAGCGCCCGTACAAACAGCGACCCGTACAAACAGCGGACCAGAACAGCGAACGTACAAACACGACCCGTCCAAACAGCGACCCTCCCAACAGCGACCTACCGTCCAAACAGGGACCCGTCAAAACATAGGACCCCTTCACAAACAGCGACCTCTCCTCAAACAGCGTGCACCGCGTCCAAACAGTACCTTACCAAACATCGTGTCAAAAGACCCTTACAAACGACCAGTAGCGTGTACAAACACACCCGTTACAAACAAGCGACCCCGTACAACAGGCGCCGGTACCAAACAGCGTGACCCCGGAACAAGACAGCGACCCGTCAAACACGACCCTACAAACAGGACCTACAAACAGCCCCAAAGCGGACCGTACAAACACGACCCGTACAACAGGGACCCGTACACAGCAGAGCGACCCGTACAAACAGGACCGTTACAACAGCGTCCCAGAAACATCGACCCGTACACAAACAGCGACCGTACAAAACAGGACCCGTACAAACAGCTGGACCCTTACACAGCGACGCCGTACAAACAACAGTGACCCGTACCAACAGGCGACCGTTACAAACAGCGACCCGTACAAACAGCGTACAAACAGGCGACGCGTACACACAGGACGCTACAAACAAACAAAGCGACCCGTACACACACGCCGAAACAGACCGCTTCACAAACCCAGCGCGTACAACGCGACCCGTACAAACAGCGCCCTTAAAAACCATGGCCCGCAAACAGGACCGTACAACAGGACCCGTACAAACTCGACGTACAAAACATGCAGGACCCTACAAAACGCGACCGGTCCAAACAAGCGACGCGTAATCCAAAAAAAGCCAAAATGCGAACACACGACAACAGCGATGACGCGTACAAAACATGGGACGACGCGTACCCGTCACTAAACGGACCCGTACAAATAGCCCTCTTTCCGCACGGACACTTCTAGCCGTCACTAGAATATGCCCTCACATTCTACTATGACTAAAGCACGACTTTAATGACATTTCTGATTAAAGATTAAAAAGAAATAGTGTAGCCCTGACTACTGCTAAGGACATAAAAAAATACAGGAACCGGAGCACATTTAACTGGCCGTATCCATATTTAATTCCCTGTGAGCGAGGATAACTGATTCCGTTACTTCCCTACATACCTCCATAACTCGTCATTACCTACACCACAAATTATCCCGTTAGAGTGAAATTAGCACCCAAGTAATATCCAATCAACTAAGGGGGACTCCTATGTCTGCTGAAATTGGCCTTTTCCGCCTTTATCAGAAACAAAAATACTGATTTCATATGGGGCGTTGCGGCCGAAATGCCCAAACCCCACGTGGCAGATTTACAACGAGGCTCTGAAAGCCGCCACGCATGAAAGAACCGCTGCAAGTAATTGTGCTCGCCCTAAGACAGGTCTCAAAATCAGTCCTCAGTGGACACCAACCAGGTGAGCTTTTATGAATATCCCTGCTTCAGCAAAGGTTGCTCAATCAGTGGCTCAGTCGAAGACTGCACCACCTGTGCCTCAGCAGGATATCCATAACCTGCCTGCTAGTGTCCCCTGGAGGACTGAGTTTGAGACCCTGCCCTAAGGCTACCTATAAATGTGGTGTTCCTTTGCTATCCTGCTGAGAACAAAGGACTTCTATAACTTGTCCATACTTATCATGATGCAGCATTGCAAGCTACCACTCACACTTACAGCCTGGGAATTTGTAAAACTTACAAGCAAAACTTGCTCAAGCACAATCATGGCCATACCACACTGATCTCATACAACTTTATATATCTTGCCTAATAACAATTTCACATCAAAACAGTCTTGCAGAGCAGTGTACTAATCACGGTGAAAAGCAATGGCCTGCCAAATTTTAAGTGTTGCTGTTAAAACGGCACATTTATTCTATCTCAAGGCACAGTAATGAGCAGTAGGCGCCAGGCACCAGTGCTGGCAACAACAATTCATTCAGTAAAATCACATAAAAAAATCGCCTGCAAAGTTCTACCCTTCCTAGCAATAGAATTGATCTGTCCTTATCACAACGCCAATGATGCTAAAACACCCCAGAATAGTCACAACTCCGCCCAAAATGTAACAATCTGCAACAATAATACAATGACACAAAACATTTACAATAACACTTTGATGAGCAATAAAGAATTTGGATCCTAAACCATAAGGAGGTCCTTCATTACCATTACTGCACATATAGATGCAATATAGATGCCACATATAGATGCAGCCAGTCACATGTCCCAGTGACCACGGGTAGGAAAATGAAAGCAACCCCCCAATACATATAAAATACCCCAAGCCCCCCAATACATATAACAATTCCCCCAAACACACCCCAATACATTTTACAAATTCCCCCAAGCCCCCAATACTATAACAATACCCCCAAGCCCCCCCAAAAACATATAAAAACCCCCCAACATAAAAACTACTTGCCTGTGGTCGCCAGGCCCGGTGTCTGCGGGGGTCCGCGGTCTGGGGGGTGGTGGGGGGGGCAGAGGTGGGCCGGCGCTGCAGGTTTCCCCCGACCTCTGGCCAGGCCCTGCTGCCGTCGTGGCCGGGCCCCGCCTCTCAGCTGCCTATAAGCCTCTTCCTTTCTCTGTCCCCACGCTGCCGAGCTTCCACTGCCGTCTCACGCGACGGGGCTCTCTCATGTCAGTCTCTCCGGATGTAAGCTGTGGCCCAGCTTCCGGGCGCCATGGGCTGACGTCAGAGAGCCCCGTCGCACGCCGTCAGTGGAAGCTCGGCAGCGTGGACAGAGAAAGGAAGAGAATGTGCAGCGCCGTCCATTCCCCCCCGCCAGCGGACCCGGACACCAACCCCGGCAGACCCCCTGTTGGCGGCCCTGCCCTCACTGCCCTATAGCTCTGGAAACCCGCCTTCCTCTCAATATCCGACTATCACCTTCTCTGTCCACTTTTAGGACCTTTCTTAAAAACACCTCTTTAACGAAGCATATAGGTAGCTCCAAGGCCGCCAACAGAAATCATGGGGGCCCCAGACAAATGAATGTTCTGAAATGAATTAAGTTCTCTCAAACATACTATAGATTGTTTCGGGGCACGGATTCCTTTCCCTATTTTTTTATGCCTGAAGCGCTTATTCACATTGTGTAAATAATAGTCACATGTATTACTGATGTAAAGCGCTATGCACCTGGATGCGCTACTGTGTATAAATAAAGATATACATACATCATTTCAAAAGCGATGAGTGGATTGTGGTGAAGAGGGATTGTCATGTGTAAAGGGATGGTTACTGACTCGGTGAAGGTGTTACAATATTACCATATTTATTTCGTATACATAAAAGGGTGTATTACTGTCATCGCTCTGCTTGCGCCGAAAGATGAACACACTTAATAAGTGTGAGTAGGCTGAAGGTGAGGCATATTGAGCATCATGGGACCACTAGGGAGGTCGGGGCTCAGGGGCAAAGAAAGCATCTTAAGCCTGTCAGCTCATCCGTCCTGGGTCCTGTAGCTCCTTGGTAGCCAATCCCGCAGCTTGCACCCGGCAAGGTGTTATGAGGAAGGAAAGAGGAAAGAAATCTGGTGCAACAGCAAACAGCCAAATGACGCATGTCCACAGTGGAATTCAGTAGCTTTATTGGTATGGACACACAGAGGTAAAAACACAGCTGCAGCAAGCCTCCTCCTCTACGCGTTTCACGCTCTGGCTTCGCTTCGTCTAGGACAGGGTGGGCAACCATTTTTTCAATGTACCTCAGTGTGGCGAATTAGAAGTGAAAATAGCACACCATTAAAAATTGAGTATTATGTTGCGCATGGCGAAAGTTTTAAAACAACACACACTGTTTGAACAAGTTTATAAATTCTCCCACCGCACAACCCCCCCCCCTCATCCTCTCAGCCCCCCTCTTCATCCCTCCTCTCACGCCACCACCAGACTACCCTCATTATCATCACTTCACCACCCCTCATCACCAGCTCTCATTTAACTCCCATCATCATCACTCCCCCAGTCCCTTTCAGCAGTCCCCTCATCATCAAGTACCCCCAACCACCCCCCGCCTATGCGTAGGGCACATAGGAGGGTGCATAACACGTGGTTGTGGCAGAACTGTGGCGCAGGAGGGGTAATCTCCGCAGCAGCCGTGGGGGCATTATGGGTGCCGGTGTGGCAGGCTTGGTGCAGCTGTTGGGGAGTGGGGTGGTCGTGGCAGCATGGAAGGATATGAGGGCTGTGTGAGAGGGATTGAGAGGCAGGGTGAGAGGGGAGGGTCAGGGCGAGAGGGGGGGTCAGGCGTGCAGCACGAGAGGAGGGAGGTCAGGGCACTGAGAGGGGAGGGTCAGCAGCCGAGCGGGGGGTCAGTCAGCGAGAGGGAGGTCAGGCGCACACGAGGGGAGGTCAGGCAGCACGAGAGGGGAGGGGTCGCAGCACGACGAAGGGGAGGTCAAGGGCAGCACGCAGAGGGGAGGGTCATGGCAGCACGAGAGGGAGTAGGGCAGCACGAGAGGGAGGGGTCAGGCAGCGGAGAGGGGAGGGTCAGAGCAGCCGAGAGGGGAGGGTCAGGTCAGCGCGAGAGGGGAGGGTCAGGGCAGCACGATAGGGGAGGGGTCAGGGCAGCACGAGAGGGGAGGGTCGGCAGCGAGAGGACGGTCAGGAGGTCAGCAGAGAGAGGAAGCGGCGCAGAGAGGGGAGGGTCAGTGGCAGCACCGAGCAGGGAGGGTCAGGGCACGCAAGAGGGGAGGTCAGGCATGCACGAGGTAGGGTCGGCGCAGTACGAGAGGGAGAGGTCAGGGCAGGAGGAGGAACGGCAGCGACGGGGGGAGGGGAGGGTCAGGGGCAGCGCGAAGAGGGGAGGGGGTCAGGGCAGCGCGAGAGGGGAGGGTCAGGGGCAGCGCGAGAGAGGGAAATAGGGGATGGTGAGGGCACGACGAGAGGGGGGGGGGTCAGGCACGATGAGAGGGGAGGGTCAGGGCACATGGAGACAGGGAGGGTCGGGCAGCGCGAGATGGGAGGGTCAGGGCAGCACGAGAGGGGAGGGTCAGAGGAACTGAGAGGGGAGGTCAGAGCAGCTGCGAGAGGGGAGGGTCAGGGCAGCCGAGAGGGGGAGGGTCAGGCAGCACGAGAGGGGAGGGTCAGGGCAGCACAGAGGGGAGGTCAGGCCAGCAGCGAGAGGGGAGGGTCAGGGCAGCACGAGAGGAGGTCAGGGCAGCACGAGAGGGGAGGTCCAAGGGCGAGCACGAGGCATGAGGGTCAGGGCGCATGAGGGAGGGTCATCGCC
This sequence comes from Ascaphus truei, assembly GCA_036426205.1. NCBI lineage: Eukaryota > Metazoa > Chordata > Amphibia > Anura > Ascaphidae > Ascaphus > Ascaphus truei. The sequence continues at coordinate 4,542,312 of CM071576.1, forward strand.
GCGAGAGGGTAGGGTCAGGGCAGCGAGGGAGGGTCAGGGCAGCCCTAGAGGGGAGGTGCAGGCCAGCGCGAGATGGGAGGGTCATGCAGCGGAGAGGGGAGGGTGAGGGCCCGAGAGTGGAGGTCAGAAGTCTGAAGCTGATGGAGGTGGTCTGGGAGCATGAAGGCATCGGGGGGGGGGGGGTATCCTAAGCCTGGTGGTGTGAGTGCTTATACAGGCTGTGGGAGTTTAAAGAGGCTGTGCTGGGGCTGCTCCCCGGGTCTATGGCTCATGGTGGAGCTGATCATGCAGCCAAAGTCACTCTCAAAACCAACGGACATGCGGCTAGCCAGATGGCTTCTTCCCTCCCAGTCACAGCTGAGGAGCAGGCACCACCGAGTGAGGCTGGGGAGCTTCATCTCTGTGCTGCTGCAGCTTCCCTCTGTCCCTGTGGCTGCCGGTGCAGTAAGAAGCGGGGAAAAGGGGTGGGGGGTGGAAGGAGGAGAAGAGAAGAGAGCTTCGTCTCCTGCTGCTTCTTTGTCCTTGTGGCCGGTGCAGTAAGAAGCAGGGGGGAAGGTGGGGGGGGAAGGAGAGAGAGGAGAGAGAGCTTCCTCTCCATGCTGCTTCTTCTTGTCCCTGTGACTGACTGTGCAGTAAGAGCAGGGGGAGATGGAGGAGAGGAAGAGCATCTCCCGTTTCCGCTGCTGCTTCTTTCTTCCCTGTCCCTGTGGTGCCGGGGCAGTGAAAATGCAGGAAGGGGTGGGGGTGGGGGGGGGGTTTGGGGTTGGGGGCGTGGGGGTGGGGTGGGTGGGGGGTGTACGTGGGAGTTGCTGCTTAGCCACAGTTTCACTGCCAATTCGAACAAGTGGCGAATGGCGACAGGGTTGCCCCCCCCTGGGTCTAGGATGTTGCCGACCAGACAACGTGATGTCTAGTTTTAACTTTTTTTGTGCTTAGATTTTTGTCATTTTAATAAATTGTTTTTGTCCATAATTAGTGCTTGCTCCATCAACTAATTGTTTTTGTGTTTTTGTTGTTTTTCGTTTTTATTTTTTCAATATAGTATTAGTTTAAGGTGCATTCCTTTCCTTAACAATATCACACTATGTTATTTCATTTATCTCATTCCATGTGCTGAGCAACGGCTGATCCCAGTCATCTACATCCTTGGAACATTTTTTTCTGGACTATTTCAGCCTCCTGTCTCTTTACCACGGTGTTATTTGTGCACATATTATCACATGTTAATCGTTTAATATCTATTACAATTATTATTTATATGTAGTTGTAAGGGCGCCCCTATCACCTGTTTTTTTTTGACTGCTCCCTGGACACTACCTTCTCCTTTGGTTCCCCCGTAAGGACAGACTCGCGGGGAGGATGTTTCTGTTCCTCTCCCTGCTCCAATCCCATTGGTTGGGGCAGTCCCATGTGGGCAGTCTCTCCCTCTCAGAATTCTGGGATTTGCAGTCCTGCGGCTGTATATGCTATCATAAGATGGCCGCCGCCTCCTCCACCGCGCATGCATGCTTCGCCACACTGCATATGTGCGACTACCAAAATGGTTGCCCCCACACTCCCGATCGCGCGGAGCTCTGGCCAACCACTGAGCAGCTCCCCAGTACTGGAGGCAGGGTAGGGGGACTCGGCTACATATTAGCAAAAGATGCAACTAAATGACTCCTTTTAATAAATTGCAAGCCAATGTGAGAGGTGTGCAAAGTTTGTGTGTTTGTTTTCCATAGCTACACCGTGTAATTATAATTATTTGTGTTTATAAGGAATGTTCTGAGTGTGATGTTCTTTACGTTGAATTTACTGTCACAGTGAATGATTAGTCTGAAGAGCTTACATTTCTATGCCAAGACACAAGAATATTCCTAAGACACACGGACATTCCTAAGACACACGGACATTCCTAAGACACACGGACATTCCTAAGACACAAGGACATTCCTATGACACAAGGACATTCCTATGACACAAGGACATTCCTAGAGGCATCCTAAGAACACAAGGGCATTCCTAGACACAAGAAAAGCATTCATCAAGACACGGGCATTCTAAGACACACAGGGCATTCCTAAGACACAAGGGCATTCCTAAGACACAAGGACATTCCTAAGACACAAGCATTCCTAAGAAACAAGGACATTCCTAAGACCAAGACTTCCTAAGACACAAGGAATTCCTAAGACACAGGAATTCCTAAGACACAAGGCATTCCTAGCACATCAGCAAGGGCATTCCTAAGACACAAGGACATTCCTAAGACACAAGGACATTCCTAAGAAACAAGGACATTCCTAAGACACAAGGGCATTCCTGAGACACAAGGGCATTCCTAAGACACAACACATTCCTAAGACACAAACATTCCTAAGACACAAATACATTCCTAAACACAAATACATTCCTAAGACACAAGTACATTCCTAAAACACAAGTACATTCCTAAGACACAAGGGCATTCCTAAGACACAAGGGCATTCCTAAGACACAAGGGCATTCCTAAGACACAAGGACATTCCTAAGACACAAGGGCATTCCTAAGAAACAAGGACATTCCTAAGACACAAGGACATTCCTACACAAGGACATTCCTAAGAAACAAGGACATTCCTAAGACACAAGGACATTCCTAAGACACAAGGACATTCCTAAGACACAAGGGCATTCCTAAGACACAAGGGCATTCCTAAGACACAAGGGCATTCCTAAGACACAAGGACATTCCTAAGACACAAGGACATTCCTAAGAAACAAGGACATTCCTAAGACACAAACACATTCCTAAGACACAAACATTCCTAAGACACAAATACATTCCTAGACAAAACATTCCTAGACACAATTCCATTCCTAAAAACACAAGTACATTCCTAAACAACAAGGCATTCCTAAACACATGGCATTCCTAAGACACAACATGACATTTCTACACCAAGGCTCCTAAACACATGACCTTCCTAAGACACAAGGACATTCCTAAGAACACAGGACATTCCTAAGACACAAGGTACATTCCTAAGACACAAAGGACTTCCTAAGACCAAGGCATTTCTAAGACACAAGGGCACCTAAGACACAAGGCATTCCATAAGACACAAGGACATTCCTAAGACCAAGGACATTCCTACGAAGACACAAGGACATTCCTAAGACACAAGGGCATTCCTGAGACACAAGAGCATTCCTAAGACACAAACATTCCTAAGACACAAATACATTCCTAAGACACAAGGACATTCCTAAGACACAAGTACATTCCTAAAACACAAGTACATTCCTAAGACACAAACACATTCCTAAGACACAAGGACATTCCTAAGAAACAAGGACATTCCTAACGACAAACAAGACATCCTAAGACACACAGTGGCATAATCCTAAAGACACCAACGCATTCCTAAGACACAACCACATTCCTAAGACACAGGACATTCCTAAGAACAAGGGCATTCCTAAGACACACAAAACACATTCCAAGACACAGGGACTTTCGACACGCATCCGAATACACAAAGGCACCATTCTAACCAAGGACATTCTTAAGACACAAGGACATTCCTAAGACACAAGGGCTTGCGGAAGGGGACAAAGAGCGACCATTAGGTTTATTTGTTCCTTTCCCTAGTCTAAGTAGAGTGCCCATTCCCTCCCCGTGTAATATGTTATAATGCAACATGGATCATAGCAGATCCCTTTCCTATAACAGGATTTCTTTTGATACATTTCAGGGCAAATAAATAAGGGTGTAATGAAGATAAATCAATGTATTATAGTTCACACTTATTATATCATATATGCCCCCAAAGAGCTCATAAATAGGATTAAGATGGAACTATGCCTTAATCACAATATTCATGAACTTATTTTTGTTTCCCTTTTTTCATTTTTACTGCCAGCATAATAACAATTAGACTCCTGGGCATCAAAAAACTGGCGCTTGGTTTTTCGATGCTGGTAAATGAATGCAAACTGCTCATAAATCACACTTGTATTATTAATTACATTTGGGATATCTATGTTCAGACATAAAGAAATTAAAGGGAACACCAAACTGATGCAAAAACCAATTTTCGAAATTCAATTTTTCTTTTTTGTCAAGAGGAAATTTATCATTGCAATGTTACCACTTTGTACAGTATATTATTTCTAAATGTAAGCAGAAAAGTAGTTAAGTTGAAGCTGCATTTAGAGCTAGTTATTTATTTTCCCCTTAGATGGCACCGCTTACTATTTTTTATGTGGAAAGGAAGAATTTTCAGTTCATTGCTTTATCTGTTGGTTCTTATCTTGTATGTGCTCTAACCATCATGCCACAGCTGACAGAACCTCTGAGACTGTCCTATTACAGCTTCCATTAGTCAAAGAGGTGTATTTATCAGAGCTTGGACTCAACACATTAATCATGACAATTTGGTCTTGACAAATCTAAGCTTACACTGCTTGAATTGCATTCTGTATACAACTTCCTTTTGTCAGGATCCTCACAAGACCTCTGCTGGGTCATATATGTATAGAAAATACGCCTGATATTCTGGCTAGTCATACCTCGTAACTCATGTCACTTTTTTATGATCAATGGATCTTTTCCTGCTTGTTTTGTTGCTAAAGTGACATTAATATTAGTACATTGTTTGAAAACAAAAAATATCTTAACTCTGATCTTCGTGTTAAGTAACATAAACAGCGTGTCTATTTGGGTGCAGATTTCTAGCACACAGTTGGGGACACGAAAGTACACGTATGAGATTAGTTTGTTCTCCTTTCCCCCACCAAAACCATAATCCCATCATAACCTTACTAGTTCTGGCTTGCAACCACTACCAGCGTCACAATACAGAATTAATAACAAAGCTGGAATGGAGGCAAAAGGGTCAGAGAGCTATCCAACAGCTGGGTATCAAAATATGAAATGTTAAATGTGTTTATTTGTATTTTCTTACCCATAATCCTTTCTTCTGGTTTCCTGCCTAAACCAAATGGTAATAAGCAAATCTCCACAATGTTCTCACATCCAGCATGAGCTAGTGAAAAAATACTGTACAGTCAACAACTGCAAAATAAGCTGAAAGATTGTCCTTACTATTAAGGAAAAAATAATAAACGTATAAATAACATACAGTACTACTAGCGCATGCTGGCTGTGAGGACATCGTGAAGATTTGCTTATTACCATTTGGTTTAGGTGTTACTGAGGTTTGTTGGTTTTATTCTCTGCATGTGTTTCAATGTTGTTATTTGTGCCACTTGTTAATAGGCTAATTTGTTGATAAATATTTAGCTATTGTAGATATAGTTATCATCTAAGTCTTAATACCAATAGCGTTCTAGGTGGCAGACATGACGAATTCTCTACTCAGTGCTTGTAAACAATTTATACCCAGAGAGTCTAGAGATGGCAATTTAGGAGAAAAACACCCCGAATTGTATGCTAACCGGGTGTAACCTAGAGGTGATAGAAGCTGGAATGGCTCTTATGGATAGAGCTCCCACATCAGTACTTTATATAATACTTGTGTAGAGGTGCAGAGGAAGTCTCTCTGCCTCCAATGGAAGGTATAAGTATTGCTTTCTCTTCACCTACGTTATTTGATTTGGAAATCAGTTCCGGATAATAGTGTTTTTCCATAAGTCTGTCCGTAAGGGTTTGAGCTTCCCTTAGAAAGTTCTGCTCTCTTGTGGAATTCCTGCGGATTCTTTGAAACTGACCAATTGGACTGTTATGTAACCCAATGGGCGATACCCACTTCGTGCATCTAAATATCCAGTACAGTCCACGCCGTTCCAAAAATATTTACAAGGTATCTGGTTGTCCCCCATATTAAAAAGTTCTGCATCTAAAAATTATATTGTAAAATGGTCAATTTTACAACTGAATTTTAGACCCATATTGTTAATAGTCGTGTAATACATGTGCTCAGTTAGAGACTCGCTAGTTTATTCAAATTATATTTGTCCAGAGGGCAATCTAAGGCGTAACCAATACTGTGTCTTAGGTTATTCCCCATCTCAAATTCTCCTAAAAACAGAGAGGTTATCCCAGTCATTTCCCCTCAGTGACTTCAGGATGCAACACCGTTCTCCAACTCCAGTGGGACAATTAATCACTGGGACATTTAATCACTGGGATATTTTGCCACACATACAGTAATATAACACAACTGATTTTAGGATGACTCCCATATGTGATTTTTGGTGTAGTTTTTTTCTCTCCCATTTATGCTATCCCAAAGTATACTTTTTTTTATTATTGTTACAGTATAATGCGTTACTATGTATTAGATCTTTGATACTATATATTTCAAATCAAAATATCACGTGTGAGCACATTCATATGTCTCAGACGGGTCAGCAATCCTGCTTTTCAGCATTATCTCTAAGCATACAATACTTCCACTGCAGCCAGGGATTCTGGGTAATTACATGCAAATGAGCACAGCGTGTCACATTTGGCTTTAAATTCATTTTATCATGAACCCCTATAAGCATATGCCTGCCGTATTACACAGATTTTCAGCACAGCCTGAGTTAAGGAAGTACAGAGCCAGTAACCTACTCACAGACAGGTTTTTCAACCTTTTGATTTTTGTTTTTTTCACGTACTAGTAACATTTGAAGTGTTTGTGAAACTTAACAGTGAGATGCGCAAACTTTATGAAAATTAATTATTTATGGAAGAAAAAAATAGTACGCTTTTCCAACGTTATCATTACTCCAAAAAGAAATGAAAATATAGTTTGTTTTCATTCTTCCACTCTGATTCAGATCAGTCAACCAGATGCGATTGGGTTACCAGCCTTAGATAACATGTTGGGCATATAGATGATCAGATACACCACCATCAGCCTACTCATTTGAAAGTCTCTAGTAGTCCAGCATATCAGACAGCTCACAGACAGCTGTTTCAACATCAGTGTGAGAATGATTATACTATATATTGCATGTGATTATTATATTACAATATAGATGTATCTAACGGTGCATGCATTGTTTGAAACGAGTCGCGTGTGAGACGTGGGCGGGGCTAGCACGCTATTCCCGCCACCGGAGGGCGCAGCGGGTTGGAATAACATTGGGTATATCTGCGGCTGCTATTTGCTTTTTGTTCTTTTTCTGGAACACGTATGCACGTACTTTAGAAGAGCAATCAGCTGTTACATACCATCATTTTAGCACAGCTACTAAAGGAAGTGAGAATCCATATTTTCCTAAAACAAATTAAAGTTAAGATTTCTTACAGAATAATATATAACCCACTTGCCCATATGTTATCTCTGAACAGCTTTCAAGGAGGCATAACGAGTGGAACTGGTTCTCTTTTTATATCATGCCATGTGCTTCTTTTTTTGTGCTGTAGGAGATCATTATGTGCCAAAAATGCAGATAAAACAGCTACTTTTTAAAGCAAGACTTACTGCAAAAGGGTTGTAAAGTTCCTTTAAAACTCCTTCTGGTCAAATAATATCATATCTTATTAGGTGCTAACTTTACTCCAGTGTTAAAGGCACTCTGGTGCACTGCCATTTTTAAATCACACATCATTTTACACAGCTGCTTGTATAATTACGGCTGTCATTTTTTTTCACTGGGTAAAAATCAAGATGTCTATAAAAAAATAATGGATTCATTGATTTTATTTTTTACAGATGTAGCCAAGTCCCCTACCCTGCCTCCGGTGTGGAGATCTGCCCGGCTATCGCCCGGAGCTCCGCGCAATCGGGAGTGTGGGGGCGGCCATTTTGTAAGTCACGCATGCGCATGCGGCAAGGCGCGTATGCGCAGAGTCAGGAGTTTGGCGGTCATGTTATAATGGTTCAGCATAGAGTACAGCAGAACTACATGTCCCAGGATCCTTAGAGGGAGGGACTGCCCACGTGGGACTGTCTTAGCGAATGGGATTGGAGCAGTTAGAGGGACAGGATATCCTCCGCGTGCGGGGAGCACGCGCGCCTGTCCTGACGGAGGAGCGAAGGGAGTAGGTAGTGTCCAGGGATCCCTGCTTCCTGGACTAGGCCTGGACTTTGCCCTTAGGCCCCAGTTAGGCCCTGAGACACCAGTAGGGGAGTGTTGTGGGGAAGGCCCCAAAGAGGGACTCTTCCCATTATTATTATTACTGCGTCAGTGACCGGACGGCCACGCGGCGCTCTGCGGCCTGGGACCAGGCTACATGACCCAGGGACATTGTGTGAGACCCTGCGGCTGGAGCTCACACTGCGAGGAGGATCAGGACCCTTAGGACAGAGGGGATTTGTGTTGGAGTCCCCGCTACATGGGACACGCTCCAACACACCGCGCCAAGCAGCACCTGGGTACTGGAGTACCCAGGCAGGTACTCAAAGTGCACCTACATCCACAGAGGGTAGCGCTACCTCACATTTGGGTGGGATTGCTGGGACAGGACACCAGGGTTATTGGTGCCAGGGCACCCTCAGTACTTTGTGGGAAAACACTCAGTGTTTGGGGTCACTGCCTTATACTGTGGGTACCCGTTAGTGCAGGTGTGTGCAATGTTTTTGGTGTGCGCCCCCCTGCCTGGGAGCCCCAGTGTTCGCGCCCCCCCTCGCTTAGAACCCGGCGTCAAATGACATCGCGGTCATGTGACGTCACATCACATGACCCCGCAGCTTAATTTGACGCACGTTGTCATGGCGATGCGTCACATGACCTCACGGCGTCATTTGACGCCGCGTTGCCATAGCGACGCATCGCTGAAGACCCGACTGGCAGCAGGTAAGGGACGTTACAAAGGCCTCACGCCTCCCCAGGCATTTAATTTAAATTCCCCTTGGGGAAGGGCGCAGGGCCTCTGTAACCGCCGCGCTCCCCTTAGCAAATCTTGCGCCCCCCAGTTTGCGCACCGCTGCTTAAATGTGTGTTATCTCTGTCAGTGTGTGTACAGTAAAGCTTAGTTATATACATTGTGTGGTGTATTACTTACTACTGTGTATCGGTTCCTGTGAGGGGTTATCCCGCCCACGCTGGGATCCCTCAGAGGTGGAGGCGCTGCACACAAGGAGAAAGAGCTCACCCCAGGCTCCCAGAGGTGGAGGCTTAGGCCTCCTGTGAGCAACAAGCACAGCAGCATGAGTAGTTGCCCACATAGTTCCCTTGGGCATAGGGAAAGGGGCTACACAGTAAAGTGATATTTCTACACGGTGAAATTCGCCAGTGCCACAACATATACTGTACTGTATGTACTGTACCATGTATACATTCCCCTGATAAAGCATGGAACAGTCCAACTTGGGGACATATGAACAATCATAGATCTTTACAGCATTAGCTCTATTTAATACTATTATCTAATTGAATTATTTGTATTCTAGTATCTTAGCAATTAAATTATATTTTATTGGTGCCGGTTGCCTTCTCTCCTTTCTGTGATGTTTAAAATGCTCTCAAACATTGCTGTAAATTAGAACGCAAATGATTACAATGTGCTTAATGTCACGGTGATTAGTGCCTTTCAAAAAAGATGCGAGCAGTTTCTGTATTATTATGGGGATGTGGGTTATGTCATAGACAAACTGAGAGTGAGGGTTGAGTCTTTTATTCATTGCAACAATAAAAATAGCAATGTATTCTGATTGTTTGGTAATGTGTGAAAAGAAATATTCTGTAGGAGTTTTCAGATTTCGTACACTGAAAGGAGGACATTCTGTCAGTTTCTCAGCTGACAACCAATTGCCTGGAGAACTCTCTTCCTCACAGAAACTTATGAAACTGTGAACAAATCACACCATATCTTAAAAGTGACATGCCGTGCGGCTGAACTGTGCATCGGAGACCCAGTGCAGAATTTACAGCGCGCATTACCTCTTCTTTCACCCAGTCTGTATCATATCATAGTCTCTCAGTACACTAAAGTCCCATTTCTAGGTTGTTATTTATCCAACAAGTCAGTCACTGCAGCTCTGTCACCTCTCAGACGGTGGATGGGAAATGGATTTGCCTAGTAACAGTAGAGAAGTACAATATGCAATATTGATTGCCACTGGTGTATTAGAATCTAGCAACCAATCATAACATGTATTTTGCAAATGTGGGAATGTGGGAGGTTGTTAGATATAATGAGCAGTAATTACTGGTGCAAATGGACTTAAGCAACAGCTCTAGAGGATGTTTCGGTATGGATTGCTTTTATACTTTGCAGACACCAATCTACATCAACGGGAACATCGTTATTTGCTAGAGAATTTCAACACTCAGGGGTCTTCTAATCAGCATGTTCTAATTAGACAAGACAAACGCACATACAGCGAGAAAGAAAAATGATTCTCTGGCTTCCTGACATATACACAATTACCGTGGGATTGTGCTAAATATGTAAGGAAATGCAATCCATTGTAATTCTTCCCATCCATGATATTAATGTATGCCTGTATGTATGTATATCTTTACTTATATAGGGCCCACAATATACTCAGCGTTTTGAAAAGACAGGGAATTATAATGATGCAATAAGCGCAGCAAAGTCAGACAGTAGGAAAGGAAATCCCTGCCCCGGAGAGCTTACAATCTAAGTGGTATGTTGGGAACATTACAGAGACAGCAGGTGAGGGAATAAGTGCTGTAGATGGCAGTGCGTGGCAGGAGGGACTGTGGGACAATAGCTATGTGTCCCGGCTATCGGGATGTTTGGGTTTTCAGGTTTGTCTTGAAGGTGGGGAGAGAGGGTGTATACGAAGTGTGAGGGAGCTCCACAGATAAGGTGAAGTGAGGGGAAAGGGTTTAAGGAGGGAGAGAGGGAGAGGGGGAGAGGGGGAGAGGGAGAGCTGTAGAAGTTAAAGGGGTGGAATGGAGAGTTATGGGTAGAGCAGAGGAATTACATTGTATATATTTCGATAGAGCAGGGATGGGCAGCGCCAGTCCTCAAAGGCCACCAGCAGGCCAGATTTTCAGGATATCCCAGCTTCAGCACAGAAGACTGGGACACTGATTGAGTCACCTGTCCTGAGGCAGGAATACAGCTGAAAACCTGACCTGTTGGCGGCCCTTGAGGACTGGCATTGTCCAGCCCTGCTATAAAGTGTATTTGCATTGACTGAGTTCGTCGTAATGAAACTGTGTTGACACATTTGCAATTGTATTTTTCTTCCACTCTATGAAATTATTGATGTGTTACGCTCTCACTCGCCAAAGGATACCTTGTTTAAATACAAACGCTACGATGAGAAAATGTAAAGGATATTTTCCGAAAGTATCTGCGATAAAGAGAACATCTGGAAAGCCGTTTTCCACGGGCTTGGTTATGCATCACAAATCATAACATCTGTTTACTGATTTCAACGATATAATAAACAAATGATCATCTTAATCTAATGGAGATATAGTTTACTACTGTAATTTTTCTGCCCTAATTAACCCATACTCAATTAGTACTTCCGAGAATGTCTGAGTCTTCAAATGTACACCCTACTTTTGGATGAAAAGTCATAGTTTTTGCTTTAAATGAATATGCTGTTATGCCTTGTGACTGCCCCATGAGGCACCCTTAGCATGTCATGGGGTGTGGCGCTCGAGGGCCCCGGGACGTAGTGGCCACATCGTATCCTACCTGCTGGTTTTCTGCTGGAGATCACGTTCTGCGCTCCTGGGGAAGAACACGACTTCTCTTCTGTTCCATCATCGGTGAACCCGACAACAAAACAGCATCATATCCAAAGAAAATGAATAACACTAAACACAATTTGAGTTTTTCCCCTTGAAAAGTCTGGTGATTATTTTCTACTGGTTTTGCCTCTGTGTTGTAGCTGCTGGAACTTTAAGAAACCCCCTACGTACAGTATCAAGGCAAGGAAAATTATGTTTTGATGCAATGCAACATGTTCTGCTCCAAATGGCATTATATAAGATAAGAGAGAGGATAGAAGCCAACAGGGCCGCAGATTTCCTGGGGCCCAGGTCTAGAGATTAGGCCGGCCCCCCCTATGTTGACACCCCCTTCAGTGTCAGCGCTGCCCCCCCCCTCATGTTGGCGAGCCCTCCACTTTCACACCTGTATTTCTCTCCCCCATCTGTCTCTCACTCTCCAATCAAGAGACACAGGGGCGGTGTCGGCTGAAATCATAAAGAGCAGTGCATTTCCTATTTAGAGTTTGTCTACACAAGTGTAGAGTTGGTTTGAGAGAGTTAGCAGCCTATGAGTAGAGCTGATAGTGAGGTGGACCAAATACCTCTTACCCTGCCTATGGGGTAAGGGAAGAGCTAGCCCCACTCTGGATGGCCCTACAGTAGAGGCAACTCTTATTCGAACAAAAACCAGTGGCAATTCCCCAAAAAAACCAGGAAACACCCAGGTACATTCTGAATACATGCCTTAAACTTTCCTTAAACTAGCCCCAGCATTTCTGCATTGATTAATGGCCTATCAGATTAACAGCGGGGGTCCCTGGCAGTCCCATTCAAACTGAATTGGACTGCCAGGGATCCCTGCTGTGTTAATCCTATGGGTCGTTAGTCAATGCAGAAATGCCTTAAACGTGCCTCAAACTAGCCCAGAACATACCCAGCACATACCCAGCACATACCCAGCACACACCCAGCACACACCCAGCACACACCCAGCACACACCCAGCACATACCCAGCACATACCCAGCACATACCCAGCACACACCCAGCACACACCCAGCACATACCCAGCACACACCCAGCACACACCCAGCACACACCCAGCACATACCCAGCACACACCCAGCACACACCCAGCACACACCCAGCACACACCCAGCACATACCCAGCACACACCCAGCACATACCCAGAATGTAACCCGGCTAGTTTACGGCAAATGTTAGAATAAACGTTGCCTCTACTGTAGGTCCAGAGTGGAGGCAGGGACATTCTGAGGGAGTACAACCGGCTGGCTGTGCCTAATCCTGTACCTGATTGTATGCTGCTTAGAGAAGCTAAATAAAGAGCTGCTGCTAATTATAAAAGAGACTTGTGTGGAGACTGAAATCTCATCCCTGGGAGAGGATTCTGCGGTAGGGATTCCACCCCGTATCTCTGGGGCCTACTACAGATGGAGGCGCTGCACCATTAGAAGAAGAACAAAAGCATTCACTCCAGAAACCTGTCCTGTTGTCCTCCATGTCATCGTGGGAGACTCGGGCCCTCCTGTTGCCAGCAGGTATGCACCACACCGAGACATGTAGCCAGACCACAGAACACCTTAGGAGACCTGATCTGCGATTGGGTGGGGGTCCATGGGTTACACTCAATTACCCACTCTCACTCAATCTCGTTCCCTCAATCCCCTCCTCACACTTATTTCCCCTCCTCCCCTGGCCACACACACAATTCTCCCCAAAACCCATACAATTCCTCCACACACTGCCCACACAACCCCCCCAATATACATACAATACCTGCTCCCAATACAAAACTACCCCCCCAAATACAGACACCACTACATATAGCCCCACAGATGCATACACCCCCCCAGATACATTTACCACTACCCCCCACAAATACAATTACCCCCACACAAATACAAATACACCGCCCCCACACAAATACAATTATCCCCCCCACACAAATAGAATTACCCCCCCTCCACACAAATACAATTACCCTCCCCCCACACAAATACAATTACCATCCCCCCACACCCACACATACATTTACCGCTCAACACACAAATACAATTACCCCCCCCCCCACAAATACGATTCCAATTTACCTCTAGTTGCCGTTGCCGGCTCCACAGCTATCCCCAGCCGACGCAACTTCTTCCCACGCCATCCTCTCTCCCCCGCTGGTGCGTGCCGGAAGCTGGGTGCACGCAGACGTCTGGTCCAGCTTCTGGCACGCACCGGCGGGAGAGGGATGATGGCGTGGGAAGAAGAGGTAGTGGCTGGGGACAGCTACTCCTGATTGGCTGCTGTTGGGTAATGCAACCTATCAGGATAGAGGAAGCTGCCCGGCCTCCTAGAAACAGCAGCTCTGCTCAGGGAAATCCCACGGCCTCCCAAGCCGGTCAGGTCACTATGTCCAGCGAGGTCATACCGTAATGTCCAGTATTACCGCAAATATTTTACTGGACAGAGTGTCTAAATACAGAACAGTCCGGTTCACTACTGGACAGCTGGCAACCCTAGCATAGAGTGTTGTTATAAATCCTATCACATTACCCTGTGGTTGAACAGTGTGAACTAAGAACAGTGCCACGTTTAATAAGTTCAATGTGGCCGATTGATCACTTTAATAAAAAATAACAAAATTCAACAAGTTCAAGTATTTAAAAAATGATTTTAATTGTTTAACTTTTTCCATAGTAAACAAAGTCTTTGGAGGGTTCCTACAAGCTCGATCTTATTCCTTTCTAAAACTAGAGCTGAATTGTTGTTTGTGTTTTGTTCACTGTATAGAAATCATGAAACCATCATTAGTCATACAGATAAACATAAGGACCGGATATTCTTGAACACAGTGACAGTCACTGTCTTTGTTCTCGGGATTCAGCTCTTCTGTGTATGCTGTAGCTGTATGCCCCCTGCTTTTCTTGACACGCTGCTGGCATCCCCTGCATATGTTTCCTTGACCTCTTCTGGGCCTTAGCCTGTTCCAATAAGTCTGCATCCTGATCTTAGGGTCATGTGACACCTCCTGTGACAAGAGAATGCATTCTGTTATTAACTAGAGTGCGGTCTTGCAGTCTTCCAAGTCCTGCTGTTGTTTGTTCTTGTTTGCTAGAGTCCTTGTTAATTTGTTGTTGAAGTCGCCTGAAAGCCTCCCGAGGAGATTCTCACTGTCGCTTGCAACTGTCTGCTTCTTGTCACGGTGGGTAAGAATCCTTTATTGAAAATAAATGTGTAAGACTTTTCTTTGATTTAGAATTTAGTCAATTATTAAAGGGGAAAAAATGGATGAAAGAAAGATAAATGTAGGTTTTATGGAAAGTTTTATAAAAGAACATAAATATTCAAAGGGGCAGATTCATTCATCGCCAGTACAGGTTAGCGCACCCGATCTGGGTTTAAGTCATTGGGGGTTAACGCTGGACCGAGTCCCCTAACCCATACCGGTGCTTGATTAATTTTCCCTAAAGTGTCATCATCCTCCTTCAACTATTCTTACATAGAAACTGCAGTGATAGATTGTCTTCAAGAGAAATGGTGTTTTTAATTTTGCTAATTATCAGGTTCATATAGCACTCTCACATCCATTGCAAATGAGGGCTTTGATTTAGTGAGTGGTACTGTACAGCCTGTTTAAAAGAATGGGCAATACTGAGTCTTTAGGCATAGCACCGTTTGGTACACATGGGCCTATCCTTATAAGATTCTTGTCAGGTGGGGAATTGCTCTATCCTATTGGGTGTTATAGCGGACCAAATATTTACAATCATGTTGCCCATTATATTACAAATCATTTTTTTACAATGTACTTTCATCAGTGATTTCACTTGCAGTTCAATTGCAATTCTTCTGCCTTTAGCAATGGTTATTAGCCTCTTTAGTTGGGAAACAGATCGATAAATTATACTTGTAACTAAAACTGGCATCAGGTGAGATACATCAGACATACTTTAGACCAGGGGTGGCCAACTCCAGTTGTCAAGGGCTACCAGGTTTTCAGGATATCCCTGCTTCAGCATAGGTGGCTCAGTCAAAGACTGGACCACTGTGCTGAAGCAGGGATATCCTGAAAACCTGACCTGTTGGTAGCCCTTGACGACTGAAGTTGGCCACACTTGCTTTGGACTAATAACCAAAAAGAAAATCTTCAGAAACCATTTTTAGTAAGGGTTCAAACTGCGGATGTGTGCAGCTTGACATGCTATATTCGGATTTATAAAAGTATTGAAGTGTACGAGAGGGGGTGTAGCCTGGTGTTTATATTGAAGCAGGCTTTCATCTCCTCACACCCCGGCATGTCAACGCCGGAGAACAAATCAAAAAACGTCAGAAATCTCCCCAACATGTTCATGCCAAATAGACATAATAAATAGTCATTCCATCTGTCATATGTCCTGTGGAGGTATGCTGCAGTGCTCTGGGAATCCTAAGTACATTCTGGCACTGGCTACATGATAATAACATTTACCAGGCTTTATTCGACTGAAAAAAAAGGGGGGGGGGGGGGGGGGGGGAGGGGAGGTCCCGTGCAAGAAACATTTTTATTTTTAAAAGCGAGCCTACAAGTGTAGTTGAAACGCGTGACTATGATTGATTAGGGTTTGATGTTCTTCTGATTAGGTTTTATTGAATGTCATTACTTTTAACCTCTTCAATGATGGAAAAACAGACTCATGTTGAAAATTGCATTTGCTGGCCTGGTATACATTGCCGGAAATGACCAGTGACATAGTAGCTAGCACCAGGAATATCGATGGGATCAGTGCCTTGCTGCCAGTGCAGCCCTGTGATAGCCGCTGCAGTAGCACACGTGCAGTGTGGCGAGTTCCATGCATCTGTTACTTATATCCTTGTTTTTCTTTTTCGTCCAAACGGATTTTCTTCTACATCCCTGTTTAATAAAATCCAGCAACATTTGTTATGTCTGCTCTATTTTGTTTTTACTTAAACCCTTTTCTCAACATTTTAATGTGTTTAAGCTTTGACGGAATCAAAATGATGCAAGAACAATTGTGATGGCAATCGGTACAGAAACATGTAACAGAGACTCTACTGTGGAGTCTGGTGTGTGTGTGTGTGTGTGTGTGTGTGTGTGTGTGTGTGTGTGTGTGTGTGTGTGTTGTGTGTGTGTTTGTGTGTGTGTGTGTGTGTGTGTGTGTGTGTGTGTGTGTGTGTGTCTCAAACATTTTCCTCGGTACCACTTGTTCTAAACATTTGCAGGTTATCCACATATAACAGCGGGGAGTTTTCTGACATTGTTTCTAAAAGGTAACCTTAAAGATGGTATAGCTTTCAGCCATTGTGCTCCCAAACTGCACAGCTGGATACTTAAAGGTGTGCTGTGAAAATCTGTGATGGGAGATTGCTTCTTGAAGTGGGTGATGTCACTGAGATTTTGGGGATTTAGGGAGCGGTGTAGAAAATTGTAAGAAACAGGTTGAAAGGTTGATCTAAGAAGCAGATATAAAGTGTAGTCACACTTCTGTATGATGTTCCAGGGGGGGGAAAAGCACATTTTATAGCAATGCTACTGTAGTTGTTTGATTGAACTAGAATCTTGTGCAGGAAATAACGGAGAGGTAATGGAAGAAGTGCATGCATGCCCTGCTTAGTTGGAGCTAAAGAAAATGATGCTTTTTGTTAGATTCCTGTTCACTCTAACTAGGCTTGAATTCTGGATTCCTCCAGTTGGATTACATTTTTGGTGTAATCAAGGCATTTACAGCCCATTAAAAAATTAAGATTCTAATGATAAGTTTCAACTAAATCAGAATGAAAGACGTGCAGACTTTTCGCCTAGATTTGCTAACCTTGATGAAATTAACCCTTTTCTGTCGAACTTCGAAAAATCGAACTTTTTACAAAGTTTGCAAGAAGTTTGCCAAGTCTTCACAGCCTAAATATCTAAATATTAGATATTATAGCACTGATTTAAATCATTTGATTATACTTTTCAGATTCAAATGAGGGATCTCGGGTATGTTTACGTGCATGTTTCCAGGTGTTCTCTCTCTCTCTTCAGATTTTGATCAAAAATGTAACATTTTGACTTTTTAACCTTTCAAACTAACTTATTCGAAAGATCGTTCGAAAAACACACAAAGCGAAATTGGACACGTGCCCACATCCCGAGTCATAAAGTAATGCACATGTAAGGTAGATGGATGGTTAGTTCTGCTCATTGGGGTATACACAAGGACCATGATTTGTAAATAGACAGTGGGCGATTGAACTTCAAAGCGTTATTACACAATCATTCTCCTGGTATTAGACTGTTCAATGCTTTACCTTTGCTTAAAGCCACTTTAATTTTTTAAACTGTTGTAGCTTTTATGGCACTTGATGCATTTGCTGGCTCAGCTCTTCATTAATTATACTTACCCACCACAGAAGTGAAATAAGATTAGCCTTATAAGGAAGTACTCACCTCTTTTGCTGTGGTAGCCACGAGAATCAGCATGCCACTGAAGAGGTCTGTCGCTGCTGCTGAAGCAGCTCAGCCTGTCTAGTTGGTCAGTGGAAGAGGACCACCCTGGCTACTGTTAGAGCAGCAGCTCCTGGTGGCCATCCAAGATGGGGGCACACTTCGCTGCTGATCGGCTGCAGGGATGGCGGAGGCAGAATGGGCCAGTGGCAGTGAGATGCATGGGGGGGGGGGGTTGGGTAGTTTCACCTTGCAGAGTGTGGGTCAATAGACCTGCTAGGGGGATAGTAGGGCCTCTGTGCCGCAGAGCAGGAAAGGGGCCCAGCCTCTGGAGTGCCTGTACCCAGAAGCACCAGCAGGAAGGAGAGGACAAGGTCCCTGGAGCGTGCACTCTGAAAAAAATGGGCAGAACCATCCAGGCAGGTCAGAAGGTTGGAGGGGGAGGAGTAACAGTAGGTTTGAATTTAGGTAGGGCTTTAGGGGTAAAAGGGTAAGTCTGGGGGGACTGGTGCATGTTAGAGGGGATAGGTAGAGTAGTCAGGCACTGGGTGGCTGCTTTAGTTGGGGTGCTTTGGGCCCCAACCAGTTTCCCTGAGGCAGGTTTTAGGGTTGCTAAATTGGGGGGGGGGAGGGATAGTGTGGTCCCTATTTGGGGGGCACTTGATATGGCAGGGAGAGAGTATGGGAGGAGGCTAGAGGTAGAGGGTAAAGGAGAAGATAGGTTGCAGGGGAATGAGGGAGAGTAACTTATCAAGGTTACAGTGCTCAAGGTGGTCAGAGTTTCGCTAGTGACACATGGCGGTCAGCGTAACTGCAAGGTCGGGGGCAGCGCTGGTCGAGCATCATGCAGTGGCAGTCACAAATGGATTGGTCGGCTTATGGGGGTAGGAGGTAAACTCAAGGAGGGGATAGGGTAGGCATGAAAGGGATGGGTTTTTTGTTAATCAGTTGGACAGCACTGCATTCAGTCATAGCTCAGTTGCCTGGGGAGTGTTGAGGCAGAACGGGGGACAGTAGGTACAGGGGGGCAATAAGGATGGAGAAGCAGACCACGCAATTCAGGGAATGTGGAGTTGCACTGAGGCTTGGGTACAGGAGTGACAGCACAGGTTAGAGCGGCCAACCTGTTACGGCAGTTTCTCAGGGGTCGCTAGTACGGCCACAGACAGATTTCCCGGGGCCAAGGGCTAGAGTTACGACGTACAAAACCCCCCAACCCCCAAATACATACAAGAATGGCAATGACACCAATGAGCGTCCCCACGAGGAATGAGTGGTTCAAACATTACTTTAAAGAAGCTGCAAGGACGCTGAGACTTGGTTTTAGCGAGGGGTTCTGTATCCCGTTCTCAGAGTCAGGACAAAGAGCCAAGAACTTGAAATCGGCAGGGGGCATTGGGATGCTGTCCACCGAGAGAGTAGTGGGTTTTGAACTGTTTCCATTTAATGGGGTATGCATTCATGGGGGAGTTTTTTGTTGACTGTTGCCTGCTTATGGGATTTTCAATTTCCTGTTTTTATTTCGAGTTATTCAGTTCCTTCTTGGTTTGGGTTTTGTGGCACTTGCCGGCGACCGAAGGAGTGCTGCATTATCTTAATAATTTTTTGTTTGTTGAGAGAGCTGCTGCAGGTGTGGATGGACGAAGGATTAGTCATTGATCTGACTTTTGTAGTTTTTTCCAGTGGTGGTGGCTGTGGAATTTTGGGGTGCAGGTTCAAAGGTAAAGCCGGTGGGTTTATGGTGAAACGAGGTTGTGGTTGAGAAAGCGTCAGTGATGGTTTTGGTTGGGTGATCCACAAATGGATCATTAGCTGTGATCGGTCAGTAGAGGATCTGTCCGGTAAGGCCTATATAACTGGTAGTCCGCAGGTCCAGGGTCCATTTTTTATCCATTTAGATGGGGTGCCTCTCATGTGTTTTCAGTTTAGTAGAGTCTTTAGGAAAGTGTTGGAGCAGTTAGGCATCGACTCGGCTGTGTTCACGCTGCACTCTATCAGGATAGGGGAGGCTACTGAGGCGGCTAGGCTTGCTTTAGGGGAGGGGTGATGAGGAAGTTTGGAATGTGGGAGTTGTGTCGCTTTAGACGTTCCATTTCCCCAGTCTGGAAGGTGTGTTAGAAACTGTCACTGTTGTTATTCCGTTTAGGTCGTGTCCCTTGAAGAGGTTAGGTGTGCAGTCACTCCTACAGCCCTGAAGAGGGTGGATCTGGGTTCAGACGCTTCCTGAGCTGATGAGGAGGTCACTTGCAGAACCGGCTGTTCTAATAATCTATGTGGGGTAAAGACCAGAGGAAGATTAGGGCAGTTGATTTGTTTTTTGCACAAAGGACATAGCACAGATTTATCTGTCTTTCAGTCCTTCAGTGTTGGTTTGTTTTCCAAAATGGTTGCTAGGCTGGTATGGCAGGGATCAATGGAGGTGATTGCTATAGAGAGAGGCAGGAGGAAGCTAAATAAAGGGGTAGCCATTTCTGTGGAACGTTTAGCGGGAATCTCTTGTATGCATAGGAATTTGGAGGGTGAGTGATCGGGTTTGTACAGGCAGGTTTTTATTCATTTTTCAGACATACTGTAGCCCGCATTATCTCTAATATGGGTGGCAGGGTGGGGTGGAAAGAAATCTTGATTTGGTGCGGGATCAAGCAAATTTTAGAGGTTAAAATTGCCCATTTTGTGGCGGTGGTGGCGGCGGGATGGACTTCAGTTTGCACGTGGTAAGCATGGATCAGTGATTCAGTTGGAAATAAGGTGGTGTAACGTGGTGTTGTGTGGCTCTGGCCACAGTGGCCGGTCTGGAAATGTCCTCCTGGTTTTCTGGGGTTATGTTTATATATCTCCTGCTCTGCTGGCACGGCCGGTGGGCTTGGATGTTTACAAGACGCGAGCGGATTAAAATCTTTGTGGGTGAAATCTGACACTGCTGGTATTTTTGGTACGTTCCTAATACAAACTGTGGCTATTTTACCCCTACGTTGGAGTCTGGCTGATTGGTTGGGGTTGGGTCATTAAGAGACTGAAGGGTTAACTTGACACCTCATGTATTTTTGCATTTTCTTTAAATATTCTGATTCTGAGAGCAAAAGCTGTTTTACATTTTTTTGTCAGGAAATAGGGATGTGTATTTGCATTAGTGTGAAGTGCATAACTTTTCATGTTCTTTTGTGCCATTAATGGAGTTAAAGATCTATTGCTAGGTGCGTATGTTTCAACTTTAATAGTTGAAGCATATTTTCTCTGTCCCAGTCCTCATAACTATTTAGATTTAATTCATTAATGCTAAACTTTTTGTGAAACACGTTTTCTTAAGTAGATATGAATGTTGTGGACTATGTTATTACAGGGTTTCTGAAAAGCACAGCAATAAGAAGTATGCCACCATTAAGTGAATTATTTTAGTTTTCAGAAAGCAATAGGGCACTTTGAATGCTACATTGCTAAACACTTACAGTATATTTCCCCACTGACTGCATGTACAAATAAAAGAGCACTCTTGCTTGGATTTATTGCTTCTCTCATTGGAGGTGAAGTTTCCTTCTTACTTAACTATCTGTGGATATTAAAAATTGCCTACTTCCAGCAATCCTAAGTTTAAATGCTAAAGCACCATATCTGTTGGGGTTAATAAAACGTAGAGTCAGGCAAAAAACAAGAGTTGACGGATGCATATTACATTCACATAAAATACACTGTGTAAATCAGTTAAATATTGTTTACTGCATCCAGTCTATAGTACATAATTCTGTTCCTATCGAATATTCTCCAGTATGGATGAATAAATGTAAATGTGCGCGTGTTTTCATATACAAATATGCATACATACACTTATGAATACATAATTTTCTGGTCCCAGGCACTATATTGTGTTATGTCGATCAGTTGTTTTTAATTTCATGATGTAAAATTGCACTAGCCAATCAAAGCATAGCAATGATCTTCCATTATTCATGTAACCTATAATAGTTTATTGACAGGATCACATCAAATATGCAAATTGGAACAATTTACTTTTTTACATTTCATATCTTTTGGAATCATACAAATGCAAATTTCTTCATGCGCTTTGGTTCCAATTGACCAGGAATTATCTGTAGTAACACATCGCCATAGGGAATTTGTAATTACTGCATTGATTTAACAAGCTATCTTACAAATTTTGGGATAATGTTTGACACTTTCCCTTTAGAGCACAGAAATAGAAAAAAGGACTGCACAGGTCAGCTTTATCAACCAGGTTATTGGTTTATTTATATTCCGTGGGAGGCAACAACCTATCTGCCTTAAGATTTTATCAATATTTATATTTCACTTGCAGTTGTTTTTCCTGTATTTTGTTTCTACTTTTAATACAGTCACAAGTCTAATCCATGACGCCTCTTTGATGCTCTACTCTGAACTCCATCTGTTACCTGTTTTTCTTCCTCCATTTCACCTCGCTTGCTCCATTTTCTCACCACCTATTCTCTCCCAGATCCTCTACAATCTGGCTTCCGCACTGCTCACTCCACTGAAACAGCCCTCACTAAAATAAAGAATGACCTCCATGCTGCCAAAGACAAAAGTCATGACACTATGCTCATATTACTTGACCTCTCTGCAGCCTTTCAGCTCAAATCAATAAAGCCTGCCCTGTTTATAACAACAAAAGTCCTGGCGCCCATCTTTTCCACCACCCAGCAGACCACTGACAGCTCCTGAGACAAGGCAAATTATTGCAGATGTCTTCTACGCCACTACAGCAATTCATCCTACCTAGGGAGCCAGGGAGGGTTACAGATTATATATACATATATATATACATCAAAACAAAACAAAAAAAGCGAAGTAGCGCCTCTAATACAGCCTAAACAAAACTGGGATTTAGTCAGCCCAACTATGAGTACATCCAGTGGGGTGGCAAGTGTAGGTAAAATATACTAAAACCAGTATTAACCAAGGATGCTATGGTTCTAAATTTGAATATGGTATATGTAAAATGTATAATAACAATAACCTAATACTTTAATATTTAAAAATAAAAACATATAAACATATCAAAAAATTGTATAAAATGTATATGTATGTAAAAATTCTATAAAAGTGAATGAATTAAAAAAACATAAAAAACCTCAGAAAACACAAAGTCCTGTTCCAAAATAAAGCATCCAGGTATAAGGCAGCCCGTTTCAAAGGGGTCACTACTCCCTGATGATACCTATGAAAAAAGAAAAGAAAAGAAACGGGCGCCTGTTTCTTTTCTTTTTTCATATATATATATATATATAAAACAAAAAGTAGCGCTAAGTCAGTAGAACTGATATATAGAATTAAATAGCAATAATACAAGTGCAGATAATAATACATAACAATAGAAATAAATTAAAAACAGGTCACCAATAGTGACCTAGATATGCACTACAATTGCAAACAATTTGTGATTAAAGTAATGGTTACTTGAGTCCCAACAGTCACAACCAATTCCACACGAATGTGAAACAGAGAGGGAAATCTAATTTCAATTTCCAAGCCAGCTGATCACTTGGAGCAAAACTGCAGCTTTTTTATGGGGTTTAACCAACCACAGGATATCTAGAAACAAAAGACAAAAAGAAGAAGAAGAAGAGCAAGCTCCATAGCACAAATCTGAGATCTTATCGGGGATTTATTAAAAAGAGAGAGTTGCCCAATCGATAGGACCTGCACTTACAGGAGGGTAAAAATATAACAGCATGTAGAATGAATACTCAGTGCTGGAGACGTTCTCACAATAGGAGTGGGAGGACTGGGATCCTATAACCGGATTTCAGGGAGCCTTGTTGCCATGATTGCGGGCTCCTGTCAGCGGTATGGTATCCTCACAGTGTGAAGTGGTTCCCTTAGCCTCGTGGCGTACAGCCTGTTAGCAATCAGGTGGATGTCCGCAGTAGGCTTGGAGGCCCACCTGATCACCACAGTCACTTGATTTATGCTATGGAGCTTGCACTTCTTTTTATTTTTGTCATATATATATATATTTCTCAACAGTTGAGCACCTGATTTGTGGTGTAAAAAGCAGTTTCCTTCTACACCATTTATGAGTTTACATTATATTCAGTAATATATAGACCAATTATAATGATACCTTTAAGCACATTGCAGAATGGCTTTTTGTTATTGATATGCACTTGACTCCGTGGTTTGGTTCTGAATTATGGGGAAAATGTACGTTTATTTAAACAAATCATTTCATGTCATCTGGCGAAATTTTTTGTTTCCTATGTAAGTATTTATGCCATCTGCAAAATAAAGATCATGTATAATAATGTGTACAGTATGTCTGTTTTCAAGTCTGGCAAGAACAGGGCGAAGTAAAACAAGGCAATTCAAATGATCAAGTCCGGTATGTTGGAGATACGTAGATTGCAACGGCAATTGATTAGCTGTCTGATATGCTGGACTACTAGAGACTTTCAAATGAGTAGATTAATGGTGGTGTATCTCTGATCATCTATATGCCCAACATGTTATCTAAGGCTGTTAACCCAATCGCATCTGGTTGACTGATCTGAATCAGAGTGGAAGAATTAAAACAAACTATATTTTCATTTCTTTTTGGTGTAATGATAACGTTGGAAAAGCGTACTTTTTTTCTTCCATAAATAATTAATTTTCATAAAGTTTGCGCATCTCACTGTTAAGTTTCACAAACACTTCAAATGTTACTAGTACGTTAAAAAAACAAAAATCAAAAGGTTGAAAAACCTGTCTGTGAGTAGGTTACTGGCTCTATACTTTCTTAACCCAGGCTGTGCTGAAAATCTGTGTAATACGGCAGGCATATGCTTATAGGGGTCCATGTTACAATGGATAAGAAGCAAAAGGTGACACACTGTGCTCATTTGCAAGTCATTTCCCAGAATCCCTTGCTGTAGTGGAATAATTTGTTTGCTATGAGATAATGGGGAAAAGCAGGGTTGCAGATCAGTCTGAGACGTGATTTTTTATAAAAACGTATTTACCCCTCAATAAAAAATACCCACACAAATCCTCTATTCACACCTTCTATCTACTCCTTCCTGCTGCTGGGGATCTCCCATAAGCCTGAACCCAAACATACACACCTGATCTCACCCACGCCTCCCAGCCACCTTTTCCCCTGTAAATGGTGTTAACCTTCTGATTTAATTCTGACTAACCTTAAATCTCACCCCACAAATTAAGCATCCCAATAGCCTGCACTCATGGCTATGGTCCCACAGTCACTCCTATCACCCTTTGTGGCCAAGCACTGCCATCTACAGCACTTATTCCCTCACCTGCTGTCTCTGTAAGTTTTTCCCTCAAACCTCTTAGATTGTAAGCTCTTCGGGGCAGGGATTTCTTTCCCATTTTCTGATTTGCTGCGCTTAATGTATTATTATAATTTCCTGTACTGTATTCTTTGTGAAGCGCTGAGTACACTTTTGGCGCTATATAAATAAAGACATACAATACAATAGAAAAAACTTACCAACTCCAAACCTGAATAGAGAGTTTTAAGCAAATTCATGTGAACAGCAACTTTTGGGGATGTTCTTAAGCCAGTGACCTTCTTTTGCAAATAATGTAATTTTTAGGGGAGATTGACTAAGTGTAGATGCAGGGTACCCTGCGTTAGCTGTCATTCAAGTCAGTGGCAGTTAACGCGGGTTTGCAGTGTGGGACCCCGCATGAAGCTTAGTGCATCCAGCACTTATTTCTAGTGGCAAATTTCCACCAAATCTGCAAATTCGTGCAAATGTTTCACACATCTCTACCAGGGAACTACCTGTAAATGGCTTATGAATAGTTTTTTGCCTTAAAAATGCAGTTCTGTCATTCACTTAGAGCGTTAATAATATTAAATCAAGAACAACATCCACAACAAGCAGAAGTTATTTGAAGATTTTGCCGCAGGAAAGGCCTTACAAGTGGAGTTCACTTCTAACCATATAAAGATCCACATAGGGACCTGTGCTATAAGCGTTCATAAGCCACTTATCGAGCACTTATAGGACAAAATGCCTACTGCTATTCAGTGCGCCTCGATAAGTGCGCGATTAATTTCGGGTGAGATTTGCGCAGGGGGAGGCGGCTCCCTGTGAGCAGCTCTCTCTGCAGCTGAAAGATATCACCGGGTACGGCCTTTTCAGAGAGGCGATCTTCCCTCCGCCGGCTACTCGCCTGTTTTGGGAATTTTGTTATCACAGGTAATCGAGGCGTTCTGAATCGCTTGGTTGGAATAAAATGCAGATTCAGATTACACACATGTATGTGTCTGCCTTCTTATTTTCATTGGCTTACTAATACGTTTACGATTCTTTAAATATTTTATCAAATACAGCATGTTCACTGACTGCATGAGCACAGTGCACAGATAAAGTTAAAGCTCACTAAGTTATTGCATGTCTGACATAACTGATGAAGTGCCTTTTACCACGGTGCGTTTGCACTGATCTCCGTTGTTTTTTACTTTAAGCATGGCGTGCTTAGGGGCGAGATACTAACATTCTACCAGTTCAATGTGCAGGGGCTTCTGGACGGGATTTCTTTCTAAAGCGGCAATCCATGCTCTTCGTTTTTTAAATTTGTTTACCCAGGATTGAAGCAGGTGTCTCCGGACCTGAACCCCATTAATCTCAGCACCAGGGACCCCGTTTCCAGAGATATTTACCTCTGAAGGGGCTGCCAGGGATCATGTTATGGCAGCGTTTCCAAGCGCCAGGGCCCTGCGAACCAATAGGAAGCCGCGATGTCATCAGGCTCAGCTTCCTATTGGACTGTGTGACGCGGGAGCTTTAAACTTTAAATCCCTGGTAGCCAAGCAGAGCAGCTACCGGCACCAGCTGCGGAGGTAAGTCTCTCCGGAAGCAGGGAGTCCCCAGAGCTGAAAGGAATGGGTTCAATCCTGTGTAACAAAAAATACCCTTTTATTCTGTAGAAAAATAAAAATTAAAACGGTGCTTGAATTGCTCATTTTAAAGCTTTTCTTCAGTGAAAGTGAATGCTTTCTATCTCTAGGACAAAAAAATATCTATTTTAAGGCATGTACAGGATTTTTTTTTCTATTTCATGATCTCTGGTGTCAGTGGTAGGTTGTGGTTTGGTTTGAATAAAACATATAATGTAACATGGAAAATAAAACAACGATATATATTATTATATATATATATATATATCTATATATATATACGATATATAGAATATATATATAGATATATATATATATATATATAATATAGATAGATATATATATATATATATATATATATATATATATATAATATACAGCTGTTATATGCCCATACTATTTTACCTCAGCAGGTTAAGAAGTCATGCAGGATTGCAGTGGAAGAATGATGAGTAGGAAGTGAGTGATAAAATGCCGGACACTGTGCGCTGCTGGGGAGAGTCTGCACTTCACCGCTTCACTAAATTATGTCTGAGTATTTTTGCACATCTCTAATCCTGACCTGATGATATCTACAATTGCTACTCCTGCTGCTCCTGCTGCTCCTGTTTCTCCCTCTTCTTTTAACCACACACCTAGTCAATCAACAACAGTGGCCTAATAGATAGGATTTACTGACCACTTGCAGGATCCCTGTCTCATGAGGAGATTTGTCCATCAGCAGAGTGAAGTCTTTACTGCTTCTATTGAAATATAGGCAGCTGTTGCTGTGTCTGTGTCAGGGTCATTACCTTCTGGCTGTGGGTTTTTATATGTGGAGGAGGACTGGTTGGGGAGATAGGGAGATCTGTC
The DNA here is from genome assembly GCA_036426205.1 of Ascaphus truei. Taxonomy (NCBI): domain Eukaryota; kingdom Metazoa; phylum Chordata; class Amphibia; order Anura; family Ascaphidae; genus Ascaphus; species Ascaphus truei. The sequence continues at coordinate 4,570,043 of CM071576.1, forward strand.
TGGCTGTTTTCGTTTCATTATTCCCCATTTCCTTTGATGTACCTTTCTATTTGGGAAAACGCAGCTCTTTGCTTTAGAATTCCTGCTCTCAGTTTCATAAAACCCATATGCAGCCCTGCTTAGTATTACAGGAAACAGGTCCCAACGGAAACATCAATTGTGCAAAAGTAAAAGGTTTGTATGTACCGTTTACCAGGGCAGGCCCCAGGATTTTAAAAGCAGGGGGTAAATACCTTGTGTGTTAAGGAAAGTCGGTCATTGAGGCCGTGTCAGGCCTGCCGGTCCAGGAAAAAGTTACAAGGAGGAAAAGAAGAGGAAACTTATTATACTCAAACACATTAGTTTGAATCTTAGTGCTTAAGGTGCAGTGTTTATAGCTGTATTCCTGTGAATACGGGATTACAGTATCTGCCAATTCGTATTCATTTCACTGGGCCATGTAACATGTATTCTGTAATAGAGGGCGTTCAGAAGCTTTTAAGAGCGCATGATATTTTGTTACATTTTGGAGTTAGAACCTGTACAGAGCCTGAAAATAATAGCAGAAGCCTAAAAATATCATATTCCTAGCAGTACAATAGAAGAGATATATACATAGCTGCAAGACGTGGGGTCTAACTTAGGGCAGAACTGCTTAAAAAATACCAATGGGTTTCTGTTTATTTTAGATAAATTTGATACAGCTGTTTGTGCTCCTGGTTTTGAGGCCAGAAGACTGATAAAAAACCCCAACCCTTAATGTTTAGAAGAATATCTGCAAATGAAAAGCAAATGTGAGCACTTCAAGCTGCATAACTCGTTTAATTGGATATAACTCCACCACACACGGCATAGAAACGTTTTCTTTGCTCGCCATAGATACTTGTTACGGGTTTTGTATGCATCATACTAATTTGCAGAGGCGACATCGGTCGATTTATTTCTTCCCAAAGAAAGGATTCACGAAGACCGAGGCAATGTACAAATTAGCAAACCGCTAAACGCCATTGTGACCGGAGTGCAGCTTCTGCAGGACAGGACAATATAGAAGTTTGGTAATGTTCCATGCTTTCCATTTTGCTTTTTAATGATTTTCTCTCATTAGCAAGCCTTGCGTAACCTATATTTAGCCCCAGCACTGATGACATAAAACATTTAAGTTCAAATCAATACATTTTTTAGCCTGAGAAAGGCTTGAAACCCATCAACGAGCTCTTTGGCACTGAAGTGGTTAATGCTGGAATACCTTGACAACAATCCATCATTCTGGTGTTCCAAGTATTTATGACAAACAAATCGATGCACTTATGTGCAAGCAGTGTAATAACAAGGGATCCCCTGTATACCGTATACACGATTCCTGGGCTTTTCTTTAGATATTTTATAGTCTACCATTCTGTTACTGGGGCATTATTGCTTGCAGACTCCCATTGGAGTTAAGGGGAGTACCCATGCAATAATGCCCTGATTGGCACTATCACGGTTAAAAGAACATGTGTTCGACAAACATATTGCAAGTACAGGATCTCTGAACCTGAACCAACTGGAGAAAGACCATACCAGTAACAACTACTCCTTATAATCTTCCTGAGAAATGATACTTTACTTGGATGCATGTCAGGGATGACCAACTCCATCTTCAAGAGCCAACAACTTTTCAGGTTTTCAGGCTATTCCTGCGTCAGCACAGGTGGCTCAATCAGAGGCTCAATCCTCGACTGAGCCACTGATTGATCGACCTGTGCTGAAGCAGGGATATCCTTAAAACTTGACCTGTTGGTGGCCTTTGAGGACTGGAGTTGGCTACCTATGATTCCCAGCACTGCAGCAAAGGGAACAATAGGATACACAGTATACAGTAATGTACTTTCAGTCTATGCTACATTTTGCTGTGGGCAGTAAGATTATGTTTCACTTAGATTAGCAGCTGCTATCAATATGTTTGTTGGGTTAACAAAATGGACGTTAGGTCAAAGCCATGTTGAAGGGTTATTACTTAACCAAGGACAACAGAAATTTCACAATGTGAAAACAGAGAGTTTTGTTCTATTACACTAAAAAGAAACTAACAAAAGTGTGAAGCCAGTGTCCATTTCAAACCATTACAATAATACAAATTCTAAAATAGGTTTGTGAATTTACATTTAAGTAGTAAATGGTTTAGCTTATTTACGACTTTAAAACATACATTTATAAAAAGTAGATGACAAAATGGTGGATGCAGTCCAGTATATTGAAAGGATTACAAATTCAGGTCTTTTGGTAAAAATAAATAAATAAAGAATAATACAAATCCATATACGGTCTTCATTAAATTTTATGTGATAAGGAATACAATTGCTATTGGCAATGTGCTTTCTGTGCGCATCTGTAATGTAACTCCGTTTCCCTACATAACTCAGGCCACGATGGAGATTTCAGCGTACTCAGTGGCAACCGGACAGATGTGTCATACAATCTAATCCCCTTAATCCCTAAAGCTCTTCTATAATGGATATTTTAAAAGACCAGATTGGAAAACATGCTGTTTTTTTATTGAGCCTTTTTTTTCAATGCCCATGCTGCCTCTAGTATTATTACATTTGCCAAGTATACCCTTCTACACCAGCAACAGATTTGTTCCTTGAAAAGCAGATAAACACACCTAATGCGTTAAACTGTTTATGGTTGTTTTAACTACATATTTCTGGTAGTGCATAGTACTCTGGGGACTATCTGGGGGGGTCGTATCTATTGCAGTTGCAAAGTCCATTTTGATCTGATACCCTTTTTATCTGTCCATAAAAAATGATAAGGAGAGAATGATTTAAGATGTTTGTAAGATTACACCCTATGAACCGTTTGCTATCACTTTGATTAATTACTCCTGTAACCGCTCAAATATTACTGTACCTCAGACTGATTCCTGATGAAGCTCTGGCGAAACGCGTTGAATATACTGTGTGGAGGACTGGAGTTTGGAGCCCTGGCAGCCGAGTGATCCGAGCCCAGCTGCTTCCGTCCAGAGCAGAGACGTTACAGGAAGTGACGTACGCGTAAGAGAGACCAGAGCAGGCAGAGACCGGCCACGGATCTCTGACACCTACCTCTCCAATACGCGATAATAATGTGCAAAATGTGAGTATAAATGAGTGAACTTGTCATTACATTTGTCTATAGACATACTACACTATTTGAAGTTCCTTTGGCATTTTGGGTTATACTGGAAGGAAAGCGGATACATCTCTTTGGAAATCCCACGCCATTGCTCCCATCAGAGTTTGGCTGAATCTCTGATACACCTGATATTTAAAGAAAATGTGTGAGTGGGACCAACACACTTATTAACACATATCATTTTGTTACAATTGGCTACACCATTATATGTATTTGTTTTATTCCACATATCCACGCTGTGGTTGTTCTGCACTCCCCTTATCTGGAAGACATCGCCCTCAGACTAAACGCCTGGTGCTGAGGTTTGGCCGAAGTCTGTATACCTATGTTAGCTACCCCACATATGTGGAGCCAGTAAGGGGACAACACTTTGATGTATATAACATTTATGTATAGGTTATATACTGTATAGCAGATGGATAACAGTAACTGCGTGATCATTAGAAATGTTATCACTGCATACAGTACAAGTCACAATACATATTATCATCATAGTTCACATAATTGCTGTGCATGTGTGTGTGTAATAGTCAACTTATTAGGCCTCCGGATCCTGGGTAGTCAGGCCTATTGTTAGAGTACCAGTACACCGTTGGAGCTCGTGTATTGTCACTGTGTGTTGCAGGCCTGGACTTCACAAAGGTTTGTCTTTTGGTACCACTATTCCAATGACCTGTCTAAGATCCCCTCCGTCAGCTGTCTCTCTTGGGGCTCCGGTTCTCTGCGACTGGACTCTCTGTCCGATCAGCCCTCCCTGTCCCCACGTGGGATGCTTGCAGGTCCCAGGTCACAGGAGGCTCTCATACCAGTGTCAATCTCCCTCCCTGTAATTGCTGCCCCCTCTTAAGCTCACTCTCCCTCTTAGTCCCTCTTCCTTCCCCAGCCTTCCTACTGGCTTGTTACAGTCACATGTCCATGGAGAGGAACCTGCTGGGGGGCAGAGTTCGGTGTTGCTTGGCATACCCAGGGGGTTACACACCCCTCATTTGAATGACAGCTTCTTTTTTTACTACTTTTAAGGCACCAGTTGACTGCTTACTGAGATATGTATGAATTTATTTTACTGTACTTCGGTTGCAGAGGTTTTGGGATTGATGTTGGAGACAGGTACATTCTAGAGATGCGCCACTGGCTCCCAGACATCTTTGCATTTTTTCAGTGAATTTTCTTACATTCAAATTGCTTTAAATGTTGCCAATTTTAACCCAAATTTGGCAGACTTTCTAGAATTTCCTTAAAAACTTTTTTTTTTTTTACAGAAAAAAAAAGGCAAATCGCATCTGGCAACATTTTGCAATACTTTAGCACATCTCTAGTAAATTCTTTGAAAATTGTGAGATCATTAAATGGATCAACATGAACATTCTTCATAGATTTGCTTACACGTGAACTTTTACAACCCCAGGCTCCTTTTTTCAGACATTATGGCAGCAGATTGTGATAACTACGGATACCTATTTCAGGTGTAGTTGGGACATTTGCCGAAGACTCTGACAGTACATCAGAAGGAGAGACTTGGGAGAGCTGAAATGCTCACCTAAATCTGCATGATTTATTTATATGGCATAGAGACGTTTAGGAACAATGTCATTTAGAATGTTTTCTCAGGGAGCTGCCATATACACAGCTGTTATAAAGTTAAGTAGAAAGATAACAATAAAATATTTGAATTTCAAAGTCTTGTAATTGGACATTTTCCTGCTGCTGTTTTTTTTTTCTGTTTGTAAAGCAAATTAATTGATTGTGTTTCTTTTAAAAACCTCAGAATTCAAACTGAGGTGGGCGTCTCGCGATACCAAATGATGTCAATATACTTTTACAGATTTCCATTTCAGCCTCGAAAGAAATCCGGCTGTCTTGTTCATGCAAAGTTCAGAAATGTGGGCTTGTTTACTGTGCAGGTATAAATCTGCCTGGAGGCCATTTTTTATTGTATCCAGATATAGTTTGTTCTCTATACCAACAGCAGTTATGTAAACTAAATCCCCATACTGCAAAAACAGATTCTAATTTGCTTGACTTTTATCAGTGTTGTTATTACATTTAAACAATGTTTAACCTGACATCAGAATCCCAGTGTGGCCTTAATTAATGATTCAATATGTTTGTTTGGACTCAGTAACTCATCCAGTTCAAGACCTGACACCCCTTCTTGTTCTGAATGATTAGGCTGTTGGGAAGAATAAAGAAGGAAAAACTGTGTGACATAAAACTCCTTTGGGAGCTTGGCATCCCAAATGACCTATTCTACTGTACAAATGCAGCATATATTACCAGAGCATCTCTAAGAATGACCTCTACTCATGACTGAAAAGACAAACTAGTGAGTGTATGCTTCCATCCTTTGGGTAATTAAACAGTAAGCTTGGTTATGTCTGAGCACGTATGCTAACATTTTAAATTCTTCCACCATCTTTGGCGCCTTGTGAATAATGAATTGAAGAGCTGTGCTATGGGATCATTACTTGAACACGAGAAGTAGCTCTCAATGTATTACTTCCTGGTAAAACCTTTTATTGATACATTGGGTTTATCAGACATGATGTTGGCGTATGGGCATTAACTTGGCACGTAGCCTGCACAGAGAAAATGCATCCTAATGGCTGACAAAGCATGATTGCAGAATGAAGGAGGCGGAATTTGGATTCACCTGGTAACTCTTCCTGCAATGTCAGAGTCTGATATGGTACTGCACTAAGAACAGAAAATAATTATTAGACCGGAGCAAGCCTTCAAATTAAAGTCTTGTCCAGCTACTTTATACTCAAACTTTGGTATACTGAGTATGTGTATTTCTGCAATGGTACACATGTTCACATTATTGAAGCAAACACAGGAGCACCATGCAAAGTTGGGTATATACAGTACCTGCAACCTCACTAAAAGCTGCCACATAATCCTTTTCCTTCACATCTCCTAATCTTCTACTACATTCCCCATTATAATCCTTCCTTATCCTATAGCTTACATCTCTATCAGTGCTGGTATTTTTCTCTCATCTTATAAGCATGCCTTTTCTGACTAAGTATTCTCTTTATTCATCTTACCATACAGCTCCTACCCTCGAATATTAGATACTCAAGTGACATGTATGCAGAAATTCTTGTCCACCTGTGTCCTTGATACCATGCTGTTTGGATTCCAACCTAAACAGTCCACTATGGCTGTCCTAGTAAAATAAGCTTCTCATGGTGAAATGTCGGTCTATTCTCTGTTTTTATTGAACAAGACCCCTCTGCTGCCTTTCACAATGTAGACTATCTTTCCTCCATATCCTCTGACCTCAGTGAGTTCAGTATCTCCTCCTCTCACCTCCCATTTTTTGTTGGGCTCCCTGCACTGCTTTAGGACAAATGCCCCCCACCCCCCTGTGAACTATTATACTCATTTGGTTTTTAATATCCCCTTTATATTGATGATGACCAAAGTTGCCTATCCAGCCTCGATCTTTCTCTCCCTCTCTCCAGTTGGGTATAACTAACTGTATATATTTGCTATTTCCTGGATGTTACACCCTTACATCAAACTCAGCATGTCTAAAATAGAACTTTTCATCATACCGCTCATCAATTGCACCTTCTTTTCCAGGTACAGTACCATTTGGGATTCCACTCCCTCCCATACCCCAGGCAGGATGTCTAGAAGCCATCTTGGATTTTTCTTTTTTAATCACATTTCGACCCTTGCTAGATCCTACCTCTCCACGTTTGGCTAGCAGGTCTACCTCACTCCTGTCTGTCCCTCCTCCACTCCATTCAAAATACTGCTGTGTGACGTCTGCAAGAACGCCTATCCGACATCTTTCTGACATCACTTTTCCAGCTTTTTCCTTCCCCAGGAGACCCATTATCTAATGCCAAGAAAATGACATTCTAGTTACTCACATTTACTTTTCTTTTTATTCAGTATTGTTTGTGGCTGAACTTTATATCATTTAAATACCCACCTCTCTAGAAGGCCATTGTGCTTGCTTGGAGGTGATGCTTAATTATGTATGTAAATGAAGTGCCAGAATGAGTGTATTTCATAATAAACTAGATAACTGATATTATTATTGATATTAGCCTTTATGCGCGGGATCATAACCATATCTGATTCTGGAACGGAATACATTATGTGTCTGTGTTTGCTGGTATTATATAATCTTCACACACTAGCTTCAGTCTTACCACATACAATTAAAATACATCACTGTAGACACCCATGAAATCCTGCAAAATCCACTGTCTCTTTTGGATTTAGCGAGGGTTTACTAAGCTTGATGAATGATTCCCTTTGAATTTCCAGTGAACATGTTGATACAAACTCTCTACAATGATTTCTGTTTAAAAAAAAGAAACACCAGTAAGAACAAAAGCAAATGATAAAAAAAAAGCCAAGCAGTTAATTACAGGTTTGGTGACAATTTCCAATGTAGTCTTTGCAAAATCCATGCCAGCTGTTTACAGCATTTTAAATTGGTTGCACAACAATTTCTGCTTTTGTCACAATGTTTGCATAATAAAGTTGATTTTCATTTCCCATATGTGCCAAAAAGCTAGAGCTTAGGTAGCTCTGTTCTAATTGGAGTTAGAAAAATATGAATTTACCTAATTTAATTCCATTGAATTTAAATTATGTTGGTGTCATTGCCTTCCAGTGGACTGCCCATTTCTTTAACAATTGTCATGTTTTTTTCCAATGTAAAGGATGCAGAATCATTAAAAACAAATTATATTACTTTCGACCTGCTTTAAAAATGTATGACATTTACGGCTACCTGCAAGGACATTTATAGCACCTAAAATATTCATATTGTCCTACAATAGAGTCGTGGGGACCATTCTAACTAATGTACATACACAGGGAGCTGGTCATGCCCCTTTGGTACGGGGCGCCAGGGAATGGAATGCCCGCCCCATATCCATCAGCAACATCACAGACCATCCTACTTTCAGAAAATGGCTCAAGACTTGGCTCTTCGAAATCGCCTTTCCAAACCCAGATTGGTTCTTCGCTCCACCTTTGGAGTATTTAAAAAGTGCATAGGGGCAGGGTTCTGTGTATGTGCTATACAGGACACTGAGATAGTCACATAGGAGCAGGGTTCTGTGTATGTGCTATACAGGACACTGAGATAGTCACATAGGAGCAGGGTTCTGTGTATGTGATATACGGAATGAGATAGTCACAATAGGCGAGGGGTCTGTGTATGCGCTATACAGGACACTGAGATAGTCACAAGGAGCAGGGGTTCTAGTATGCCTATACAGGACACTGAGATAGTCACATAGGAGCAGGGTTCTGTGTATGTGCTATACAGGACACTGAGATAGTCACATAGGAGCAGGGTTCTGTGTATGTGCTATACAGGACACTGAGATAGTCACATAGGCGCAGGGTTCTGTGTATGCGCTATACAGGACACTGAGATAGTCACATAGGAGCAGGGTTCTATGTATGCGCTATACAGGACACTGAGATAGTCACATAGGAGCATGTGTTCTGTGTAGCGCTATACAGGAACTGTAGAAGTCACATAGGAGCAGGGTTCTTGTATGGCTATACAGGACACTGAGATAGTCACATAGGAGCAGAGTTCTGTGTATCGGCTATACAGGACACTGAGATAGTTCACATAGGAGCGAGGGTTCGTGTATGCGCTAACAGGACACTGAGATAGTCAATAGGAGCAGGGTTCTGTGTATGCGCTATACAGGACACTGAGAATAGTCACATAGAGCAGGGTTCTATGTATGCGCTATACAGGACACTGAGATAGTCACTAAGAGCAGAGTTCTGTGTATGCACTATACAGGACAATGAGATAGTCACAAGGAGCAGGGTTCTGTGTATGCGCTATACAGGACACTGAGTAGTCACATAGGAGCAGGGTCTGTGTATGTGCTATACAGGACACTGAGATAGTCACATAGGAGCAGGGTTCTGTGTATGTGCTATACAGGACACTGAGATAGTCACATAGGCGCAGGGTTCTGTGTTGCGCTTACAGGACACTGATAGTCACATAGGATGCAGTGTTCTATTGTATGCGCTATACAGGACACTGAGATGTCACATAGGACAGTTTTCTGTGTATGCTATACAGGACACTGAGATGTCACATAGGAGCAGGGTTCTGTGTATGTGCTATACAGGACCACTGAGATGTCCACATTAGGGGCAGGGTTCTGTGTATGCGCTATACATAGCACTGAGATATTCACATAGGACAGGGTTCTGTAGTATGCGCTATACAGGACCCTGAGATAGTCACATGAGCAGTGGTTCTGTGTATGCGCTATACAGGACACTGAGATAGTCACATAGGAGCAGGGTTCTATTGTATGGCGCTCGATACAGGACATCGAGATAGTCACAATAGGAGCAGAGTTCTGTGTATGCGCCTAACAGGACACGGAGATAGTCACTAGGAGTCAGGGTTCTGTGTATGCGCTATACAGGACACTGAGATAGTCACATAGGAGCAGGTTCTGTGTAGCGCATAGAGGACACTGAGAGTAGTCACATAAGGAGCAGGGTTCTATGTATGCGCTATACAGGACACTGAGATAGTCACATAAGAGCAGAGTTCGTGTATGCACTAACAGGACACTGAGATAGTCACATAGGAGCAGGGTTTTCTGTGTATGCGCTATACAGACACTGAGATAGTCACATAGGAGCAGGTTCTGTGTATGCGCTATACAGTGACACTGAGAAAGTCACATAGGAGCATGGTTTCTGTGTAATGGCTATACAGGACAACTGAGATATAGTCCCATAGGAGCAGGGTTTATGTATGCGCTATACCAGGACACTGAATAGTCCACATAGGAGGCATGGTTCTGTGTATGTGCTATACAGGACACTGCGATATAGTCACAAGAGTAGGATCAAAGAATGCAGAAGGATAAGATCGAAAAGGAACCAAGAATCGGCGCAGGGGTTCTGTGGTATGCGCTAGAACAGACACTGAATAGTCACATCGGAGCAGGGTATCCTGTGTATGCGCTATACAGGACACTGAGATAGTCACATAGGAGCAGGGTTCTATGTATGCGCTATACAGGACACTGAGATAGTCACATAGGAGCAGGGTTCTGTGTATGTGCTATACAGGAAACTGATATAGTCACATAGGAGCAGTGTTCTATGTATGCGCTATACAGGACACTGAGATAGTCACATAGGAGCTGGGTTCTGTGTATGTGCTATACAGGAAACTGATATAGTCACATAGGAGCAGGGTTCTATGTATGCGCTATACAATGTCCTGAGATAGTCACATAGGAGCAGGGTTCTGTGTATGGGCTATACAGGACATTGAGGTAGATCGACTGCAAAAAAGCTATGAAACACCATACAAAACTAGACTTCAAATATAGTACAATTAGTACTTCATTTATTTACTTAAATAAAGAGTACACAGAGACATTTACTTAGCAAATCAGATGTTGGTAGAGATATTTTGTTAAATCTAAAGTAACCTATAGTATTATCTGTAGATAACCATGTTGATCTGAACTACAATTTGATATAAGGAAACATTGCTGCAAAACTTGTATCAAGTACCTCAGAGAAATCCACAGGGAGAGCCGGGGCAGGAACCGGGGATCAGGGATCCTGATCAGAAGAGAAGTCAGGAGCTTGAGTCGGAATCAGAGAGCAGGAGCAGTAGAGTAGTTAGTGAGCCGGAGTCAAAACCAGAGTTTAGCATCAGCCGAGTCAGAACCAGGAAGTAGGTTACTAACAGGACTGGAGCAAAGGAGACTGGAGCAACACAGCCGTTCAACAAGTTAGCTAGTGAATTGTGAAGCAAGGTAAGCAGGACTGTGGCACCTTTTATAGACAGAGGAGAGGTAGGCTTGCCTTCCGTAAACAGAGTCCCGAACTAGGTCCTAAGAGGGCAGCTGATCAGAGGGACCCTCTTCCTTGCTTCTGTAGTTCAGACAGAGCTTGCTGTCATCTGGTGACGTCACTCACCAGTGATGGAGACGTGGGTGGGAAGCCGGTATGGGACCCGGATGTGTCGGATTCGGAGGCAGAGAGATGTGCACACATGGAGGGATGGAGTCGAACAATTAATAAAGTCAATCCTTCGCGTTTCGCCCTGGGCATGAGCTTCCTCAGAGATTATTTCTCCACATACCTTTCCTGCTGAGCAAAGTATATACATATACAGATTTTGTATGGATCAGAAGAGCTTTTTTCCTGATTGAGCCTGTTGTCTCACTTACTTCATGTGAGTGGAATACCTACCTGTTTATTCACATATAATTGTGTATGCCGTGTTGCACTATTTATTTATTATTTTATCTTTTTGAGATGTGGTGTGTTTTGCGTCCTGGTATTTTCTATTCTATTTCTATTTGTTTCCTTGCCTGCTATCTTTTTTTACCCAGGATTACTTGTATCTGACCTAATTAATCCCTGTTTTCTATCATTTTCCTTCCTGTTCTGTCATCATCCTCAGTGTTCTCGGAAGGAAAGGAAATTACCTGCCCCAGAGAGCTCACAATCTAATCAGTATGTTGGGAGACTTACAGAGACAGCCATTTGTACAAATGAAGCCAGACTCTCCCTTTTCAGAGCTGCAGGATAGAAACATGTTGCCATGGTTTCGAGGGAAGGTGACAGTGGCGGACAGCCAGTGGACCAATGTTAGTTACAGTAACTGGCTGCTCGCTGCGTTCCTCCCGCAGTCGGTGATCGCTGCAGTCGGTTGCCCCTGTGATCACTGGCCACACGGTAACCGCTGCGCCAGGCAGATCAGCCTTACTGACAGATGAGTTTTCCATGTTTCCACTCTACAAGTACAGTACTTTTACATAACTTTTATTTGCACCATTATCATATTTTCTATTAATTCAAGGGGTGCTCAACTCCAGTCCGCATGATCCCCCCAACAGGTCAGGTTTTCAGGATATCCATGCTTCAGCACAGCTGGATCAATCAGTGGCTCAGCCGAAGACTGCACCACCTGTGTTGAAGCAGGGATATCCTTAAAACCTGACCTGTTGGGGGGACTTGGGACTGGAATTGAGTGCACTTATATTAATGAATGAAGTTTATTCTGCCAAAGCATGAAAGGGATGATGATTTATTTATGGGCAGAATATGTGCTGCACCCCTGGATGAATTCATTCTGCGACCCATGTTAAATATTCCTGATGTTGAACCGTCATCTTAGATGTATTTTGTGTACTAATTGTCCATTTATCTTGTGGGTCTGAATTCTTGTATGTACATTATGCATTGTCTGATTTATGTATGACATATGGTTTTTCATGTGGGTACCAATTTTGAGTCCATATATACTTTATATATATATTTTAGCCATCTATTTTAATAGATTTGGTGAGATATCATTAATGCATTTAATGGTTTAAATGAAGTGATGTGCTTGTGGTGTATTTTCTTTCCCTGTGAGGTTGTGAGTGCTAATTAATCTAGTTTATTCCTTTGTACTAAAAAAAGACTGATTGCACTATGGCTCATGGACGCCTTTCACATTGCACATCACAAGTTCCTCCTCCTTAAAATCAGAACGAGCAGCAGATGCGTGGAGCCAATTCTATAAACTTCACCAAGTTCACAGACTCAATTAACTTATAAAAAGGACCCCTTTCACCTGACTTATCATTTCATTTTACTGTGAACAACATGCTTGATTTAGATGTTTCAAGTGTCAATGAAGTCATACTTTTAATGATTTATTCAAAAATGTTAGCGAGGCACTTTTTTTATAGCCCAGTTTACAAGGTAGGAGGCATGCTTTGTGTTTAACTCCCAGCAATCTAAGGAAAGATCGGAATGTGGTTTAATTCCATGCAAATAATACATTTGCATTAACCCCTTAAGAACTTTGCAGCCTGTTGTTGAACTTTTCCACTGTAATTGTCTGAACTAGGACAGGTATTTGAAACATTTGGACCAAAAACAAAAAGGGCTCATTTCTTATGCATTGCACCAGAATCTCAAATTAAATCGTTTTATAGAAACCATGGCTAGCTAAATCCTAAAATAACAGCTAGTTTAGAGACACAAACAAACAAGGAACAGATGTAGATTACTTTTGAACTTTGAACTTTTATTCTTTACATTGATATTTTTGCCACATGTACAGATGGGAGGTTTAGAAAATATGTTCTAGAACCAGCACTTCTGCGCTAAACTTTAGACATTTGTCAACTAGTTCTGAGGTCAAAGAACAAACAGGGGGTTTCGGTACTGGGGACCCCCTGGTTTCCGTCCTGTAAAGAAAAGTTGGGGGGAGAGGTAAAAAAAAAAAAGCAAACAGGATGAGAAAGTATTGCGGCTGCAATGTAACATTTTAACCTTTTTACTTCATGGGAAATGTGAATATGTTTGTATTTTCTCCAGGCCCTGTGCAGCTAATCTAAACCCATGTGGTACATATAAGAAGACCCTATATCTGTTTGTCTAATAGCAACATACTGTAATTACTAGTTTACATAAAACAAGAAAACAAAGATTGTGAATCAGCAATTTGCAAATGACAAATTGTCCACAGACCTCGGGTAAAGATTGTAAACACTCTCCAAAGAATTCGGTTTCAAAGGAGACATTCCAAAGTTGAAAAATATTGAAAAATACTTTAAAAACAGAATTAGGCTCTCCTATTATTAGGGCCATTACTTTAATAAATAATACTTCAGCCAATCGCCGTGTGCAAACTTTGCATTTTCGATTAATTTCGATTATTTTTATTTTTGAAATGCAAACTTGTAAAAAACAAAGTGAAATCGCTAATTTTGAATAATTTGGGCAGTTGCGCTAGAACTTTTACCTACAAATGTTCTAGCGAAACACATGGGTTTTGCAAACGTTTGGAAAGTTCTCTCTAAACCGCGGAGAATCGAATCGCACAGTACTGATAGAAATGTATATACCAAACACAAACATATATTCTGCTGAGGATCATCGAATTGTTCTGATATAAATCTTAGAGGATTTATATTGAACCGAAAGCTTTCAGGGAGTAACCGTTTTGGATTTGCCTGTCACATGACACTGCCGCTTCCTTACTTATGAAACTGAGATTCTCAGCGACTGTTTTTCCGATTTGCAATAAACTTCTGCGGGTGTCTGATGACTCAATATGCCACCCCTTGTTTCTCTATTTCCCGTTACAAATACGATATTTATCTGGTAATGTAATATTTATTTTAATGCTGAAAATCTAGGAGCTTTTTGATATAATGTACAAAAATGAACAAATGTGGTGATTGACTGGGTTATTCACAGAAACACCTCTGCTTATCAGCCAGAGCTTTGAAATCTCAAGCTGACAATATTTACACCTTGTCAGGTTTAAAGACATTTTCGTTGCATTTTCATCAAAGTTGGAAGAGTCACTTACCGTGTTTTGTACATTTGCTGCTGATATGCCACTTTTCACCCGGTGCATTTATTGATGCAATGATGATACAGTACAAGAGAACTGACAGAGATAACAGTAGATTACATACAGTACATAACATTATAGCATTGTTCTTTGATGCATCTCATTATGTTACTGCACACGTTACCCTTTTCCTAACTCCACGTATGAGCACTTCCCAGAGGTATGTATCGCATAAAACCGAAGCTCTCTGCATCAATTTAATAGCAAAACAGACATTTCTGACACCTGAAATTGATTTCTACAGTATACATGGAGTGCTTAAAAAAGAACTGCAAAGTTAGGGTAAAATACCTGTAATGTACAGTAGCACATTTTGTTTAAAGAAGACACATTTGTGGATATTTTGTATAAAATGATACATATTATGGCTTAATGTATGTGTAACACCCTTTCCCTGCCGCCGATGGAAACAGCAGATAATGTGTTACGGTGCTAACCTATTAGGCTTACAGAAGGCCTAAACCTCCCCTCCTGGGGAGGCTGTTGCAGCGCCTCCACCTGTGAGGATCCCAGCGTTGGCGGGATAGCCCATCACAGGAACCGGTATACCTATAAGGTATACCCCGAATAATCACAACAAGAACAAGGTATATGAAACACTCTTTACTGTGGTCCCACAGTACTCACACAATAATAACAGTAGCCACAATAATAACGATTACAGTCCGTCTCCCCCCCCCCCCCCCCCCCCCCCCTTTCGACCACAATATCTCTTGGGCACCTAGAGGTGCAAGGTGTCTGCAAAAGCCGCACCCAACGTAAGTGTGAGGGCAGCGCTACCCACCCGCGTGTAGTGTTGGTGCACGTGGGTACCTTCCTGGGTACTCGTGTACGTCAGGGTATGTCTTAGATAGGCCGCATCCATGATCCCACGATGCAGGGCCTCCGACTTAATCCCCTCTCTCCTTCCGGTAGCACCGCGTGGCCGTTCCACCAGGCCTGCGGTTCTGTCTGCTTCGCTGATTCTCTCCCCACACACTAAGGGGCAAGTCCCTTAGTAGTGGCCAGCCCTACAATACTCCACAATGGTGTAGGGGAACTAGCTTGGGCCTAAGGGGAACAGGTCTGGCCTAGTCCAGGGGGTTTGACTGGCTCCCTGGACACTACCTCTCCCTTCGCCGACTCCGTCCGGACTGAGCACGTCGCCTCCAGTCCGGGGAGGAAATCCTGAACAGCCAGGACCTCTTCCTGCAGCACCAACCACAAGATGGCCGCTGCCTTACACACAGTCCATATGTATGTGGCTGCGCCAACCACAACATGGCCGACGCCACTCACACAAACCCTCCAGAGCGACGGGATCACTGCCAGGGAGGAGGTAAGGGAGGGTACCCTGCTACATATGAATCTCCCAATCTGGTCATTTAGGCCCATATTTACTAAGTGGAGCTTAGCTGTAGCATCTTCCATACCATTATAATAGAGCTAAAAGAGCCATTTGTACTGTGCATACTTGTATTGTATTGTATGTCTTTATTGATATAGCGCCATTAATGTACATAGCGCTTCACAGCAGTAATATATGTGGTAATCAAATAAATAACAGATAATATAAATAACATCATGGGAATAAGTGCTTTAGACATTAAGGAAGAGGAGTCCCTGCTCCGAGGAGCTTACAGTCTAATTGGTAGGTAGGGAGAACGTACAGAGACAGTAGGAGGGAGTTCTGGTAAGTGCGTCTGCAGGGGGCATACTTCTGTTTCAACTACATTTAAGCCTAAAACAATATTTTTTAGAGGCCATGAAAATAATTTACAGAGCTGTGTATGTGCTGACCATAATATGTTTGATTTGGGGTTTGCAGTCATACTTTTCATATGACCATAATGTATAGTGACCATTTTATATTTGAAAGTTCTTGTTGCCATTTAATGTTTTTCTCAGATACACTAAACATTTTCTCTGGCTTGGAGAAGGCAAAATTCAATTCCTGTTTTCTGTTAGTGTAATAAATGACCTTGGCTTGCTCAATGTCAGATACTTCCATTATCATGGCTATGAGATCCAGCATTTTATGCTGCCTATTCCTGTAACAATGCTTCTCGCCCTTATACAGTAACTTTGCGATTTCTCAGCACTGCACAAAACAGCATCTATTCATTGCTTTTCATTTCTACCCTAAATCATAAACTTTCATGCACTCCCTGTACGCAATTGGAGCCATGGAAAGAAAACTAAAGCTAAAATACATTATTACAGCAACGCTGTAAAGTTCAAACTGCAGAGAAGATATTGTGCAAATGCTGTCCTATTTAACTGTAAACTCTCATCCATGAACTAACAAGGGTCACTGTAATTGCACCATTTTTCTCAGAGGTACTCAAGTCATCATGCTGTATACTTCACCTAGTGTAGCCTGAAGCAGATTATGAAACACTGATAGCCTTGGGAAATGGAATAGGATCGGGTTTAATTCAAAAAATGCCCGGCCCACCTGACCACTAAAAAGATATACAATAGTTTAAAAAAGAATAATTACAAAAGTAACATATTTAGGAACTTGTTTGGTTTGGAACAATTCCCTGTAGTCTGAAAATGACAACATATTTGATATTTTTACCCTATATTTGAAGGTGCTGAAAAAAAGATAGTTATAGCAAAGAATAAATGGGTCTTAGAGATCTTTATCTTCTATTATATTATTCTGTTTGTTATTTTTCACCACTTGTTTTATTACCATGCATATAGTATTACATGTTGCTTTAATCTTTTTGATTAGAACTTGCTGAAACATCCTGTCTTATTTATTGTATCACTGCCTCAGGACCTGCTTTTTTACATTAGACATGCCAAGTACATTTCTCTTTACTACAAAATGAATTAACATTATTTTGGTGGAGTTGACTGCCTGGTTTTAAATATAACAAAATCAGTGTGAGCAAATATTGTCTCCAGGCAAAACATCATCAGTTTACTGCAAATATGCTCTTGTAAATGTCTCTTCCTATTGCTTTTCTGGGATCAGCTCGTTTGTCACCAATATCACTTTTTAATCTCTTATTTGTCTTCTTATTTAAAAAAAAAAAAAAAAAAAGTTTTTTTTCAACACCCAATATTTTGTGACAATATTTTGCACTAATCGCTACACTGATCATTTCTTGTATGTATGTATATGTATATCTTTATTTATATTTTTTATTTATAAAAAATGTGTTACCAGGAAGTAATACATTGAGAGTTTCCTCTCGTTTTTAAGTATGTCCTGGGCACAGAGTGATGATGACAAATACATAGTTACATTAAGTGAACAGGGTTATACATTATATACAAGACATTGCATGCACAGTTAGAGATAATATATATTATAGGCGTATGTAAAAGTTACAGACCAGGTTAAAATGTGAGACAGTTTTAGTTTTGAAAGAACTTAGACTGGTGGTGGCTGTGAGAGTCTCTGGTGGATTGTTCCAGTTTTGGGGTGCACGGTAACAGAAGGAGGAGTGGCCGGATACTTTGCTGAACCTTGGGACCATGAACAGTCTTTTGGAGTCTGATCTGGTAGGGGTGAGGAGTTTGTGTGGATAGACGGGTAGCTTGCCCAGAAAGTATTTGAACTTTCCGTCTAGACTCAAGTGATAATCAATTTAGTTCTTTGAGTATTTCACAGTGATGTGTGCTGTAGTTACATTGGAGGACAAAGCGGCATATTGAGTTGTAGAGGGTATCGAGTTTGTAAGGTGCGTTTGGGGTGCCGTGCCATATACTATGTCCCCATAGTCTATAAATGGCATGAACATCTGCTGTGCGATACGCTTTCTGACCAGCAGACTTAGGGAGGATTTATTCCTATAAATTAAACCTAGTTTGGCATAGGTTTTGGATAGCAGGGTATCAATGTGTAACCCAAATGTTAAATGGGAGTCAAACAATTAGACTTACATAGAGGATGTAAAGATATAGACCTATAGAACATGTATATACAGGTATATTCTACAGTCTTTCAAAGTGAATGCTGATGATTAAGTGATTTTTACCTATATAGGTTTCTTATCAACATTTAACTGAAATTATTGAAAATAAAAAAATAAAAATGGTTTAGCAAAAAAAAGAAAGACAGTTACAACATTGTAGCAATTAGGCAGTTCATTGATCAACTTATTTTTAAAAACATTTCTTTCAGGCAATCTATATAGCAAGTACATCCTAGCCTGGATGAAACCACGTCCTAGCCTGGATGAAACATGTCAGAGTGGCTCTTGCTGATGTTCAATACTAGTTGCTAATAAAGTTTTTTATTCATCCATGCGTTGGCTGTTGGAGATGCTGTGACCACGGAGCAAACAAACTTTTTTTTCTCTATGCGACGTCACTTCTGGTTGGAGCACGCCGACACCAGAAGCAGCGTGGACACGAGCTGCCAGAGATTCATGCCGGTGATTATCAGGAACGGCTTTTCGTGAGTACAGACCGGCGAATTACCTCCACGCGGTACACAGGGGGGAGAGGTGAGGCGTCAGGTGATCGGGCCGTGATTTACTTAGGGGCGCCCCTTGGGAGGTGTCCCTCTGTACTTCTATCCGGTATACACCATTGCCCTACACCCTGAGTGAGTACCGGAGGTTCATTATATTATTAGTTTTTATTACTGCTGTCTATCTTCAATCAAGTGAATAAGTTATACTCCTTGCCTAGGTAGTAGCCTCGGTTATTCTAGGGGTTTACCCTACTTTTTTCAATCTATGTAGCAGATTTATTCTAGATTCAACAACATTTTGTCCATATCTCTTTAACCTGATGGACATGTGAGGTTAAGAATCACAATCCTGCTTTGGCACCTTGGATTGTGAATTTGTAACTTGTATCTCAATTCGTCATCTTTTAATTATATCCTGCTTATCAATTCAAATGTCAATGGTCCGTTGTTCCTGTGTATTTGGTGTACAGGTACAGCTATTTGTAAATATGTAGGTAAACACACTGAATACCCACTAAAGAAGAAGAGAATTGCTATTAACGTTTCTGTGAATACAAACTTGACTGCCGGACGCTGGAGTAATTTTGTAGAATGTGTGATCCAGCAGTAGAGAAGGCGCGGAAGTCTGCTCTGTAACGTTACCATGTGAATGACTAGGCCAGGTTACTTTTCTGTATGCTTAAGGCAGCAATAAACCCTACAAATAGCATATTTTTCATAACTTTACTGATCTCCACAACAGAACTTGCTGGTGTGCACAAAAGAAAAAGGAGTGTGGCTGGAGTCGCCCACAGAGAGCTGCAAAGTCACCTACAAATCGTGTCACTATTGTCTGATAAAATGCACCTGACCATGGAAACCACATTGTGTTCAACAACCAAGAATGCAATCCTGGTCTCCAGGGATTTCCGAGTCACCTCGGTTCAAAGTAAAACGGATCAGCCCACAGGGTATCCGGCTTGTGTAATACTGTGCGTGACAACTTAGAAAAAAGGAATACACTTTCACCACGGATTGCAGCTTTAACATGGAGGTTTTCAGAACGAAAAATCGAGTATGTAAAATATTGGAAGATCGCCGTGTGACTATCTTTTTGCATTTAATTCATCAAACTGTGGCCACTGCCATTGGACTTGTGGAATTTTACTATTCATTTGCATTTCTCGATTTCAGATGTCAACAATTATTTTAAATATTCACAAATTACTACACATAACAGGAAGGTGACGCTACTGTGTGAGTAATAAAATGAGAGTGTGGGATGCTCTCACTTTACTGCAGTGTATTTAGCTGGAACCTACTATGTGTTGTATCTTACTGTCTCTCTCCTATCGGCTGCATCAATGCTATCCGAGTTCAAGTTACAAGAAGATTACTAAATGAACAGACCCAATATAGGCAAGACGTTGTTATTTTTCTAATTATGGACGATCATCAACTTTATTACATACAGTATGCATTTATCAGAACACACAGGGGACAATGCATGCTGCAGGGAAATGTACTTGAGGATGAGCTGCTTTATAGAGCAACCTCAATGTCCTTGATGTGTATATATTTAGTACAGAATGCTGCATGATATTAATAGTGCAAATTGATAATGAGAATATAGTCAATGATGATAACATAATACTAATAATTGTAATCTTCTTATATAGTGCTGCATTGTACATGGACTTTTCACGGTTTACGACATATGGTCGCGCCCGTTTTGCCGTTTCACCCGCCAAGGTACGTCCCTAACCTTACCCTTTACCTCTTACCTTAAAAACCCTAATACTAACAATAAACCCCACCCAAAAACTTATCCCCTAACACTAATCCCCCCACCCTAAAACCTTATCCCCTAACACTAATCCCCCACCCTAAAATCTTATCCCCTAACACTAATCCCCCGCCCTAAAAACTTTATCCCCTAACACTAATCCCCCCACCCTAAAACCTTATCCCCTAACACTAATCCCCCCCTAAAAACCGTATCCCCAACATTAATCCCCCCCTAAAAACCTTATTCCCCAATATTAATCCCCTACCCTAAAAACCTTATCCTCTAACACTAAACCCCCACCTTAAAAACCTTATCCCCTAACACTAATCCCCCACCCTAAAAACCTTATCCCCTAACACTAATCCCCCACTAAAAACCTTATCCCCTAACACTAATCCCCCACCCTAAAAACCTTATCCCCTAACACTAATCCCCCCCTAAAAACCTTATCCCCTAACACTAATCCCCCACCCTAAAAACCTTATCTCCTAACACTAATCCCCCACCCTAAAAACCTTATCCCCTAACACTAATCCCCCCCCCTAAAAACCTTATCCCCTAACACTAATCCCCCACCCTAAAAACCTATCACAACCCCCACTGTCTGCGCTTCTCACTTTTTTCTTTCTTGTTGTTACGCCCACACTAGGGACTGGGGGTTCCCTATTATTAGAAGCTGCACCCACCATCGGGTTGTGATTACTTTAATTCCATTTATATTTTAATGTAACATCAGCAAACACTCATTTGCACCGGACTGGTTCATGTCACATGCCTTTTTTGTTTTTGTGATTTTTTCTTTTTTCTTTTGCTCCAGTGCCCATATTCAAATAACAACCCATTCGGCGCTTTTATACTTTTTTTGTTTTTTTCTTGTTATAAGTGCAGCAACTTGTAATCCTTAGAAAGCTTAGCAGTTACATCTCCCAGCTGCCTGTTTTCTGCCCTCCACTTTTCTGTAGTGGACCTTATAGTCCATCCTCCTGACCTATTGTACCAACTTCCATCTAAGATCTAGAATAGCCCATTAACATGGCATAATCTTAAAGCAGGGGTGCGCAAACCTTTTGCCATGCGCCCCCCTGCCTGCTCTCCCAGTGCTTACCCCCCCCCTTACCTTCTCCAGAGCATCAAATGACACAGCTGGGTCATGAGACGTCACGTGACCCTGCGGCGTCATTTGACATTGCGTTGCCATGCTGACGCATCACCAAGGCCATCTGAGTAAAGGTAAGAGAGAGTTACAGAGGCCTCGCACGGTCTTCTGATATTTAATTTAAATGCTTTGGGGAAGAGCACAGGGCCTCTGAAACCGCCACGCCCCCACAAAAAAATCTCAGGGGCGCATGCCCCCAGTTTGCACACCCCTGTCTTAAAGTCTACTAGCCTGGCCATTCAGTAAAGACTTTAACATCTTTAGGTTAAGGTAATATAATTGAATCTTTACATTCCATAAAGGCCTCCACACAAAAGCTACTGTACTGTATGCAAATAGTTAACTGCAACAGGGCAAGGGTATTCGGCACCCTAGGTGAACCTCCATCATTGCATTCCCCCCTCTCACCACTGTACTTTTGGATTAAAAAAAAAATCTTACACCCCCACTCTCTCTCCCATCCCTCTTCCCCATCCCTCCCCACCCATCCCTCCCCCCATCCCTCTCCCCCCATTTTCTCCTTCCCTCCCCCATTCTCTCTCCTTCCCTCCCCCATTCTCTCTCCTTCCCTCCCCCATTCTGTCTCCTTCCTTCCCCCATTCTCCCTCCCTCCCCTATACTCTCTCCTTCCCCCCATTCTCTCTCTCTCCCTCCCCATCCTCTCACCCCTCCTCATCCTCTCACCCCCTCCTGAGCCTTTCACCCTTCCTCTTCCTCATCCTCTCACTCTCCCTACTCCTCCTCATCCTCTCATCCCCTCCTGATCCTCTCACCCTTCCTCTTCCTCTCACTCTCCCTCCTCCTCATTCTCTCACCCCTCCTCATCCTCTCACCCGCTCTTCCTCATTCTCTCATCCAATTCTCTCACCCCCTCAACCCCTCCCCCCTCCTCCTCTCACTGCCCTTCCTCGTCCTCCTCTCACCCCTCCTCCTCATCTCACCCCTCCTCATCTCTGACTCCATTCCTCCTCATCCTCTCATCCTGTTCCTCCTCATCCTGTCACCCCCTCCTCCCTCCACCCATCTTTGAATCTTCTTACCCCATAATCTGGGCTCGATGCCAAACTTTCTTCTCCCAAGTAATGCCTCGTGATAAGTTATATTCTGCACTAAGCAGAAACACAAATCACGATATTGTACTTGTAGACTCTCGGTTCACACCCTGAGATGCAAGGGTATTGTGAGATTATTATAAAGAAAGGTCACTCAGAGTTTGTATAAGATAAGGTTTGTTGTTTATTGTATTACAACAAAAATAACCAGAAATATCATAAGCAAAACTCCCACTCCCTCTAAACCTCATCTTTCCACACCCCTCCTCTTCCTCCCACTCCCTCTCCTCTTCTCAACCTCATCCTCCCACCCCTCCTAATCCCTCCACCCCCTCCTCCTCTTCCACTTTCACCCTCCTTTTCTGCCCACTCCACCCCTTATCCTCTTTCATCCCTCTTGTCTCTCATCCCTCTCCTTTCTCACCCCCTCTTCTCTAACCCCCTCCTCAACCTCTCTCTCCCCTCCTAATCCTCTCTGTCACTCTCCTCCACTCTGACCCTCCTTCTCTCACTCCTCTCCTCATTCTCCCTCACCCCTCTCCTCTTCCTCTCTCACCCTCTCCCCCTCCTCCACATTCTCTCACTCAATGAAACATGTCTACCTGGCTTCCAGGCTGGCTGGCTGCATGGTTGTGCATGGGTAGCACCTGTCCTAGAGCAGCATCAGACACTAGAAGGGGTTGGATCGCTGGAGTGTGCTCTTTCCTGGCCTCTCCCGCCAGTCTGTTTCTGCTACCATTCTCCTCCTCCACCGCTGCCCTGATTTGTTCCCACCACCTACCATCCTCCCCTCCCACTGCCTTGCTACGTGACATCTGTGAGTCATCGTCCCCCTCTGCTCTCGCCACCGCCCCCCCCGAAATGTGCTGCCCCAGGTGACCGTCGAAGTCGCCTAGTGGTTGCACCGACCCTGCCTGTATTTCTCTCTTGGCTAAACCTGTAGGAAACAGTATAGAAATATACAGCACCAGAAGCCACAAATAGCTAGTGATTTATGGGCCAATTTAGTTCCTTCTTTATAAATACAACGTATTTCATGGTTTGTGGATTGCAATTAAATTATGTCAAAATATGACCCGTATGTAGGAGGTACTGTACAAGAATATAGATGTTAGTACTAAGAAGAACGTGATCAAAGAATTCCACTGCTCTGATTGCGCGCTTACACTGTGTTTTACCTGTATTATATATATATATATATATATACAGGCATACCCCGCTTTAAGTACACTCACTTTAAGTACACTCGCGAGTAAGTACATATCGCCCAATAGGCAAACGGCAGCTCACGCATGCGCCTGTCATCACGTCCTGAACAGCAATACCGGCTCCCTACCTGTACCGAAGCTCTGCACAAGCGGGGAGACTATAGAGCCTGTTACAAATGCGTTATTTACATCAGTTATGCACGTATATAACGATTGCAGTACAGTACATGCATCGATAAGTGGGAAAAGGTAGTGCTTCACTTTAAGTACATTTTCGCTTTACATACATGCTCCGGTCCCATTGCGTACGTTAAATTGGTGAGGGTATTGCCTTATATATATATATATATATATATATATATATATATATATATATATAATGCCTATTAAATATTTATTTTCCAAAGATAATCCTAAGGAAAGAATGTGCCCAACTCTGCAGCATGTAAAAAGGTATTTGAGTTCTGAAATGCAACCTTTATGGATAATCATTTGCAAAGTAACTCTGCATGCTTAAATTACTTTGATTATTTACTTTGACATTTCCAACATGAGTAAATTATCTCTTGATAAAATGCATTTGGTCACTAATTACTACAATCCATTTTAATATTCGAAGTTAAAATAATACTATATAATTAAATATATAATATAGTATGTAATCAAAGATTATATTTTCATGCACGGAAGAACAGGAAACCAATTTAATGGTAATTGTATATTGAAGAATGTTCAATGAAATAATTGAAATGGAATATTTTAAATAAGAACATATCAACAGAAGGAAAACAATTAGCAGAAGAGTAAATGCATCTCTGAAATACCAAAATGATTGTATTTTTTTTCTGTACATTGTAAACTAGCCAATGCATATCTTTTCTTGTTAGTGTAAAGTTTCAGTTTATATATGTAATATACACACACACACACATAGCGGGGTTGTTAATCCTAGTAGATTGGTGCTAACAGAAGTCCCTTTCTAGTTTCCACCTGGCCAAACCGTGGGAGGTTAGTGGCCTGAGTGATGGAGTGATGGAGAAAAGGATACTTGTTGTGGTTTAGCGCCTGCAGGGGATTTCTCCCCAATGTAGAATGTTAAGTGCCCTGATCAATACATCTGAGGGTACCAGCTCCGTCACAGTGCGGTTGGGGACTAGGGCAGATAAGGGTTTGGGGCCTGTAGAGCAAATGGGCAATTAGACCAGCACAGCACTCAGTGGAACAACCTGTAACCTTAATACACATATATACTCACAATTCCCTTACTGGAATAATGTAAACCAGACACTGGGACCAATAACAGGCAGTTTACTGAGTAAGAGAATAAGGAACATACAAACGATAAGCTGCACTCTTCCTCTTCCCAAGATACCTTTTCCCAAACACAGTCTGTTCCGTTGCAGCTCTTGGTGGTGCAGTTGGTGTTGTGTAGGTGTTGCTTGATTAGTACAACGTGGGCAGGTTCCCCCTAACTATCACTGATTAATAAGAATAGTGTTACTCACAACTGGTGTCTGGACCAGTCAGACTGGAACTTAGTTGGTGCATATGGGGAAGATGACTTCTAGGGAAGGAATCCAGACCTCTATATGGGGCGGGAGACTGCAGAACTGGTACAGTTATTGCTGCAGGTTGGCAGTCTCAACCCATCGCAGGAACTAACGTTAATCACGAGGAGATGTGAGGAACTTGGGGGCAGGGCCAACCAGAGGCGGAAGCAGCGTGAAGCAGAGAGAGGTCAGTATGTGTGTGTGTCACTGTGTGTTCTGCTCTGTCCTGGTGTGTGTGTGTCAGGGTGAGAGAGAATGACAGAGAGAGGCGTGGGGGGTGGGCGGGGGAAGAATGACAGAGAGAGGGGGAGAGAGAGTGACATGGAGACAGGGTAGTGTGTATGAATGTTAGAATAACATTTTAATGCTTTAGTTAGATAGAAAAAACAATCTGAAAGTTAATTGTCTGTGTGTGTTGTGACCTCATAGGGAGTTGTGACAGAGCCTTTCCTCGCTTTAAAAAGGCAGCACACATAGGCCTGTCTGTAGCTGATGAGTCCAGCAGGGAGCTGGTTGATTGACTCTAGCTACAATTAGCCAGTCTCCACCTGCCCATCAAGCAGGTTTAAATGTGTGCTGCACACGCTGCACACGCTGCACACGGCTCTTGAACACCGAGGAACTGTTTCCAGAAGATTTCCGGGGAATCAGACACTCTATTCCAGGGCACAGAGGACAGTGTAAACTGCCAGAGGGTGGCCCCCCAACGGATACCAACCCAAACCCAGAGACTGACATAATAGGACCCTGCTTACAGGTACCTCTTTAGACTTTGGGGTCATAGGTTGGTAAGTTGCCTATTCTCCCAGCCCTGCAGATAGGGACTGGGAAAGTGAGTTACCACCGGCCAGCATATATCCTGCACCCTAACATGGTAACCACCGTCCGGCCTGCAAGCATCCCACACCCTGTTACGGTAACCACTGCCCGGTCTGCATGGAGATCACACCCTGACACAGTAACCACTGCCCGGCCTGCACAGAGCCCACACCCTGACACCGTGTGGTAACCACTGCCTCGGCCTGCACAGAGCCCACACCTGACACGGTAACCACTGCCGGCCTGCACAGAGCCCACACCCTGACACAGTAACCACTGCCCGGCCTGCACAGAGCCCACACCCTGACACGTAACCACTGCCCGGCTGCACAGAGCCCACACCCTGACACAGTAACCACTGCCGGCCTGCACAGAGCCCACACCCTGACACATATAACCATGCCCGGCCTGCACAGAGCCCACACCCTGAAACAGTAACCACTGCACGGCTGACACAGAGCCCACAACCATGACACAGTAACCACTGCCGGCCCTGCACAGACCAACACCCTGAACAGTAACCACTGCCCGGCCTGCACAGAGCCCACACCCTGACACAGTAACCACTGCCCGGCCTGCACAGAGCCCACACCCTGACACAGTAACCACTGCCCGGCCTGCACAGAGCCCACACCCTGACATAGTAACCACTGCCCGGCCTGCACAGAGCCCACACCCTGACACAGTAACCACTGCCCGGCCTGCACAGAGCCCACACCCTGACACAGTAACCACTGCCCGGCCTGCACAGAGCCCACACCCTGACACGGTAACCACTGCCCGGCCTGCATGCATCCCGCACCCTGACCAAGGTAACGCCTCCTGAGTAGCTTTCAAAAGAACTATTCATCCCAAGGGCAGTACAAAGGACTTGGGGACATCCCTTAAGGTTGGAGGAAAGGAGATTTCACCAGCAACAAAGGAGAGGTTTCTTTACAATAAGGGCAGTTAAAATGTGGAATTCATTACCCATGGAGACTGTGATGGCAGATACAATAGATTTGTACAAAAAAAAGTTGGACATCTTTTTAGAAAGGAAAGGTATACATGGATATACCAAATAAGTAAACATGAGAATGTTGATCCAGGGAATAATGCGATTCCCAATTCTTGAAGTTAGGAAGGAATTTATTTTCCCCCTTATGAGATATTATTGGATGATATAACACTGGGGTTTTTATTTGCCTTCCTCTGGATCAATAAGGAAGTATAGATATAGGATAAAGTATCTGTTGTCTAAATTTAGCATAGGTTGAACTTGATGGACGTGTCTTTTTTCAACCTCATCTACTCTGTAATTTGAATTCCCCCAGTACGAAATCATTACAAATGGTATACTTTTCAGCATTATGTTTCAGCTATGGTGGGTCGGTCAGTAACTGAGCCACTGATTGAGCCACCTATGCTGAAGCAGGCATATCCTAAAAACCTGACCTGTTGGTGGCCCTTGAGGACAGGAGTTTGCCATTGCTGATTTAGGAGCTTGTACTGTATGTCTCACACAACATACGGTAGTTATGCTCACATTTGTACATCATTTCCTGGATACATGTCGTGTTTGCTGCGGATCGTCCCTTGCAGTGCAAATAAGACCTGCGTATTTGTCCCTCATCAAATGAGTGTCCTTTGATAAACCTGTTCTGTAAAAAGAGCAGGTCTCTAGTTGCCTGCCAGCGGTTATGATCAATAACACATACTTGTTGTAGTATCATTATAAACAACTAGCATGTGAAGACCATTTAGTGGTCTGGAACCACAGGAGAGATGGTTTACCAAATTGACGTGTCATACATTTAATCTGCTGTGCTAGTATGGGAGGGGTAGAGTAGATGTGGATTCCTTACCACCTCACACTCTGGTATCACAATCTCAGCATTGGTAGAAGTTTGATGTGTCATACATTTAATCTGCTGTACTAGTATGGGAGGGGTAGAGTAGATGTGGATTCCTTACCACCTCCCACTCTGGTATCACAATCACAGCATTGGTAGAAGTTTCATTCCGTGCAGGGAGAACCGTTTACAATTTGGTTTTAAACCACTGATCCCTCCAAGTGCTGATTGATTCCTTGAGATATTAAAGGCCTTCAGTCTTCTTTTAGTTTCTCTTGCTAAATATTCCTGTAGGCCATAGGTGGCCAACTCCAGCCACCAAGGACAACCAACAGGTCAGGGCTTCAGGATATTCCTGCTTCAGCACAGGTGGCTCAATGAGTGGCTCAGTCATAATGGCTGGTAGTTGGTCACCCCTGCTTAAGGCTTAGGCGCCAGTGTGCGCGATGTGGTGCTTGGCGGTGCTCGTTCACCGTATCAGCGCGACCTGGTGGACTCCAGGCAACACACGACACGGGGGCGTGGCGGGGGCACGGCCATGACGTCACACAGCTGGTTCATTCTCATTGGCTGATCCGTTGCCTTGACGTGGCCAATGCTCGTCCGTCGCGCCAAAAATCTTGTCTTTCGGCAAAGGCAGCCATGCATCGTGGCTTGTGCGTGCACACGTCGACTTGTGCCTGCCCCGTAGAGGGCCGTACCTTGTGTGCATCGCGCGTACATTAGCATGCGCAGCCGTAGCCCCCGGGGACATGGCCTCAGAAAGTACAGACTGGGATGTTTGCAATATACTTTTACTTGGATATCTCTGGTCACTTATAACATGATCACCAGTGATATCAAATGGATCAACTGAAAGAAAAGATTGATGCGAGACTTTGGAATATCAGGAAAGAAACGTTCTGAAGATCTGAGACACTATACTAATGAATAAGAATATATTGTACAAAATAACCAGCGTTATGAATTCATTCATTACATTGTCCGATGAATTACATTGACAGCAAATATGTAATGCTAAATAAAATAATATTTACAGTACCAAACCTCAAGCAAAAGCAGTGACCTATAGCCAGAGTATTACTTTTATGAGCTAAATAGAAAATTAAGCAAGAATGCAAAATCTGTTGTGTTTCGTCTTGCACAGATATTTCCAGGACACCACGATTCAGTAATTAACATATAGGGACATAAAAAATAAATACGAGCTAATTGTTACAGTAATTGTTTTTGTAACTTGGTATCCATGTCAAATTCTATACAATTTGCATGCATATAGAGTGTTTCATAGTCCTATTGTTTAAAATGCTGCTTGTGATTAAGATACATTTTTCAGGAATGGGATACTGTTTGTCATTGGGTTTGAATGGGTGAACTGAAATGGGCAGGATGTAAAAGAAATGTATCATGTTTGTTGTTGATTGAATGTGATGAAGTGAAGGAGAGTGAATAATAACAATGACAAATTAAGTAATGCAGTAGATGACTTGTAAGTGAAACAACACGAGCAATGCTGACAGGTGGTTATTTAGTTACAAGATCAAAGTGGAAGCCGAGGAAAGTAGCAATGACAAGATACCAGGAAAACGATATATTTAATACCGCGCTGTGGGATGAGCGAGTAAACTTTGCGTGTATTATGTGTGCACGGTCAGTGTTCTGTGTTATCCGAAACATCACATCGGGTTGTTAACCCAATCAGCAGCTTTTAGCAGAAAACCAAATTATATCATCAATATTTTCAGCATTCTGAATTTTTTGAAATCGTAATACGTTCTTATCTGCCATTTGTTTTTTTTCCCAACATTTGCAGTAATAAGAATACTCAATCAGTTGAGCCACAATAAAGCTCTACGTTATTTGAACAATGAAACATTAACTTGGAGGAAGTTCATAAGTGCAATAGAA
The DNA here is from genome assembly GCA_036426205.1 of Ascaphus truei. Taxonomy (NCBI): domain Eukaryota; kingdom Metazoa; phylum Chordata; class Amphibia; order Anura; family Ascaphidae; genus Ascaphus; species Ascaphus truei. Next base: position 4,600,298 of record CM071576.1, read on the forward strand.
AGTAAGATCAACCCTAAAAAGTTATTTAAGCACCTTAATAACAAAAAGTTAGAAAAGAAAATATAGGACCCTTTCAGTGTGAGATGGGCAGGCAAATTATTGGAGAAAAGGAAAAAGCAGAGGTATTAAACAAATTATTTGCCTCTGTGTTTACCAGGGAAGAATCAATTGCAATAGTAGTGCCACAGGAGGAAGCCACAACCTCCATATTAACGAACAATTGGTTAACTGAGGAAGAAGTTCATAGGCAGCTTGAAAAAATTAAAGTAAATAAGGCACCTGGCCCTGATGGCATACATCCAAGAGTTCTCAAGGAGTTAAATTCAGTAATAGCCAAACCATTACATTTAATATTCAAGGACTCCATTTCCACAGGCTCAGTACCACAAGATTGGCGTAAAGCAGATACGGTGCCTATATTTAAAAACGGAGGCAGATCACAATTGGGGAATTAAAAACTTGTAAGCCTGACATCAATAGTGGGGAAGCTACTTGAACGTTTAGTATGGGACAATATTCAGGAATACCTAATATGATCCACAATTATTAGTAATAGTCAGCATGGATTTATGAAGGATAGGTCATGTCAAACTAACCTTATTAGTTTCTTTGAGGAGGTAAGTAGGAATTTAGACTGGGGTAATGCAGTAGATGTGGTCTACTTAGATTTTGCAAAGGCTTTTGATACGCTTCCACTCGAGGTTAGTGTACAAAATAAAGCAAATTGAACTCGGTAATTGCACCTGGATTGAAAACTGGTTGAAGGATAGACAACAGAGAGTTGTCGTAAAAGAAACATTTTCAGGTTGGGTTAAAGTTGTGAGTGGAGCACCTCAGGGATCAGTACCGGGACCCTGCTTTTTAACTTTATCCTTGATAAAGTGCTATTGCACGAAACAGGTAGGAGGTTTTTCACCTCAATTTTTAATGGACCAATAAAGATTTATTTTCATACCAATTTCTGACCCACTCCTGGCTGTGCGCTATATCTTTTCTTGACACTTATTCCAGGGAGTAATCTGATTTCCCTTATGAGATATAATTAGATGATTTTTCACTGGTTTTTTTTGTTTGTTTTCTCTAGATCAATATACTGAAAATACGAATTTAGGATAAGTGTCTGTTGTCTAAATTTAGCATATGTTGAACTTGAAGGACATATGTCTTCTTTCAACCTCATCTACAGTACTATGTAACAATGACCGAAGACGGACTGTCTAAGGCATTCGGCAAGGAACGACCACAAGCCTCAATATTCTATGGAAAATCTATCACGTTTCCACTGTACTTATACTGCTGACTTTCTCCCTGAAACAAGATAGATGTCAATCATTGTGAGGGTTAATAGCTCATCTGGAACTATCATGGGTCCATGTTGTTGTCGGAAGTATAACATCCTGTGATCTGGAGACCAGGAAAGCTGATTTGACAGGACACGCAGGTTCACCATGTCAAGCCGCGCATGTGCTCTTCAAATACTTCAATGTGATTGTCTGATCACTGACTCAAGGAACGTGTTTGATGCCTCACTGCGTTGTTCTGCACTGTGTCGTATCCTCACCACTCTCCCAGACCTCATCTACTCCCAACTGCTGTTACTTGGGTACTTGGGTATTTCCTGTGGGACCATGTGGGATCCGAAACGTTGCCCAAGGTCTTTATGGTTTGCCATACATTTTGGTTTTTTTGCATCACATTGGTGAGTGCTGTGGATTCTTTGTTCTCGCTCCCTAACTATATATATATATATATATATATATATATATATATATATATATATATAGAAAAAAGGAAAGAGAAAGAAACAGGCGCACACCTAGTGCATTACCATCGTTAGCTACTACCGACAGGCATACCTCTCTATCCTTCCAGGATTTTAATAGATTTATGTGATAGATTTGCTCTACCTTCCTCCGGTCTGGCTGTCGCACACAATGTATATAACTAAGCTTTACTGTACACATACTAACACAGATAACACACAATATCAGGTACCAACACAGTATCGTGCAATGACCCCAACACTGAGTGGTTCCCCCAAAGTACTGAGGGTGCCCTGGCACCAATAACCCCTGGTGTACGTCCCAGTAATCTCACCCGAATGTGAAGTAGCGCTGCCCCCTGTAGATGTTGGTGCATGTTGGGCACCTGCCTGGATGCTGCTTGGCACGGTGTGTTGGAGCGGGTCCCATGTAGCGGGGCCTCCGACACAATTCCCCTCTCTCCTATAGGTCCTAATCCTCCTCGCAGTGTGAGCTCCAGCCGGAGGGTCTCACACAATGTCTCAGGGTCCCAGGCTGCAGAGCGCCACATGGCCACCCGGTCACCGGTACAGTAATAATAATAATGGGGAGAGTCCCTATCTGGGGCCTTCCCTGCAACACTCCTCTACTGGTGTCTCAGGGCCTAGGGGCAAAGTCCAGGCCTATTCCAGGAATCACTGCTCCCTGAACACTACCTTCTCCCTTCGCTCCCCCATCAGGACTGAAGCACGTTCTCCCCATACGTGGAGGATATCCTGTTCCTGTCTCTTGCTCGAATCCCATTGGCTGGGACAGTCCCATGTGGTCTTCCTTACCACGTGAGGATTCTGGGACATGTAGTCCCACTGCTGCATATGTGGAGCCATTCTAAGATGGCCGCTGCACTCCTGCACAACACGACGGACTGCGCATGCACACCTCACCGCGCATGCGCGACTAACAAAATGGCCACCTCCACACTCCCGATTGCGCGGAGCTCTGACCTACCAGCTGAGCAGCTCCCCCGCACCGGAGGCAGGGTGAGGAGACTCGGCTACATCCATTATATACAAGACAGTGCATGCACAGTTAGAGATAATATAATATAGGCGTATGTAACAGTTACAGACCAGATTAAATGTGAGACAGCTTTAGTTTTGAAAGAACTTAGACTGGTGGTGGCTGTGAGAGTCTCCGGTAGATTGTTCCAGTTGTGGGGTGCACGGTAAGAGAAGGACGGGTGGTCGGATACTTTGTTGAACCTTGCATTTGTTAAAACAAAAACGGGCAAGAGGCAATGCTGCTTTAATTCCAAGCGAGGTCTTCATGTTGATTAGACAGGTGTAGGTTGTGTTCAGTGATTCACACTCGTGGCCTCTGCTGTTGGCAAGAAGAATTGGCTTTGCAGCATAATTTCTGAAGCAATTTTCATTGAATATAATTGCATGTGAAATCAGCTTGTTTGACACAATTTGCAGATGAAATTGCAATGCAATAACTTTACACAAATTACATCTCTATACAGGTGTCATAGCCTTTGTTAATGTTGCCCTTTATGTGTATAATTGATACTAACAAATGGAAGTAAACAAACAGAAAAAGAGATTGCTCACTATTTTATTGTAAAGTACACGTGTAGATAGAAGAGGTATACACTTATTAATGTAACAAATATCCTATGTTGAGTCGATATTAATTGTTAACCTGTTAACTATTAAGATACATTACTTCCCAGCAAGGTACTTTACATTAATAACTACCAAAACTTACCTAAGGGTTTTTCAAATTGGGTACATTTTTGACATTGTAATTTGGTAACACTTAATCAATCTGAACTTTCTAAATATTTTACGTTTGATATTTAGAAGGGTGTTTGAAACCGTTTTTGTAAGAGAAGAGGTAGGGCTTGAGACATACTGTAAAACCGCAACCTTAATCCCTTAACCTAAAAACCCTAAATGTAACCCCAACCCTAAAAACGCTAAACTTAACCTCTTAACCTAACAATCCTACATTTAACTCCTAACCCCAAAAATCGTAAACGGTAACACCTGGCGAAATGGCAGCGGGTAAACGGCCAACTGTCCCTCAGCTGTTGAGTGGCCACCACTAATTGTCCCTTACTGCTTAATACACCCCTCACCCAATAACCACCACAAACACCACATCTTTATCCATCACATATACAGGAGGTTTCCATATTCTAAACAGAAGGCTCCATGCTGTTAAGCTCCCACAAAACATCCAGCCTTCAGGACTCTTGCTCTCTGCTTGTGCCCCTCACTCCCTGTGGCTGCCGACTGCTCCGCTTGATGTGGGCAAGCAACCAATCAATGCCACGATGTTGCGCCTACTCTGGGGCCTCTGCAAGACCTCTTCCAAAACCAGCTCCCCCCTCCACTATGCTCCACTATCTTCCTCTAAAACTTCTGGAGGTAAGTGCTCCCCCCTCCCCTAAATACCCTCCTGCCTCACTAACGTAACCCTCTCACCACAAGAGGGCTAAGCGGCCCCCTGATTATAGTCCTCTAGTTGTATCACATGACAACCCCCCCTGCCTCACTGCTAGGGACCCTCATTAGATTCCCTTATTAAAAATCCTGTTTATTTTTAGGAACAAGCCATACGTTGTACTATCATACACAGTGTGCATATTTCCAAAGGGTGTAGCACCCATATAAGTAAAAAAGCTCAAGCTTACAATTTTAGCAGTATATAAGCATGTATCTGTGTACATGTTGGGGTTTGTATATTATTGGATGTAACAGTGTGTCTCGGTTTATACCATCTGTGCATTGATGTGTGTACTTTATCAGTGTGTTAGTAAATTTGTGCATTATTTAAGAGCATCAGGTGCCGGCGTAAGAGGTCAGTAGCTATAAATGTCTGAGGGCATCATGAAACTCCCGTTGCTGCCGTATACTACACATTAGTAATCTCACGGTATTGAACGTAAGGTGGAGTTGAGAAATGCACATCATTTTCAAGAGAACATGAACATCCAAACATTTTTTTTTTAATACTCATAATTGATTAATTTTGCAACGTATTCTGCAAAAATACAGAAATGAGTTCACATAAAGAAAAAAAGGGGGTGAGGGTATGGGGGAGCGATGTACAGAAATGAGAAAATTAAGAAGGGGGAAGGGAGAGGGGATGGGGGTTCTCAATTCAGATCAGTGGTACAATTAATAGAAATCCTAGAATCGCTCCAAGGAATAACTGATGCTACAAATTGTATGCAGATAGTGCTACAAATAGTTCAGAAAAAATGACTGCACCATAAATAATAGAACACACTTCCGTTCAGTGTCCCATTGATGAATGAATGATATAACCACCCCACATGAACCATGTACCGTGACGTCTCACGGGTAGAGGCTGAGATGTGGTAGGGAGGAACGTGTAGCAACAATACCGCCGTGTCCCCTTTGAGGGAACCATAAACAGCTAAGTATGCCGCCACCCTCCGCCACTGCCCTCATACACCCGGCGCCACACAGGGTCAAGGTAACCTCACAGCGGAGGTGAGATAAGGGGGAAAAATAAGGAGCGAAATCACTCACAGTCTTGACACGACGGGTCTCTGATCAGCGCTCAGCGTTCGGCATTTAACATCCAGCGATGACGTCAGGCACCTCTGAACCGGAAGTGAAATACAGCGTGCTCCAGCCAAGGGAAATCGGACAAAAATAGAACAAAGAGGCGGTGCACTGCTGCCGTCAGGGTATGAAAATAGGGAATCCACACGCAATTAAAATGAAAGGTTGTTTTTAATTAGTGCATATACACTGGAAAAATATGCTACAGAGCGAACTCTGACGCGTTTCGTCCCTGCCTGGGACTTTGTCAAAGAGTGGTACAATTACATTGGTGTGAAATAACAAAGATAAAGATTCATACAGTAGGTGCAAATTACAGCTCAGATAAACACAAGTGAGATGGTATTTGGACCACCCTACTCCAGACCCTACTCTAGGGGAGAGCACGTGCCCTAGTACTTCTGACAGGTTTTGATTCTATGTACTTGAGGCTGAATCAGTAGCCATCATCTGCACTTTATGGCAGAGAGGTGGTACGAATAGGCTGGTGTTTCACGGTTGAAATTTAAAGCAGGATCGATGAGTCGTCCAGTGTCTGGATATCTGACCCTCGGATGCTGTGGTATAGAAGCCACGGCTGCCACACCCCTTGGAACTTGGCACTTGAGTCCCACAAGAAACTTGTAATTCTCTCCATTTGAAGGCTAGACCATATTTTGTTTTTAATATATCCCATAGTCGGGAGGTCTGGTCTCTTTCAATGTAGGGGTATGGCACATCTGTGTTCGAGATTAGCTTATTTACATATTGGTAAAGGTCCTGGGAGGGCATTACATGTTTAGTAGGCATGACCAAGGGTTTAGTCTCCATATGAAACCTAGTACATTTTGAACCAACCTGTGCACCTTTGCCCAGAGTAGGGTTACCTTAGGGCATGACCACTACATGTGTAGGAAGTCTGGGCGCCGGTCCACATACCCTAGGGCACATGGGGGAGGTCCCGGGGAACATCCTCAAGAGCCACACAGGGGTTAAGTACCATTGTGAAAAAGTGCCCGGGCGCTACCTCAAATGGAAGTGGTGGGAAAAACAAACTTGTAAAAAATGTATAAAACCTTGTTTTGGTGTTTTTGGTTCCCACTTGTCTTCTTAATGCCCTCCTATGACTCAGACCCCCACAGGATCTATCTGAGATCCTTAGTGGTAATGGAAACAGAAAAAGAAGGGGGAGCACAGGTTAGGGGATGATGGAGGGTATCAGTATTTTCAATTAGGTATTAAATACAGATATAACAATACCCAAGCTTTCTTAGCTATAGTGTGGGGAAGGTGGTGTCTATGCTCCATTTGTGAGTCTCAGACATCAAGGCTGTCACCTTTAGAGTGAGGAAAAGACATCTCTTACAGGATTACACTCACACTGACCCGTGTGAGTGTTTGCAGTTTAATCTGCTTTAATTGTTCCATTTCCCCTATCAGTTACCTACTCTACGCATTTACTTACCCCTGTACCTGTTATGATCTAACTTTGTTCCTTTACTCCGAGGGAAGCACTGCAACTTTGAGTGTAAATGGACCGTGGCAGAAGCAGGGAAAACACTGTGAGAACCAGGGAAGGAAGATTGTCGCACCGGCCGAACAAAGGAAGAAAAAAACAAAAGATACCTTGATGCGAGCCATACTTACACAGGGCCGTGTAAGTTTTATCTATTCAACCTTTGTTATACCACCTTCCCCACACTATAGCTAAGAAAGCTTGGGTATTGTTATATCTGTATTTAATACTTCATTGAAAATACCGATACCCTCCATCATCCCCTAACCTGTGCTCCCCCTTCTTTTTCTGTTTCCGTTAAGTACCATTGGTATAGGACCTTATAAGCGTTTTCTTTGATCGTCGCACAGATCGAAATTTTTGAAGCGGCCTTGAAGATGTCCCCCCATTCCTCTTGGTCCAACACCCTATCAAGGTTCGATTGCCACGCATGTATAAACTTGCTAGTCTCCTGTGTGCCAGTAAGAACAATAGATGATTAAAACAGGGATGTTGCCTTTGACTGGTTAGGGGAGTTAAGACAATGCTTCTCAAACATTGTAAGGCTAGGACTGGTAGGAGTGCGCACGAAAACTCGCAACTGTAAGTAGTGAAAGATTACTCCACTGCCCAAATTATGCTCAGCAGATAGAGACTCGAACGATTTAGGCCCATTGCTTGTCATCTGATCTCTCAACCTAACCAGACCTTTAGATACAGTACCCATCTCTTGAAAGTGTGCACATTATGCCCCTGAGGGAACTCCGGATTGTGGAAGAGTGGAGTCATTAAGGAGTGTCCTGTGGATAGCTGGAACTTTTCTCTCAAACTGGTCCCAAATTTCGAGGGAGTGTTTTTATTGGGGGAATGGGGTTCTTAACCTTTTCTCTTACTACTTTGGGATACCAGAGCACTGGATTAACTTTGTATGGATGTAGGAGAACCACCTCCAATTCCACCCATCTCCTAAGTATGGAGTCAGCGTGCCACGCCACCAACTATCCTAACTGTTAACATTTTAATGACACCAGATGAATTTTTACTTCCTTATTCTGGCGAGTCCCTGGCTACAAAACTGATCTATTATCACGGTTGCCGTAGTTTCATTGATGGTGCTCAGTGGGCCTGATGGCATGGCCACTATACAGTATTATTGATAATGTGAGCTTTGAATTACATTATTATATTGAACTGCTGCCGAGTATTAAAAAAACACAGGGAAAAGTCTTCAAGTGCTTTTTTTAGGCAATTTTTAATTCCTTTGTAGAAAATTGTATTTAAGGATGATTCTTTATGTTGATTGATTATTTTGTTAATCTTTAGAAAATTGTATATGCTGTCTTGCTATGAACAACATAGCATGTACCTGTACCATCACCCAAGGTGCTGAGCTCACACTTTCTTCTGCAACATATAGTGACCTCTTACTGTATGCACATCACTACAAACATGCCAGGCAGCACACTTTGGTGTGTATTTGCACACATCCTCACAGGGATCATGAAGAGGAACACCCTGCAGGAGGTAAATTTGTTTTTTGTACCCTGTAATAATAATTGCTTTGTCAGGGCCAAATATAAATATTGTTGACCAAGTTGGTTGTCTGCCTCAATGTCACAAAGGGACTTTTTCTGAGATAACAGTCCAATATTTTCAAATACATATTATTTATTACCTCATTTGTTACTAAACAAAATGTCATTATCTTACTCTAGAGTCTAAGGAAACAAAGAAAATTAGACTATAAACAACTTAGGTGTCACATATAATGTGTAATACAATCTTGGCTTATGTAACATTAAATATTACAATGGTAAGCTGTAGCACAGCGATGTTACTTAAATAATGTTGGCTACATAACCTGTATTCTGTTTAGAAATGAAGAATACGGCATTTTAATTAGTAGAACAGAATAATGGACTTTACATTTTGCTTGAATTGCATTGTTAAATACAAACTTCTTCATCACCACCAGATTTTTCAAATACTCCACAGCTTTTATTAATTCCTTTTATTATGTATATTTTTCCTTCCACATACAGTTAAGATTTTGATGACAGGAATAACTTTGTTCTTTTCCCCAGAATCTGCAATGTAGGAAATTTGATGCTAATGTGGAAATGTAATAATAAGTAGGTTGTAAACTGAATATAGTTTGTCACTGTTTTCATAAAGTGGTATCTACAGTATATACATTTTATTACACTAACTACAGTACTTCATGATATGTAAATAATAAATAAAATTTTAGCAGATAGAAGTTTTGTCACTTAGGAATACTCACTTGGAATATATATTTCTTAATTGGAATCAATGACACATTTCCAAGGAACTTGAGGCATACTGTATCTCAATATATAATTTAATGGATGTCTAATATCTCCATCCATCTACTGTATCTACTGTATCTATCAGTGCAGTGCATGATTTTTTGACTTTAATATGGTAATTATCTCAGGCTGACTTCAGAGCAGAACTCCCACCCACACATCAATGCATAGTTACTTAAGCCTTCAGCATGCCAAGTGAAAAACTGACTGGTTTTGCACATTGAAATTATAATTATTTAATTGTCAGTTTTTAAAACATAGCTTGAAATAGCACTAACATCACGGGAAAATAAGTGCAATGCTATTGTCACAAGATTCTGCAATGAGCTCATTTAAAGACTAATGAGTGACACCTGGTATTGTAATCATGGCAAAACCCTGGAAAGCTTTCTACCATGTTCTGAGTTGTAACCAAAGTATCAAAGACCAGTTGCACATACGTCTTTCCTCCTGAGTAGTTAGTGCCACATGTGTATACTCAATGGTATCTGTAACAGTGGGGAAGATAGCTTCCTGAATAATAATAATAATAATAATAATAAATGTCACTTTTTTTTTTCATGGGAAATATACTCCCTGCTGGACTTAAACAATTCTTGACGGAAGCAACCTATCCACAATGGCTGTGTATTTTCCTCAATTATAGACACTGGGACATATCCATAAACTGGAGATAGCTGTAGGACCTGGAGGTTCATTGTGCATATGAAGCATGGTACAGCGACACTATTGTAGGTTTGTGAATGGGCCATTAACTTGGTAATGTAACGAGCAAAGTCATTTTACAAGATCGGTACTGAATAACTTTGTAACCTGCCTTCAGATCTTGATCCGAGGACAGAAAAGTAATTAAACTGCACTTTATTCGGACTTCACAAAAAGCCATAATAAGGTGTATGTAGGATAACATATTCTAGGTGTAACTTCTCGTCATCGTTATCATTCCCCTTGTGTCCTGTGTTCTGTTCCGTCACCTCTTTCTGTTCTCGTATTCTCCTCCACCTCCATTTCCTCTTCCCACCTTTCTCCTTGTGTCTGCATAGACACAGCCTCACTGGTGCGTTTTAAATCAGCAGTACGCACTGATTGCCTTTAGTTTAGCTACTTTTGAACTTTCTTTGAGAGATCTCTTCTTGCCATTTCCGACACTGTTGGTAATTTAAAATCCCCTGCTCCGGAGACATAAGCACGTTAAATATTAGGCGCCTGGGAGATAAAAATTGAGTTTTGCCCCAATGTCATCAAAAGTTATGATAACCTCTGACTCTAGAGGTTAAGAAAATCATGACATCAGGTGCTTCTGTGGGGGTTGCTGCTTTATTGCATACCTGCAGCAGGTATACTACACGTTTGTGTCCTGTAAGACTGACTTTACTTAAACAGAGCGTTTTGTGTGTGTGTGTGTGTGTTTGGTGTGTGTCTGTGGTAAGCTGCGTAGGGTATGGAACTTCCATCAGAATGGTTTGGAAGTATCCCCTTCCAGCACGAGTAGATAGTACAGTGGCACCTATTTTTAGGGTGCGTTCACATATAACTACATTCTGGGACTGATGCAAACAGAACAAGAAGCACTATAAATAATATTCAAAATAATAGAGAATTTTCGATTTCTTGTGTAAGTTCAAAACATCTTACAAATCTAATTTTGACCATCTCTAGATAGTAGTGCTCTGTGAATTTTATTTATTTATAAAATGTTTTACCAGGAAGTAATACATTGAGAGTTACCTCTCGTTTTCAAGTATGTCCTGGGCACAGAGTTAAGACAAATAATACATGGTTACAAATATAGTTACATAAATGAACAGGGTATACATTATATACAAGACATTGCATGCACAGTTAAAGATAATATATGTTATGGGCGAATGAAACGGTTACAGACCAGATTAAAATGTTAGATAGCCTTAGATTTGAAAGAACTTAAACTGGTGGTGGATGTGAGAGTCTCTGGTAGGTTGTTCCAGTTTTGGGGTGCACGGTAAGAGAAGGAGGAACGGCCGGATACTTTGTTGAGCCTTGGGACCATGAACAATCTTTTGGAGTCTGATCTCAGGTGATAAGTGCTGCATGTGGTAGGGGTGAGGAGCTTGTTCAGGTAGCTGGGTAGCTTGCCTATAAAGAATTTAAAGGCAAGACAGGAAAGGTGAACTTTGCGCCTAGACTCTAGTGATGACCAATCTAGTTCTTTGAGCATTTCGCAGTGATGTGTGTTGTAGTTGCATTGGAGAACAAAACGACAAATTGAATTGTAGAGGGTGTCAAGTTTGCTAAGGTGGGTTTGAGGTGCCGTGCCATATACTATGTCTCCATAGTCAATAATTGGCATTAGCATCAGCTGTGCGATACGCTTTCTGACCAGGAGACTTAGGGAAGATTTGTTCCTGTAAAGTAACCCTAGTTTGGCATAGGTCTTGGTTGTCAGGGTATCAATGTGCATTCCGAATGTTAAGTGGGAGTCAAACCATAAGCCCAGGTATTTAAAACTAGTGACAGGGGTTAGGGTGGTGTTAGTGTTGGTTCTAATATGGAGCTCAGTCGCTGGAAGCTTTAAGAATTTAGTCTTGGTCCCAAATACCATTGTTACAGTCTTGTCAGTGTTTCAAAACAGTTTGTTTTGGGAAATCCAGTTTTCGAGTCTCAAAAAGTCAGACTGAAGTATGTGTTGAAGGTCAGAGAGGCTATGGCTGTGTGCATATAGGATTGTGTCATCTGCATACATGTGTATTGAGGCTTCCTGACAAGCTGTGGGAAGACCATTGATGAACACTGAGAAGAGTAGGGGCCCCAGAACAGAGCCTTGCGGGACACCACAGGTCATATCCAGGGGGTTGGAGTTAGAGCCTGAGATGGACACATGTTGGGATCTACCTGATAGGTAGGACTGAAACTAGTTTAAAGCATGCTTCCCTATTCCAGAGCTCTGGAGTTTGTTAAGCAGGATAGCATGATCAACTGTGTCAAAAGCCTTTGCAAAATCTAAAGACACACTCCTCCCGTGGAAGGCAGGAACAGTGCACAGCCGAGAGAAAAAAACGCAAGCAGGCAGTGATGGTGTATAAAAAACTTTAATCCAACATCAGGGTAAAAGTCTGGCGGATCCTCTGACGCGTTTCAGCTCGTGGGCCTTTGTCAAAATCTAGGAATAATGCACCAGTGAGTTGTCCCCGTTCCATTCCACACTGGATTTAATTGCAAACTTTTAGCAGGGTAGTTACGGTGAGTGTTTGGGACGAAAGCCAGATTGGAATTGGCTAGGGAAATTTGTCTTGGTGTAGTAGTCGCTTAATTGGGAGTGGACACATTTTTCCATGACTTTGGATAGAATTGGGAGAAGTGAGATTGGCCTGTAGTTTGAGACAGTGTTTTTGTCCCCACTTTTGAAGATTGGGACAACTCTGGCAGTTTTCCAGGTCTTAGGGATATCGCCTGCAGACAGGATAGAGTTGACTATGGACGCAATTGGTTTGGCAATGGCTGGGGCACCAAGTCGTAGGAACCTAGATTGTAGCAAGTCAGGTCCGCATTGGCTGCTTAGTTTTAGTTTGAGGAGCGCTTGTGTAATCTCTTCTTTAGATACTGGGCCAAATTGAAAATTGTGGGCAGTGTTGGGAAGGGGTGGGGCTATGTGGGCACTCCCAGGATGAGATTCAGGTTTGTGGTTTGGGCTGCGTTTCGCTAATAAGTTACTGGCACACCCCACAAAGTAATCATTGAAGGCATTTGCAATGTCAGTGGGGTTTGTCAGAGTTATATCCCCCTTAGTGATATTACTTGGTTGTTGATGGTTAGGAGGCTAGAATATATTGTTGATAACCTTCCAGAAGTTAGCTGGGTTTGATGTATTTTGGAGGAGATTGTCAGAGTAATATTGTGCTTTTGCATGCCTTGTTTGCCTTGTGCACATGTTCCGCAGGCATCTGTAGTGATTGAGATCCTTGGTAGTGCCAGTTACTTTGTAGCTTTTCCACAAGGTATCCCTGAGCCTGTAGAGTGCAATAAGGTCAGTTGTAACCCATGGAAGATGGGCCCCCCGTACCCTTATTTTGCGTAGTGGAGCATGGGTATCACAGAGTTTTAAGAACTCTGATTGGAAATAGTCGAGCGCAGAATCAGGGTCGGGAATTAAATCGATTCTGTGCCATGGGCAGTTGGTAAGGTCATCCAGAAACTGTTGTGGGTTAAAGTTTCTAAATGTTCTAGTGAAGAGAACTTTAGGGCTTGATTGGGGTGGTTTAATTTTCCTTACACAGTACACTATTGCATGGTCACTGAAAATGTCAGGAAGGATGCCAGAGGATTGGATTCTGCTGGGGTTTGAGGAGAGAATCCAGTCTAGCAAGGAATGGTTATGCGATTTCAGGTTTGTTCGTGGGGGTTGGGAAATGAGTTGTGATAGGTTAAGTGACTTGAGTTGTATCTGGATTTTATGGTTTTTAGGGTCAAGCCAGTTGAAGTTGAAATCCCCAAGAACTAGCAGCTCACTCTTCTCGTTCAGAGAGGAAATGGAGCCAAGAAACTGGGTGATATCAGTCAGGGATTATAGAGGGGCTTTAGGGGGCGGTAGATGCCAGCGAGCAAGATGGGCTTAGAAGAGGGGAGGCAGATTTTGCCAACTAGAATTTCAAAAGAGCGTGGGCTTGGGGAGCAATTTAACAGTGTAAATTGTAATGTGTCTGCAATATAAAATAACACCCCTCCTCCTCTCTTTGACCTATCTCTCCTAAAAATGGATTATCCCTGAATGGCGATATTTGCATCAGGGGTTTTATGGGTTAGCCATGTTTCTGTAAGAACGGTGGCTTTGGGTTTATGGATAAGGCACCATGCTCTTAGTTCGTCCAGTTTGGGCAGCAGGCTCCGAATATTTATATGGGCGACAGATAGCCCTTTTTGGAATTTAAAGGTGGAATTCTCAGGGGCATGGGACAGATTTGAAATGGGAGGACCTGGGTTAGGTTCAATATCACCTGCTAAAGAGAGTAATAGTATGAGCAGAAATTTGGGTAGTGAATGGTAGGTACTTAGAATTGTAACCATATACAGGCATACCCCGCTTTAAGTACACTCACTTTAAGTACACTCACGAGTAAGTACATATCGCCCAATAGGCAAACAGCAGCTCACGCATGCACCTGTCATCACGTCCCGAACAGCATGGAGGAGCGTCGCCTTCAGTGACGTCACAGCTACTTCGACGGCCCAGACGAGCACAGCACATCACGGAAACACAAGCACCAGTACAGTGGCCCGTGCGGAGATTCGGTGGACGTGACCCTGGCGCTACGTTGGATTAGGTGAGCTCGCCTCTGTATATACCGTTTCACATCTTTGGAACCATACCAGATCCAATATTACATCTTTTAGTGGTATCATTCACAACGGGGAGGCGGGACAGGTGTACACAGTTCCAGGCGGGACACCTTACAGACATAGCTCTGACACGTATGCTCTCTACATCCTATTCTGTATACTGGTGACCTGGACGTTATATATACATCAGTTCTCTATATCGGCACCACTCTCATATCAGGATCTTATGGACTACACCTTGTCCCCCAACACTCTCATCACATCACTGTATCCATGCAACCTGCTCTTTATTTGAGCACACACATGGGACTTGTTCTATCTATCTATCTATCTATCTATCTATCTATCTATCTATCTATCTATCTATCTATCTATATACAGCTCAACCCCATTATAGCGCGATCCGCTATAACGCGGATCCGCTTATATCATGGTTTGAGCGTGGACCCCGAATATTACTGCACACACACTGCACACACTCACAGCACTCTGCACACACTCACAGCACACTGCACACACAGCACACTGTACACACTGTACATACTCACAGCACACGGCACACACTCACAGCACACTGCACACACTGCACACACAGCACACTGCACACACTGCCCACACTCACAGCACACACTCACAACATACTGCACACACTACACACACACACACACACAGCCCCTCTTCCCCTACCCCTACCGTGTCGTCTGCTGGCGAGGATCAGTGCGGCGCTGGTGGGGGGAGGGGGATCTGAGAGGGGCTGGCATCTGAGCAGGGCTGGTGGGGGGGATCAGAGCGGGGCTGGCATTGGAGCGGGCTGGCGGGGAGGGGGGGGGTCGGAGCAGGGCTGGCATCGGAGCGGTGCTGGCGGGGGGCATCGGAGCGGGGCTGGCATCGGAGCAGGGCTGGCAGGGGGGATCGGAGCGGGGCTGGCGAGCGGAGCTGGCGGGGGGGGAAGTGAGGCTCCTGGGGGAAGTGCGAGGGGAGTTACGGGGGCTGCTAGGGGAAGTGTAGGGCTGCCGGCGCCTCACTCCACCTCTTCCTCCCTCCCCCCTCGGATTGGGTGACCCCCGAGGACCGCGCTATAACGGGGTTGAGCTGTATATATATATCATATAAAAATATTACTTGTGAGCACATTCACATGTTTTAGACAGGTCTGCAACCCTGCTTTTCACCATTATCACCTAGAATACAGTGTTTCCAATGCAGCAAGGGATTCTGGGAAATGACATGCAAATGAGTACACAGTGCCACCTTCTGTCTCAAGACCACATTACATGGTTAAACCCTGGAGCCAATCCATGCTGTTTTATTGTTTCATTTGGGCCTCCGATTCACTCATCAAACTAGTTCTAGTTACATAGTTTTTCTGGAACTCGAGTTATCAGTCGACGTTGATCTAGTCATCAATACGAAAGTACATTTCAAAAGTGTGGCAGTTAACAGCTATCTACATGATGAGAGCAGTCATGATCCGAAATGGATCCATGATATACAGCTGAGACAATTCAATAGGCTCAGACGGAACTGCCCTTCTGACCACACTTTGATGAACAGTCACGTTGCCTAATGACCATTTTTGCAACTAAAGGATATGAAACGGAGGTTGTACAAGAAGCATATACCAATTTAAAGGCTATTGCGAGGAGTGATCTCCTCAAACACCAAAACCCCAATCAAACATGAGCAGAGCAACATTTATAACTAGATGTAGGAGAAAAGGAAGTATTATAACTAGCCTCAACAGGTATTCTAATAGAATCAAGTCTATTTTGAATCAACATTGGAAAGTTCTGCTCTGTGACCCACATCTCAATGGGCAACTTACTCAAACAGCTCCAATAGTATTCCGCAAAGGAATGAGTATAAAAAATCAATTGGCCCCTAGTCAGTTGAGGGAACCAGATATGTAAAAGGGTTGTTTAGGTAGATTTGGCAATCCTAGATGTGGTAGGTCACGTTGCATAATGTGTAGACGCATTGTGCCTATGAATACCATTGTCTCTTTTACCGATAATACAGTGCATTCTATTAAAAGTAATATTGACTGTTTGCGACCTATGTTGTCTATTTACTGTCTTGCACATGTAATCTCCAATACATCGGTCGCACAGAACATCCACTGTGCGTCAGGTTCCTTGAGCATTAACATGCTATAACAGGGGATCCCTTGTCTACTTACAATGTAGCTGAAATAAACAGGCATGTAAGGTGAAATCCTTTCTGTGACTGCAGCAGAGGGGCTGGTGGTGTCAGGAACTCCTCTCAGGTTACACGCTGTGTACACAAGCACTGAAGTTCCCTTCCTTGTACTATTCAGCCCGATCTCGCAATCTTTGGTCAGTGACGTCACAACACAGAAGTAGCGCCACTGACTCCATCAACGCGCTTTATTGAAATTACACTACACAGTCCCAACAGCCTTAAACAAGGCTTCGCAGCACAGGCAGGAAAATAAAATGTCCTTACTTCAGACAGACAGGGAGATCTATTCAGTGACCCTCACTATATATATGTGAGTATATGTTGCAAGACTTAATGTTTTTCGGCACTGGTGAAAGCCGTGAGACCGCAGCTTCCCGGGTGCCAGAAGGTTATTGCTGCGGAGGGTCCGATGTGGGAGAATGGGACGCCTGCAGAGCGCCTGCGGCAGTGCTATCTCCGGACCTGCGGCAGTGCTATCTCCGGACCTGCGGCAGTGCTATCTCCGGACCTGCGGCAGTGCTATCTCCGGACCTGCGGCAGTGCTATCTCCGGACCTGCGGCTTTAAGCTTTTTCAGCCGCTTCTCTGATATTGGGGAAGAACCCGACCAAGACAAAATTCCTATTTTCACACTATTGAAACTCTGAATAAAAACAATTAAATAGATAAAAACATATAACAGGCTTGTCAAAATGATGGGGCTAAGTGCTCTCGACTTGTTTAAAAGGATACTTGCCATTCCTTTTTTCTTATAATTATACATTTTATCCCATCAATTTAAATAAAAATGAGCACGCCATGATAATATCAAGCATTAAAGCCTGCCTTCTGCATTACAGCTGGAATAGATATGCAAATTGGTAATGTCATAGCCCTGCTATAAGTTAATTACTTCAGTAATTTTGCAAACGTGTGTAACTGCAGATATGTTCTTTAAGTTCATCCTTATTTCGAACTTTCTCCACTCTGAATTAGTAATAGACTGGCTGTTAATATTATATAAAAGGTTACACATGCAATATTTGGAGTGACGTATGGTTGTTAGGGATAAAATATAGGGCATCTGTTAGGCCCTATGCCCTAATACTGTGCTAGAGAAGCGATAATCTCACTGTAATTCTAATTAACCTTCTCCAGCACGGGGAAGGTGGTTTCACAGCATATTGAATAGGGTCCATATACTTAATGTCCAGACACATTACTTATTGTCAACATTGATCCACTTAACCTCAGGCTTTAATTAAAAAATACTTACAATTTTCTGGATAACGCCAAAGTGTCAGGACTGTACAGTAAGCACACTGGTTCTACATTGGCTTTTCTTGCTAAGCATTCTAGAATGTCTTTCCTTCAGTATCGAATGCAGCAATGATCAAAAACACTTATGAGCACTTTCACATGTCTGAGGCAGGTACACAAACCCCCATAATCCCACACATACCATGCTTCAACTGCAGCAAAGGATTCTGGGTAATGACATGCACATAAGCACTCACAGTGTGTCACTATTTGTTCTTATCCTCTTTACCATGAATCCCTGTAAAATGATGCCTGCTGTTTTACGCAGCTTTTATAACAAAGCCTTGGTTAAAAAAAGGTACATTGTCCGTAAACCTGCTCACAGCGTTTTTTGACCTTTTTGTTCTCATCAGCGTTAGGATGGTTACTAGCCTTGCATTGTGAAGCTGGTTATGGTGACAAACCAAGTATTTACTTGTGGACCTCTTCAGGACTGAGACAAGCTAAATTACCAATCCCTCTTAAGGTTTTATTATTAGGAATTACCAATCCTCATAATGATGGGAAGTAAACACCTGGCTTTGCACAAATAGCCCTGAGATCCTATTGTTGTTGAGAAAGTCCCTTGAAGCACCTTAATGAAATACATTTTTCTGGTTTATCTTAAGTATCTTCACAAATTACATATTTCAGGGTTTAAGAATGTCTTGTTTATTCCACCTTTGTTTCTATTGCTCTACCAGTTACAAAACCCTTTTTTGGACTGTCCCCGATCTCTGTAGTTTTTAGCCAATACTACAGTATTAGTGTTTTACAAACTTAAGGTCTCCTCATTTTTGACTGACATCCTTAGACACGGACGTCCTTACTGAGCACATAGAGAAACAAATGTAGAAAAAACTTCTCCACCAGTGCTCAAAAGTTATATTATATTCTTCTCCATAGATGTGAATAAAAAGCTATGTAGCATAATCTTCAATGATCCTCTCCTCAAATGCAGCTTTGTCAGAATGTCCAGATCTATGAATGTGAGTACTACTGAACTAAGGTCATTGATGCTCATTGATGCTCATTGATGCTCATTGATGCTCATTGATAGGGGTGTAACTGAATAATGGAGACAAAAGGGATGTCAAGGGTACCTATATGATAAAAGGAAACCTGACCCCTGTTTCAATAATATTTTAAACAACAACCGTTAGAGTTGGACCATTGTATAACAAGTTCTAAATGTGCATAGTACTCACCACCCTGTTAGCATACGGTCTGCCTGGTTCCAGCGTGCTCTCAGCCCAGCATGTGTAACAGAGTGAAGTCTCCCCCAATGGGGAGGGGAATGGCGGTGCACCGGCATTTCCCTCCCCATTGGGGGAGACTTCACTCTGTTACTGAGCACATTGTTGCATATATGATCTGTGGTGCTTGTCTATCATTGTGGTACTTCTATACCTGTATTGTACCAGCACAATGAATTAGGGTTGCATACACTTTCATAGTTAAGCCATATTTACGGAGCTAAAGACTCAATCTTCTGCAGTACCACATACAATCAGCTGGAAACCAAATCAGGGTACATTCTACTGTGCAGATCATGTGTTATTATCATGGTCTCAGTGCGACCTTAGTTCTCTTCTACAATGAGGATAATTACCTTACCTACCTTTTTCCCCTATGGAATAGCGAGTTTACGAAAGATATCTTAACCATTTGTCAGTTTATAACTACCGCTATCTAATATTTACCGAACAACAGAATCTATCTCTTTGCAAAATTCATGCACAAACATCTCATAATGTAGACCTTTTGTTATAAAGTAATCTTTACAAATTATCATGTTACAAAGCATATATTTTTGTGCTTATTGAACCAGCACAGTAATGACACAAAGGTGCATTTGTACACATCCCTGATAGATGTATTATATAATTACTTTATATCCCTGCCATATATTAAAATTGTTTTAATTTGTAAGACCATTAAATAAGTGGACGTAGAATAGATTTCTGTGCAGTTTTCTTGCAAGGAAACAAATGATTACATTTTAATGCACAAATAAGGTACTGTGCACACGGAACTGTACATTGCACGCATTTCTATGCTGAACTGACTGTAAATTCATCACGTAGAGGTTTATAATGCTAGAACTACTGCAACAACCAACAGTAAAATAAATCAATTCAAAGTCTCTGCTAACTGTTGCACAGTTAAGTTTATCAACACAATCAGTAAAAAGTACTAATATCTGTAGAAAAACAGCTGAAGTGAAAACTATTCATTGTCGCATTAACTTTTTATATTAAGACTATGCAGTGCGGCCCTTTGAAATAAATCTACTAACACAGGGGAGTTTACAAATACTGGCATATTAATATACAGCTAGAATAATAATAAAAAATATCATGCTGTTAAAGCCGTTTAGTATTATCAGATCACTGCAGGGGTTTATTAGAAACTACTGCTTTCTTTTATTAAAACTTCCATTGGCTTAGTGAATAGGATCTGAAGGCAGTGTCATAAAGTGAAGACAAAAGCACAGGAAATTGGCATTTAAGTACAGACTTTATCTCCCCACCTTTGCAAGCAACAGCATCTTATAAACATTACATGCAATAATTCATTCATCATACAAAGAACTGGTAATAACTGTCCTGAACATCAAATTATCTTAGTTTATTGCTGTACAATGGAAATTACTTATTTCTTCAGGGAGAAAAGTTTGGAACTGCAATTTGAAGCTATATTATCTTGTTTTTTTATTTTAATTCTGACTAGCTGATGTAAATACTGTATATTTATACAGAGTTATTTGTTGTAACATGATAAGGTCTGAAATCTAAGACCGAACATGCCATACGTTCTAAGACCTAGTGCAGGAGCGGCCAACTCCAGTCCTCAAGAGCCACCGACAGGTCAGGTTTTAAGGATATCCGTGCTTCAGCACAGGTGACACAATCGCGGGCTCAGTCGTTGACTGCCACACCTGTGCTGAAGCAGGGATATCCTAAAAACCTGACCCTGGCCCTAGGGGGCTGGAGTTGGCCACTGCTGCTACACGTAAAGAAAAAACCTGCACAGCTATAGTTTTAATGAGCCAGAGTGAGGTGCTGACTGGGTGGGAACGTAAGTATACACAGAAGAAAAAGGAATACAGTCTTCAAGCACTATATCATCAATACATGTGTAATTGTAAGGTTAAAAAACTTTATTAATTAGCAATGAATAAAAAAAAGGGAGTTAAAATACAATTAAATAGTAAGTCAACAGCACGTGACTGTATCATTAGTAACCCAGCTATGGCTAGGTGGGTAGATGTACATATGGAGATTCCTAATAGAAGAAAAATTCAGGATCTAGTGCTATGTTAATAGCTGCCTAAAGATATAGGTAGAGGGGCCGTTGTGAACCCACTTGGAAAAGTGTGTCTCAATGTTGATGTATCAGGGCGTATGTTGTAACGCGCTGTATAGGCAAACTTTATATAGTGTGTACATTAACACACTCTAGCATGATATGCGGTAGTCAAACCAGTAGAGTGACTCCCTGTATTGTGTTGGTGTTTGGGCTAACCAAAAAACCTCAAGATAGTGACCTATACAGCCCTCACTAAAGGAAATACGGGCAGACAGGTAAGGTATAGATACTGAGAGGTTTGGTGTGGGATTGTTTGGCATAAGTAAGGCACTAAATAGAGCCACTATAATACCTTTATAGCAGATGGTGTATTGTACATAGTCTGTAAGCACCATGCGCAGATAATGTGAAAACGTACTGGAGTGATTCTAAAGGCGGCATATATGTGCAACGCTTGTACTGGTAGAGACACATAGACACTCCTGTCGGAGACTGTGTCCTCGTGATCTATCTATAACAGCTGTTGCAAACGG
The DNA here is from genome assembly GCA_036426205.1 of Ascaphus truei. NCBI lineage: Eukaryota > Metazoa > Chordata > Amphibia > Anura > Ascaphidae > Ascaphus > Ascaphus truei. The sequence goes on from CM071576.1 coordinate 4,622,083, forward strand.
TTCTTTTACCTCAGGTAAGTGCGGTGTGTGTGGTTAATGCAGTCCCCCAGCACACACAGATAGTTAACCCTTGATTAGCGGGATGCGAGGGTGCGCAAGTGGGTGTAGCATTGCATAACCACCACAGCGTTACGAGGGTTAAGACACTCCTGCAGTACCCGTAGTCTGAGTGTTCACTCTAAAGCAATAGTCAAATCCAGACAGTAAGGGAAGCTGGAATAAGTAAACTCACGACTCAGGTCACTGAGATTCTGCTAAGGAGACAGCCGAAAGACGCCGTGTGTGTGCACTAAACTTGCCAATGCTCACAGCTGATTAGCATATGTTGTCAGCGGGAGGTAAGTATATTGAGGCTAGGTCACGTAGACCACCCCACCCCCACTCAATAGACAACGTGTATACACCATACAACAGGCAGACAGAAAACTGGTCTAACTTCTAACCGCATTGTCCCCTATATCAGCGCTGATCATAGGTATATAAGCGCTGATATGCTCGAGGGCATGCCTAGCTAGTAAGTGGGCTGGTAGATGGCCCCTCGGGGCATGAGGATACTGCAGTGAGATAAAACATGCACGATCCAATTGTCAATAAACACCGGGGGTAGCTGTTTGTACAATAGCGTGGAGCAATTTCCATACAGGGCTATATTCAAAATGAAAGCTTCCCGCGTGTGCAGGAGGTAGGTGGCCGACGCGCGCGTTTCACGTGTGAACGTTTCTTCAGGGCACATCAGCGCTGATATACCTATGATCAGCGCTGATATAGGGGACAATGCGGTTAGAAGTTAGACCAGTTTTCTGTCTGCCTGTTGTATGGTGTATACACGTTGTCTATTGAGTGGGGGTGGGGTGGACTACGGGTCTACGTGACCTAGCCTCAATATACTTACCTCCCGCTGACAACATATGCTAATCAGCTGTGAGCATTGGCAAGTTTAGTGCACACACACGGCGTCTTTCGGCTGTCTCCTTAGCAGAATCTCAGTGACCTGAGTCGTGAGTTTACTTATTCCAGCTTCCCTTACTGTCTGGATTTGACTATTGCTTTAGAGTGAACACTCAGGCTACGGGTACTGCAGGAGTGTCTTAACCCTCGTAACGCTGTGGTGGTTATGCAATGCTACACCCACTTGCGCACCCTCGCATCCCGCTAATCAAGGGTTAACTATCTGCGTGTGCTGGGGGACTGCATTAACCACACACACCGCACTTACCTGAGGTAAAAGAACCGTTTGCAACAGCTGTTATAGATAGATCACGAGGACACAGTCTCCGACAGGAGTGTCTATGTGTCTCTACCAGTACAAGCGTTGCACATATATGCCGCCTTTAGAATCACTCCAGTACGTTTTCACATTATCTGCGCATGGTGCTTACAGACTATGTACAATACACCATCTGCTATAAAGGTATTATAGTGGCTCTATTTAGTGCCTTACTTATGCCAAATAATCCCACACCAAACCTCTCAGTATCTATACCTTACCTGTCTGCCCGTATTTCCTTTAGTGAGGGCTGTATAGGTCACTATCTTGAGGTTTTTTGGTTAGCCCAAACACCAACACAATACAGGGAGTCACTCTACTGGTTTGACTACCACATATCATGCTAGAGTGTGTTAATGTACACACTATATAAAGTTTGCCTATACAGCGCGTTACAACATACGCCCTGATACATCAACATTGAGACACACTTTTCCAAGTGGGTTCACAACGGCCCCTCTACCTATATCTTTAGGCAGCTATTAACATAGCACTAGATCCCGAATTTTTCTTCTGTTGGCCACTGCTGACCTGTTACATTTTACCCACAGACACAATGGGATTACTACACAGAACGGCTGATATAATGGGATGAGCGCTTTGTTATTTATTCAATAGCAAATTGTCCCAACAAAGAGGATAAATTATGGCAAAAAAAGCCGCTTTTATCAGGCAGAGTTTGCAATATCGCCTATTTCTGCCCCGAGACCTTACAACGAACCACCCGTAAATAATTCCTAGAAATGTTTTGTACATCGAAATAAGAATTGGATAAATAAACTAAAAAACTAATATGCACAGACAAGTGCTGTAATTTATCTCGCAACGAGTTTGTCAGAGATTCGCGCGCTGCCTGCCACAGGATGTCCGGATATCTGGGTGCTCTTGTCTTTTAGGAAATTAATTATAAATGGCATTCATTTTGAATTTGAGTGTGTTTGACAATCAAGTGTTTTCCCCCCATTCTGTGGAGTTATCGGTGAAGGGGAGCGCAGGGGCTCCCCCCATTCTGTGGAGTTATCGGTGAAGGGGAGCGCAGGGGCTCCCCCATTTCTGTGGAGTTATCGGTGAAGGGGAGCGCAGGGGCTCCCCCCTTTCTGTGGAGTTATCGGTGAAGGGGAGTGCAGGGGCTCCCCCATTTCTGTGGGGTTATCAGTGAAGGGGAGCGCAGGGGCTCCCCCATTTCTGTGGGGTTATCGGTGAAGGGGAGCACAGGGGCTCCCCCCATTTCTGTGGGGTTATCAGTGAAGGGGAGCGCAGGGGCTCCCCCCTTTCTGTGGGGTTATCGGTGAAGGGGAGCGCAGGGGCTCCCCCCATTTCTGTGGGGTTATCAGTGAAGGGGAGCACAGGGGCTCCCCCCTTTCTGTGGGGTTATCAGTGAAGGGGAGCGCAGGGGCTCCCCCCTTTCTGTGGGGTTATCGGTGAAGGGGAGCACAGGGGCTCCCCCCTTTCTGTGGAGTTATCGGTGAAGGGGAGCGCATGGGCTCCCCCCTTTCTGTGGTGCCTTTGGTGGTGTGGTGCTTGGTCTTTGTTGGGTTTGCAGCTTTACGTTAGGAGAGCGTGCTGCTGTTCTCTGAAGCAGTAGGAAGCGAGATAACGAAATGAGACCTGCTACTATGGGACGCATCTCATTCTTCCAGAAGTGTCTCTCTTACAGAAAGCAGATACAAAGGATGTTCTATTTGTAATACAAAGTATTGATGGCTTGAAACACAACATTAAAATGACATTCAGAATGTCACAGTATGTCTTTGTAGATGGCTGAATGCTTTTATACTGTATTAAGCAAATTTCATTGTAGCTTAGTTAATACTATGGTGGTACAGGTTAGAACATGACAAGAATGTCATCAAGCTGTTTTTCTCTCTCGTAGAATATTACAAGACAATGGCCCAGAAAGACCTTTGTTTTTTGTTTTTTAAGGAAAAACAGTATTCAGCTTTTTCTGGACATTGGTAAATTAGAATAATTAACATTGGGATCGTGCAAGATGGAAGCCTCCTTCACTGAAGCAGCTTCCCAGTGCAAGAGAAGGACTCGCTCCCTTCAAATGAATAAGAGCCAAGAAATGGCAATACTTTATTTACCAGGAGGAGGCAGAAGGTACGGCTCAGCGATCTAGGACTTTTGCCCGCGACCAAAGCGCCGCCACCGGTCCGCCGCCACTACAACTCACCGCCGGGCAGGTTGCCGCTGTATAATTTCCCGCACTCCGGCTGCCCGGCGTTCCTAATCCTGTGGCCGCCACTCTGAAAAGGCGATCGCTTCGATTGGCCGCGGCCAAAAGTTCCCATTCCACGGCTCAGTGAGTAAAGACGCTGAAATCAATGACACTGACTTTGAAGCAGGGGAGTCTGGGAGGCAGCTCCTCCAGACCTTGGACACGTCACTTTATCGTCCTGTGTCTTAGGCAATACAATTAGGTAGTAAGCTCTATGACAGGGGGGGAGAGGGGCTCACCTGCAGTAGTCAAGCCCCACCAACAGGTCAAGTTTTCAGAATATTCCTGCACAGGTGGCTTAGTCGGTGACTCAGTCACTGATTGAGCCACCTGTGCTGAAGCAGGGATATCATTAAAACCTGTTTGGGGGGTCTTGAGGAATTGAGAACCACTGGGTTAGGCAATAACACAACATTTACTGTGATAATGATTGTATTCCAGTAAATCAAGGCCAATGATGCATCATGTTTTAAGAACACATGATTCTGGGGCTTGATACCTTTAAGCTAAGTGCCTTTTGTGCTGATTTTTTTTTTTACACTTAAACAAGTCTCTCCATGCCTCACTAAAAATGATGTTCCAATAATGCATACGCTGATACATCATTCGTTTGTAATAAGCTGCACATAAAGCACTGTTCAGAGCAATAATATGGAAAGCTGGGAAGTCACACAGGAAATCCGGAGTCCTGCCATCTGGGTTTATTTGTAAAATACTGAAAAGCTGCCACCTTTGTGAAAAGTTTTCTACATTTTGGCCGCATGCTTTCAAAATACTTTCCAGATATACATGTTTGCTCGGCTTGCAGGGTAGCAGAGGAGTATCCCTTCTGGGTAGTGGAAAATTAACTGCTCACATATTGCAAACAAACGTTACTGGGTTCAAAAACTGGAAATGGTTCATTTACGACATTCAAACAAATCAAAGCATGCTTTGATCTGTATTCCAACTATCTTTAACTGTGCTGAATTAAACAAAATGCAAAGCACGGTATTTTCCTTTCAACGTGGTCTCTATTAATTCAGTCATTACATTGAATCATTAAACTGTATCCTGCTAAAACATTTTTTTTAATGTACCCCATTCACTTGTGAAAATGGGGCACATGTTAGTACATATTTGAGGCCAAATAACATGCTGTAATCTTTATCAATCACATTATAACTGAAGGGATGCTCAATTTTCTTTAAGAAGAAAACAAAGTCCTACAAATCTGTTTGATGTTCAGTCCAACCATTGAACATGTTTTAATCTGGCTCTAACTGTGTAAAATTGGCAAATGCATTATTTTTCTTCTGTAGTGAGAAGGAAGGGTATTAACCGTTTTTAATGTATAAAAAACTTCCAAATTAACTAAACTCTATTAGCCGGATTAATCTGAAATGAGTCTAAGTTAATTGCCATTAATCATTAATGCAGTATTCACAAAAGCAAATAATGAGATGTTAACAAGTGTTTACGCCCATTAAAAGCATGGCGCTATGAATAACGGGCGTTATTCTAAATCATATGTAAATTAGCTAATTAAAGCCTTAAAGATATTTGTCTCATATTCACTAAGTTTAGTTCACATTACTGTAACCTAATTGAAGTATTGTAAATGTATATGGAGCTGTTCAGTAATGTTGTCATAGGCACTTGTGTAATGGCCTTTTACTGTATAGAAATGAAGGGTCGCAAAATGGCTATTATCCTGCAATTTAATGATAACCCTTTAGAGAGTCCAGCAAATACGTGAGAAGTGCCTGGAAAGCGCAAAGCAAAAGCTTCATGTAAGCGCTCCCATGTATGTAGGATTTCATTCTTTACAACAAAAAACGTCCTTATGATTCAATTAAATAAGTCCATGAATTTATTAAAGTCAGGAATCAATAAAAAAAAAGGAAAACAATGTTTGAAGTACAGCGCACGCCTTTTCTTTTAAACAACATTATAAATCTTAGAGAAGCTCCCAGGTCCTATTGGGATAACGTGTGACTTTCTCCTGCTTTTAGCCAATTGCATTTTACATTTGCAAAACAAATTGTTCTTTAGTTTTCCATTTGTCAATGAACATATGATTTTTGCTCTTTTAGCATCTTTTTAGCTTTCTCTCTTCCAGGTCACTTTCCAAGTTACGAAGGCTGCTCTTATTTTTTCTTTTTCTATTACCGGTATAAAGTAAAATTCAGTCTTTGTTCTTTTTGTGCACCTACCAAGACCCTTGGACTATTTGGGGATATTCACTAAAGTACAAATACCACCTTTTATTTGTCTAAATTCAGCATAGGTTGAACTTGATGGACATATGTCTTTTTTCAACCTCATCTACTATGTTACTATGTAACTATGTAACTTTTAATGCTTTTTTATGGGCAAAATGTAATAAAAGCTGTGGAAAGAAAACTATTTCCTAGCTACTAGGAACCAGACATGGAGGCTCCTATTCAACATGCTGTAAAGTTAGGGTCGCCAGACGTCCCGTATATACGGGATTGTCCCTTATTTCATTGACTTGTCCGGGAAAGGTCTGTCGGGACGCATCATTGTCCCATATTTTAGCACCTTCATGTGAAATGCCCGAACTTAAAATTACTGTAATAAAATCATAAAAACATAATCAGATTTCTGCTTGAGTGTCATAGGTATCGTTTCCGATCAATGACGCCTTGATTAAGATTAAAGTTAGGACACTGACTGGTTATCCCCGAATTCCCTGTCACTCGCACCTATGGCCGTTACTCAGTGCTCGACTCTCTCCGCCCGGCCAAGCACAGAGATTATAAACACCAAAAAATATCGTGATCAAGCGGAAGATACCGTTCAGCTTGGAGCGTTTGCAGATCATTCATCTCTCATTATGATATCACACTTTCATATAGGATTTCGGCGTCCCGTATTATAAAAACGTAAATGTGACAACCCTATGCAAACTTATTTTCCCATATAAAGGAAACCTTAAGGCTCTATTAATTTGAATGCAGTTCACAGGCTTGAATTTATTTGAATGGCAAACAGAGACTTCCTTCAAACGAAGAAGCGGCATCACAGCATATTAAATAAGGGCACATTTCTTTACTTATAGGTACTGAATTCTCCTCTAATCTTCATACAGTAGGCAAATATGGTCCTCTTTGTAATATATTGTGACATTCCCAGTTCCTGAAGCTTCCCAGTATTGGAGACCAGTTAAGCTCTATTTCCCTCCTGAGCAAAACCAGGATTCCGAGGCAGCCATCCAACATTCTATTCATATTGAAGTCAGGTGAATTCACCTGTGTGCATATGCATTGGCTATTCCGAAAACCTGGTGTGGCTGGTGGTCCCCAAGGAGAGGTTTGAGAACCACTGCTTTATGCACACAAATAAAACTCCAAGGGGAGAGGAGTCACAATCTATTAAATAAGAGCCAGTAAGAGATAGACACCAACAATGAGCCCTCATTAAGAATGCACTATGGGTAAGTTCTTTAAGCAGGGCATGATTCCCTGAGTTGTTCCCATTTTGATGAGCTAGGAAAAGTAGCTCAACAATCACGAGTTTTACATAATTACCACTCATGATAAAAAGTCCTTGTACTTGACACACACTTCTAGCACACACTGTATAAGAAGTGCTGTCATGCTAAGTAAAAATGATAAAAGCATATATTATGTATTCTGCACTGAATGATTATCCATGACAGTCCAAATACTAAAAATGTATAAAGAAATCATTTCAATATTAAAATCCCCTATGGAGTCAGGGACACGTCTGCTTTTTCTCCACAACTGCTTATTTTTCAGTAAAGACTATAAGCTCAAAAGACACTTCACTAATATTATTTGGAAAAAGTCCACTCTGAACATAAACACAATTTCTGCATGAATGTTAAATTGCTTTTCTTACCGGGCATGTGGAAAAATCCTAACTGACTGATGGTTTAATACTAACTGTCTAAGTGTTCACAGATAAATGGAAATATCATATAGATTTATGGGACATTATCTAACTAAAAAGACCTCTCTATGCACCGGTAAATAAAGGCTTATTTAAGACAGACTTTATTAGTTCAATTTCTTGGAAAAGACGCCTTGAATCTTTACTGACATTGCTGGGTTGATATTCTTGAATACTGTCGTTTTCCTTTGTGAATGCTCCACAAAACAAAACTTTCTACCCTGCACTTTTAAAATGAGATAAAGTGCCAAAACTTGATATTCCTCTTATTTATTGTGTGCGGCAGACTATTGGGGTTTTCATTCTTTGCTAACATAAATAAATACCATTCGATACATTGGGTGTTATCTGAACAAATCTACACTACAGATGTAACAGAGGCAGCATCAGAGATATGCGAACTTTGTGTGACTTGCAAATTTCACCCCTTTTTCAATGAAAAGTTTGCAACATATGGTATTTGCCTTGCAATAAAGTCTGTGTGCATTGTATCTTCGCTTAATTTAGCTATTCAATGAAACGCACTAAATTTGTTTAAGGCGGAGAATATAAATAAGGCACAACCACCATGCGCGTGCGCATTTGGAGAGGGAGTGTCAGGAATCGGCGTTCTCCACGCTCCCCACACAGAGCACCCCCTTCCCGCAGGGAGCCCCTGGACACACAAAACAAACCTGCCTTACCGGCCTCCACGGCTCCTCGCCCCTGCCGCCGTCGCGGGATCACTCCCCTCGGCGATTCCTCTGCTCAGCGCCGGGCGCGCACATGCCCTCCTGCACACACACCTGCACGCACACCTGCACCATCCACTGGCTTGGTTCATGCGCGTACACGAGTTACGGAGCACGCTCAGTCTGCACACTTCTTTCCATCCCCCGGACCTCAGGCTCCGCCCCCGCACACTGCACTGGCATACTCAGGTTACCAACAAGACTCACCTGGCCTGTTATGCCTGCACCAATCTGCAGTGTCTCCCTGTAGCTCTTCCTGTCCCGCCTCCGTTCCTAATTGGACCTTCCTGCTTTATCTAGCTCCTCTCTGCTCTCAGTCTTTGCTCGACATAGTCTCTGTATGGAAGTACTTCAGGATTCTCTCAGTGTTTTCACAGGTTCTGACACGGCTCGTACGACTACCCCCTCTGGCTCTCGATGTCGGCACTCCTTGGACAACGCTCACTCTGGTAACCCCTTGAACACGGCTTGGACAACGACCTATCTCCACTCTCCACTCCCTGACTTCGGCGAGGCATCCTTCACTCTATCTCTACAACCGGTACCGGCAAGTATTGTCTACCTTACTACACCTGGCCTGGCAACGCTTCATACCACACTCCGGACACGCTCCCTTTGCTGCGGGTGCGTGTGTTACCACTTCCCCCTTCAGCTCAGGGGACGGGTCTGGTCTGCAGGCAGCACCAGCGTAACAGGGAGTGGGAACAGGTACAGGCTTATTTGTGCATTGGGCATGCCACCAGTACATATACATAATAATAGATCATTCAATAAATGATGTCTTGTTATATTGGCAAATGAGGGGGTTGGGAAGCTGGCGCGATGTTACAGTCACGTACGTCACTATGTACTGTCCAGGAGAGAGACCCACTAGGCAGAGGTGGAGAGTAGAGACCGGCCCGTACCTGGGATCCGAATCCTGAAGAGTAGAATCGTTCAGGTCCGGGTCCGAGGTCAGGGCAGGAGAAGGTAAGATGTTCGAGGTCACAGTTCTGGGGTCAGGGCTGGAGAAGGCAGAGTAGTATTGGTCACAGTTTCGAGGTCAGGGCTGGAGAAAGCAGGTTGGTCATGGTCACAGACTGGGAATGGCAACAGGGAGGAACAAGGCAGGCAGGATACGTCAATAGCAGGAGTCCAGTGAAACAGATCCTTGCACAGGCAAGAAAGAGAGAGTAATGAATCCTTATAAAGGCACCAGACATTTGCATGCAATTCTTTCAAAAGGAGGCTGACTTCCTGCCTTGGTGGCCATCTTGGGAGATCCTTATACATGGCCATAGTAGCAGCAGGAAAAGACTATTATTGAGCAGTAGTTAGATCCCACAGAAAAGACTAGTAGCTGCTAATTTAGAGAAATCAGCAGTTATACTTGATGCCCAACAGCAGCTTTCTAGTATAAAAAGAAATATAACTGAAATTGATTTTTTCTCGAAATTATTAAACAAATGAGTACCATTCTACTCAGATGGGACACAGACTTCACCCCCACCAGGGTGGAACAGGATGTCTGAAAAGAACTACGGTGCAAGTTACTGGCACCACTTGAAGTGACATGGAGAGAGTTGTCATCCATACCAAACTAAACACACGTGTTACTGATACTGGTTGTGTGAGTGAGACGGAAGAGGACTCTGTCACGGGAGACCTGGACTCTTTCATGGGATCAAGCACCAGACAGGACACTGAAATCAAATACAAGTATTTTTATTCTGGCGAGACCCAGCAGGCCCAACACAAACCACAATAGAGCTTTACTCACAGTCTCTGGTCCATACAATAGGAATCCTAAACAGTCTACATGCCTGGGAATACCGAGAGGCCTTTCCCGGTGCAGCTTCCACTCTTGTATCAGTTTAAAGTCCGTAAGTATAGCTGGCTGCAATTCCTGGAGCAGAAAGTTTAAATTTCCCGCTGTAGCAGAGCACACAACCTCGCTTTTGGGCCGCTCTGGCACAAGCTTGGAGAACTGCACTTAGTCGATCCGTACGACAGTGTCAGCAATCAGACTGGTACTAAAATTGGCTGCCAATCTTATAGCTGCCCCGTCTCCAAAGCCAAACATGGAGAATGGGGCAGCGACCAATCACTACACTGATGCTAGCTGGTGGACCAATTGGAGGTCGAAGGCTCATCTGTGCTGGCCAATCGGGCCATTGGGCGTGACATAGAGGCAGAGGCAAAGAGGATGGGAATTACGAACCAGCCAATGGGAACAGCGCATACCTCCTCCTCTTTCCAAGGCTGTCTCGCTATCTCTTGATGAGATAGGTGCCTCTCTGGCTGGGCAGACAATGGTTCTGCTCATCAGACCAATGGCTCCTAGATAGGAGGATGGCCCATCCCCACCCTCCATTGTCCACAACCTCCTCGTGGGACCCTCTGAACCTGGATCCTTGGCCATGCAGGTTGAGAAAGTATGTTACCAGTCTATATGCCCAGGGCATCCAGAACACAGTTATACACTGTGGCAGGACAGCCTCGCGGCGGGGTCAGTAAGACGCTAGACACGATGGGAAACGTTAAACTATAGTGGTTTATTAGCCACAAACAAAATAAAGTACGGGTGCACTGTCCCTTTAAAAACTACTTTCTAGAAATTAAAGCCTATTCCCGTTAGGGAAACTAACTCACTTCTTGAGCCCTTACTAACAGGGCAGCCAGCTAATCTGGTTATGCCCAAAACATGAGCTCCACAAAGTATAACCAATAAGTATCATAACAAAGTCTTATCTGTAATGCAGCTCCAACAGCAAACAGGAACACGGTTCTGGGGAGCAGGCGGTGTCCAGCCTCGCAGCAATCTTAATCTTTATCCTGGGTTGGGGTCCCAGCTGGTCCCAGCAGCATAGCTCCTCGCAGGACTGGGGGACCAGAGCAACAGCTACGGCTTCCTAGCCGGGAGAGGTCCCTCCACCCTCACGTGGAAAAACAAGCTCAACTTGTGAGAGCTACTTCCTGCTTTTTAAACCTTCAGTCTCTCAGGCATCCTGCTTAATTAGGCTGCAGGTGTATGCAGTTCTCCAACTATAGGTTAACTGGTTTAGTGCTGGAAAGTACACACATCCTCCATTCCAGCTTACTGAGTCAGTGACTCTGTCACAACACCAACACCAATAGTTCTGCAATAATAAATGGTACAATTATTTTCCATGTACAAATGTGACTAGATAAGTCACGATAGGATGAATGTACAGGGCTAACCTGTATGTCCATCCAGACAATGAGGCAATGGCTGAGCTTTACCTCTATTAGAAGAGCCGCATTGCCCCTGTCGTCACAGACTATGTCTTGTATTTTTCTGAATTTGGACAGACTTTGACCTCGTTGTGCAAGGTCACCAGAGAATTACATGTGAGAGAAGAGTCAGAGTTTCCTCAGCAAAATGAGCAAAGAGTAGGACGATATATGCTGAACGGGCTATAGCTCTTCTATTTCAAGACTGAAGCGGTTGAGGAGGGAGTATAACTGCCGGATGGAGGGATTGTGGCAGAGATGGAGGAGGTAGATTATGATAATAGTGAAGATGATGATGATAGATATGGTGTCGATAGTGTGTGTAGTGCACAAATTGCATAAACTGCACAAGCAGGGGAAGGAAGCAGGTCTCATGGTACTTGTAGTGTAGGAGCTAAGGATGTAATCCTTACTGCTACAGCGGCTGTCAGTGATGTTGGTGGTAGCAGCTGTGAAGGTGATGATCGTTACTCACTCTGTGAGCAGCATGTAGCCTTGGCCATCACACCTAGCAGCACTAGTGCTCCTGTTATTAGCTCTACACTGAAAAGCCAACTTTATACAGTATGCATATATATTCTATGTTCCAAAGCTTAAAAAAAACACAAGCTCACCACCACCCTTACTGTCCGCTTCAGAAAGAGAAGAAGCTGGTAGGTACCCGTAGCCAATGCCACACCAGTGACACTAGGAGCAACATTTAGGTCTAGCGAGGGCAGCTCTCATCCGGTTTCTTCAAGTTAATTGTATGAGGGTGCAGTCACCCGTTGTTTGCGCCAGTCCATTGTGAGGCCGGGGATATTGGAGACCTATCTAATTACCTCTAAATTTATAGGACACGCGACCCATCTCCATAAGCCTATATGGCAAAGAAATCAGAGGGGCAAGCAGGGGGGAGGGAGCAGTTGGGGGAGGGCTGAATTCTTTGTTCTAGGCGATCAGGTGACTCAGAAGGTGTTATGGTTGTTGTGAATAATAATAATTGGTAATAGTAGTGATGACAATGATGAGGAGGGGGCTGCTCCAGCACGACTACCTGTTAATAAAGGGCCATCTGGCATGATTAGAGAAATACGTGGTGGGCCAGGTATGTGTTGTCCAAAGCACCAAGCCACTGTTTCTAAGCTTTTGAGGGTACGCTGGAACATCGTGTATACAGTAGGGCCCCTTTCTTGAATAATAAAGTGGACAAAATGCTTGCAGTTGATTTGCTACATTTTAGCTTTGTAGAGGGCAAGAACGTAATAGGAAGCTATTAAAGTAGTGTTAGGTGCCCTTGAGATGTTGCCAGCCGTGTAGTGGCTCAAGGGCTTACAACACTTTGGCCAAAATGTTAAACTAAAAGAACATTTTATTCAAAAGATATCTATACATATATATTTAGGCACTGTACCGTGTATAAGTTTCATTGGATGTGCACTGAGCTCTGTATGTGTTTCATGTTCTGTCTCTAGTTTAAAAAAAAGCTATTAAAGTATGCTGAGCCTCACTGGGTCTATTTTTCCACTAAGGCTGTTCCACACCTGTACCAAGAGGGTGTTAAAGTAGTGGGCCGAGCTCTTGATAGTTCACACAGTAAGAGGTGCACATTATAACAGACGTGGACTAGTGGATATGATGGAGGAGACTATATCCCTGTTACTTCCCATGGGACTTGTTTATTTCCCACTTGACTCAGAGGATGATGGTGGTGGTACTGAGAGTTAGGAAGTGAGCAGCTGCAGCAGTAACACTTATGGGAGGCATGCGACCCTACAGTATGTATGTAGGGTTTTGATCAGAATGCCCACAAAGCACCTGATATTCCTATAAAATGACAGGTGGTTCTTGAGCATTGAGCAGTTTAACAACCTGCCACAGCCCATGCTCAAAAGACAGGTATCTACTCAGTGGAACTCAACCCCGTAATGCCAGTGTGGCTAAACCAGTGAACGATTACATCATGGAGAATACCAGTCTCGTAGAGGAAGCATACAGTAATTGTTGCCCAAGCAGTGCTAATTGTTTGGGAAGCTGTGTGGGCTAATGAAGCCATGTAAGAAATTTATAGTACTGGTCAGCAGTGACAATGTTGGCATCAGCTAAGTCATCCCACTTACATTACCACTAGATAGGACTCTCGTTCGCATGCAGCTTGAGTGTGAGGTTAATAATAATGCTGAATAATAATACATTGGGGTTTGTTAGGCTTCCTCATTGCAATGTATCACGATCCGGCTCATGCTGCTGGACTTTAAGATGATTACCTCTGTTGAAGTTAAAGTGTGAACGAGATACTATGTAACTCCAGTAGTTACAGTATATGTATGCACAATAACTTGCCATGTTCTTTCGGAGTTTCGGTTGATGTCCATTATTTGAGGGAATGTGTTTAAACAAGTTGTGAGACTTCTAGCAGTAAATGTGCAATAAATAAAGAAATAAATTATTGGTAGGGCTGAACATGGTTACACTATTGGTTAAAGAGTCACTAGTGTTTTGTGGCACTTTAAAACTCATTTGTATTGTCTTTGCACATAACATAGAAAAATTGGTAAACACATAATTTAGCATGTTTGTATTTTGTAACTGATAAGCGTTTGATATCGCACTAAACAGATTCTAGTCAAGTAAACTTCTAAACTTCCAAAGTATTTAGCATTTTATCTAATTAACATATTTTGCATATGTAGTGTACACCTTCTGTCTAGCACATGTCAGATCTGATATAAATTCTATGCAAGTATAAGTACAGCAATCTGAAGAGTAATTGAAGAGTAATCCCCAATTCATCTTTGTTAGTTATCTGATTCTGATGGTCTTAAGACAACATCATTTTCCTAAGCTATTCGAAAAATGCTAAAATATTAAAAGACGATTCCTTTCAATTCCTCTTAAATAATTTGTTATACGCGTTGCAGAATAATAATATTCTACAGCATTGTGCGCTTTGTCAGACAGGCCGCATGTCTACTGTATGTTGGTTCTAATTTTCACCTATGAAATATATTTAGCACATTCCATGGAAATCTGTGTAAACAATACACTGTATCGTCAAATGCTTTTTATCTTTGTAAGCCGCATCAGCCAAATCAATGAGTAGTAGAAATGCTGTTAACTAAAAGCAACTTAAAACTACATGGCCTTTTCTATAAGTGTATTAGTACCTGAAACAATTACCTGAGCAGCATGTATTCTGCGGGAACTGGAAGGCTACGCACCTTTAGGCCTTGCTAGATCGTGAAGGCTCAGCACTTATGGGCCTTAGAAGAAAGCCTCACAGGGAAAGCATGCACTGCACAAATCTGGGTATCACATACACGGACGATCTTGGTGTTAAACACACAATTACGTATTGCAAAAAGGTAGAACATCTCTGAGCAGGAATGTTATGTTCATTGACATACAGAATGGGAAAAGTTGAAGGAATTGGTGGCCTACAGTAACTTTTCCTGCATAAAAACAAAATAAATTCAGTTTCTCGTAAAGTTGAAGATGCTTTATTCAATTATTAGCACAACGCAGGCAGGGCCCGCCTTAGGCTTTGAGGGCCCCTAGGTGATACGCTGGCAGTGGGGGCCCTCCCTTTAAAAAAAAGTTAAGGGGTCTTACCTTGACGTGCGGCCCTCTTACAGCAGCGTCGCAGTGTCATGATGTCACGGCGGCATATGACATCGGTCACCATGTCAACGTGAAGCTACAGGAGGCGGCCCACTCTGGAAAAGATAAGACCCCTCTCACAAAGAAAAACACACACACCTACCTCTCAGTGAGAAGTGGTCCTGCTGGTTCGGGGGCCCCGCGTCGAAATCCAACTTCCGCCCGACCGGAGGGAGGAGCTGAAGGAGGATAGGAACCATGCTCCCTCCTCTGGCTTCCCCCTCTGGTTGGGTGGAAGTTGGGTGCCGGCGCTGACAGGTGGAGGGAGGAGCGTGGGATCCCCAAAGGGGCCTCTAAAGGTGCGAGCCCCAAGGTGTTGCTCGCCTTATCCTAAGGCCAGCCCTGAGTATGTGTTTCGGTTGTAAAGTGTACATCTTAAATAAGACAGGTAAGTTAAAGCCTATTGGCATGGGTTTGGGGATAAGTGCCACAGAACCGGATGATGGCTCAGTCTCTGTAATATATAGGTGAGCAGTACAAGCATCACTTAGGGTAGGAGTGGCAAAACTCCAGTCTTTAAGGGCCACCAACAGGACAGGTTTTAAGGATATCCCTGTTTCAGCACAGGGGGCTAAATCAGTGGCTCAGTCAATTTATGTTTGTCACAGCAGTAATAATATAAATAACACATAATTGGAAGAAGTGCTTCAGACATAAAAGTAACATTTCGGAAGGGGAGTCCCTGCTCCGAAGAGCTTACAGTCTAATGGGTAGGTAGGAAGAACGTATAGACAGTAGGAGGGCATTCTGGTAAGTGCATGTGCATGGGGCCAAGGTTTATGTATGAGGTGTATAGTATTAGCCACAGTGCTACTCATATGCTTCTTTAAGCAGGTGTGTCTTAAGGTGGGTCTTTAAGGTGGAGAAAGAGGGTGCTAGTCGGGTATTGTGGGGAAGTGCATTCCAGAGGTGTGATGCAGTCAGAGAGAAGGGTTTAAGGTGGGAGAGGGCTTTAGATACAGAAGGGGTAGAGAGAAAACATCCTTGAGTAGAACGCAAGAGTCAGGATGGTGCATAGCGAGAAATTAGGGCTGGGATGTAAGGAGGAGCAGAAGAGTGTAAAGCTTTAAAAGTGAGGAGGAGAATTGAGTGCGAGATGCGGGATTTGATAGGAAGCCAGGAGAGTAATTTCAGCAGGGGAGACGCTGAGACAGATTTAGGAAAGAATAGAGTGATTCTGGTAGCAGCATTTAGGACAGATTGTAGGGGAGACAGGTGAGAGGCAGGAAGGCCGGATAGCTGGAGATTACAGTAGTTGAGACGGGAGAGAATGAGGGCCTGAGTCAGAGTTTTAGCAGTCGAGCAACAGAGGAAAGGGCATATATTTGTTATATTGCGGAGGAAAAAGCGACAGGTTTTAGATACGTTTTGAATGTGAGAGAGGAGTTGAGTGTGACCCCTAGGTAGCGTGCTTGGGCTACTGGGTGGATGATAGTCAATTGTTAATAACAATTCAATGTTATATATTGTGATCTTGTATTAATAATAATGAAATCAAAGGCAAACTAGTACCACAATAATCAATAGCTCCAAACAAAATATTGCAAATACAATACCAAATCAATTTATAATACATTTCTGAACTATAATAACGATGAGCAAATCTGTTATTTTGGTAATGATCAACACATTAATTTTCTGTGTCAAAAGGTTTCTAGCAAAAAGGACAAGAATACTAGAGATTATTAATTTGATCACAAATGATTACTTGAATAAATGTGTTCTCACTCATACTGATTACCCACTTGTTTTTCACAAGTGTCAAATATTCAAGTTCATTACAGCTTACTTTGAAATACACTTCTCTGGAGATATTAGAAACACAAGTACAGTATCAGGAATTCCGAATATAGGAACACTTTACTGTCTCTTCTAGCTTGCTAATTAACTGTACAGCATTCCATTTTAGAATGCTGGTATGTTAAAAATCTTTGTGGGTTATTTATATACCCATTATTTGTGTAGACATGAGTTGTGTAAACTAACATTTATAAGATGTTCTAAACTATCTGCACCGTTGTATAGAACAGTACTGTAGCTCAGCGACGCTCAACTCCGGGCCTGATGCCCCCTCCTCAACAGGTCAGGTTTTCAGGATAACCCTGATTCAGCACAGTTGGCTCAATCAGTCCCTGCTTTAGCACAGGTGGCTTTCTACTAGCTCCTAAATTGTACAGTACGTGAGCGTGTTTTCATGCAGCAGTGAAAGCAGCAATCCACACTGCTCAATATTTTTTGCGGGGGTATTTCCTTATTTCTTACCTGTATTGGGCAACTTTTCCACGATCTGCTTCCTGATCCTCTGACCTTGAAACCCCGACCTTCAGGGACCCCGAAGAAAAAATATTTGCCTTGTGGACACAAAATGGCTGCAGGGTCAGGGCTCTTTCTGTCAGCCAATAGAAAGTTGCAATGTTACCAGATAGGACGTTGAGATAACATTGCAGCTTCCTATGTGTGACACCAGCATTATATTGTTAGGTTTTTTGTGTCTAAACCAGTACAAAAAAAATGAAAATGGGTTTTGCATCTTTATTATACAATGGAGGGTTTTTGTCACTATTTTTTCATTCACCATAATCATATTATTGAGTTTGAAACAACTTCTTAATACTGAATAAATAATAGAATTGTTGTCTTTGTATTGGGTTATTGATAGTGTGTCCTTGAACAGTCAGTCATTCTCTTTAATTCCCACTTTGCTAAAGAAGTTGTGGAATGTGCTACTAATAACCTCTAGGGTAGAGGTGGCCAACTCCCGTCCTCAAGGGCCACCAACAGGTCAGGGATTCACAATATCCCTGCTTCAGCACAAGTGGCTCAAAAAGTGGCTCAGTTATTGCAAAGTAACTGATTCCATCACCTTAGGTACTCAGTGTAGTTATAGATCAGTGGGGATATACACATGTTCTAGGCCGGTTGGAGTATAGATAAATTACATAGAATACAGTATCTCTACAACTTCCTCTAAGCTCTCCTGATATTTTAATAAAGTCCTCGGGAGTGCCGCTATGTCCTATTTTAGGATTGGATTTATAACATCATAGACAAGTAACAAGAGGTTTACTTTCTCCAGTCTGTATTCAGGCCTGACAAAATACTTAATCATTTGTGGCAGATATGCAAATACTGTATTGTGATAAGCTAATAACATGTTCTGTGTGTATAAATGTTTATAAAAGAATGGGATATCTATGTCACCTTTCTCTTCTGTCTCGCCTTCTGCCACTCATCCCTTATTTTGATTTTATCTAGATATCTAATCCTGAACTTGTTTTTTAACTTACTTTTGTAGTATTTTGCCAAGTCTTCTAGAGATTAAATCTGTTTGGAAACTACAATATGTCAAACTTGCTTTGAACATAAAACATTCTCTTGATAATGCTAGCATGTCTAACACTTTTCAAATGAGGGGCTGTGTGTGTTTTTGGTTCAGTACACACAGCATGACTAGTGGGTTTCCAACTTTTATTAATTTTCTGCTTTTGTAGGCATTTTTTTATATATACATAGTTAGTAAAAAATGTAAAGCACAATCAGTAGGATCTTCTGAAAATAATAGGCATGTAGAAAAGTTAAAATCTGTCTATTGCTTATTTGCACATATAAAACATTTGAGAAATTCGGTGTTACAGATTTTAACTTCCAATCACCAAATGTTCCCTTTTCACCAAATTGTACAGGATTTTCCAGTATTTGTGAAAGATCTCTGTGTTCTTTCATAAGAAAAGATTGGACGCAGCCGATCGTACATTGATGGGAGCACAGGTAACTGTATCAATCTCTTTATTATATTATGGTGTGCAGCATTTACTCCTTGTCATATCACTTTCATAAGAAAAGACAGAACTCCGGTTCCTACAGGGAAAAACCTAATGGTACAGAATATTTATTCGCTGGGTGAACAGAAGATGGCGGACGCGACACTTGTTAGTAGTACGCTGGTGCAGGAACAGGTTTGGCAGGAACCCTTTGTACAGTGGAGACGAAACCTGTCACAATTAGACAACCTTTGATAAGTCCTAAGGATATTTTGAGTTTATGTTATTAATGCAGGTACAGCTCAGAGTTTCAGTAAGAGCTCCCAGATGCACCATACATGGCTGCTATCAGATATACAGCTCAACCTGGTTAGAGCGCGATCCGCTACAACGCGGATCCGATTATAATGCAGTGTGAGCGTGGCTCCCGTTTAAAAAAAAAATTGGGGGGGGGCAAACTCACACACACACGCACACACGGACACACACGCGCACACGCACATGCACACGCACATACCAAGGTGAAAGACAGGATCCCTCATACAGAAGCACTGAGACTTCAACCTGTTGGTGGACAGGAAATAGAAACAAGTTCCAAATAACGGTGCTCAGTGTCCACAGGAAACATGTATTCCAATAGAGTCTTTAATCATAAGTATGATTGTGTATAGGATAAGCTCTGAATTAAGCCCAGTGAGACTGATAGACCCAGAGTATCTGTATCTCATATGAGGAGTTAATAGCAATAACTGTCCATGTAGTGGAGATACATAGCATAATTCAGTGAGAGTACTCCACGGGACAAACCTCTAGAGTAACACCAGTGTTGGTCAATTCCTCCACAGTCAATGAGTATAGGAAAAACAGTACTCACATATGGCAGCTTGTCCTAATGCGTGCATTACGCCAGTCAAGTAGTGAAAACGAACATCCAGGGACAAGAACGGAGCACTGTTGTAAAAATGCAGGGGCTAAGACCAACAAAGGAAGGTTAAAAAGTTAAATTTTAATAGTATGGCATGTAGGGAACATGGTAACAACTCTGACGCGTTTCAGGCAAACGCCCTTTATTAAAGGGTATGTCCGCGTCTAGATCATACTCACACTGATATAAACGATCCCCCAGATTGACAAAGGGAACCTGTAGCGTTCTGTATACATCCCAGGAGACCTGTTTCTGTGAGAACCCCTTCATCAGGTAGCAAATAATACTATTCTTGTATCTGACGTAGGGTTTCTCCCCAAAATATTGTGCCGTTACCTGCATACATAAAATTAAGTCCTGCTGACTTCTCAAAGTTTGATCCGTCTTCACATGTTATTTTTATTTTCAAAATACCAACCTCTTATGAAAAGTTTTCCGGTATGGAATTCTGCCACTATGAGCTTTGGGCAGAGCCAGGAAGAATGGGGTGAAGAAATACATAGAATGAAATTGATTTCATGAAATACCTTACAATAGGGGTCCTCAAGATCCCCAAACAGTCAATTTTTCAGGATATCCCTGCGTCAGCACAGGTGGCTCAATCAGTCCGTGCTTCAGCACAGGTGGTTCAATCAGAGGCTCCGTCTTTGACTGAGCCACTGATTGAGCCACCTGTGCTGAAGCACGGACTGATTGAGCCACCTGTGCTGAAGCTGGGATATCCTGAAAACCTGACCTGTTGAGGGGGCTTATGACTGGAGTTGAGTACCTCTGATGTATGTAATACTCCAATTGAGCGTAAAGTGTTTACTGCTTCTGCTGTGGTTACGCCATGTTTTAGAAGAGGGGTTCTCAAGACCCCCCAACAGGTCAGTCTCCAACAGAGCCACTGATGGAACCACCTGTGCTGAAGCAGGGATATCCATGAAACCTGACCTGTCAGGGGCTCTTGAGAACTTGAGTTGGGAACCCCTGCCATACAATATCAACAAACATTAAATGATAGCAAATGCAATAATACAGAATTGCATTATGCCATAATAGAATTCTTCCTATAAAGGAGGCAGAAAACGTACCCGGATAGATAAAAGACAAGTCAAAGCAAACAATTGATGTTAAATGCATATGCTTTCAAGCGTTGATGCTACCGGATTAAATGTCAACATACATACATGGCTGCTATCAGATTTCTACCAGTCAGAATCCAAGATGTGTATTCTTTTCCCCTTATATCTCGGCATCTCCACTAGAACTTATTTGCAGAAGGGTGAGATGGGCCAGATTGACAAATGGACCCCACCTACTGTTCTGTGCAAGTCCCAGAAGATGATGAACATGCATTGTAATAAAAAGTAATATGAAAGTGCTTGTTGTAATTAACATTCAGCAGCTGTCTGGACAATGGTGCCTAACAAAAGATTTTTTTTCTTCTTTACTTTCAGAAAGGTGTAAACAAAGGAAATGATATAATTGTTTTCACAGTAATTATTACTCCGTGATATGACTTCACTGGCTGATTTATGCATTGCACTCTGGGTCTCGCTAACTGTGAAGGGGGAAATGTTAAAGGGATCTACAGCTGAAGACTACAGGATCTTAAGCAGACATCAACGAAAAACAAACATTAAATTGACTACGGTTTTGAAATTTCTAGTCTCTAGAGAAGTGACATGTCATATCATGATGAAATGCATAACCACAGGTCTAACACAGAAAGCCCCACACCCCGTGCATTCACCCTGAACATCAATTACTGCTTTAAAGGTTTAGTAACTATTATAAACATATGGCGAAAGTCAATGTTCCAAGTTCTACCCTATGTATCTAAAATGTATATGTAACTTGCTCCGCTGGGGTTTCCAGTATGTGTGAGCGGGTTATGGGTTCTATCACAACAAACATCAAAAGGCAGGTTCAGGGCTTGGGCTGTGTCTAGTTTACAGCAGCCACTAAAGAACCTTCTAGAACTGCATTTGGAGCTTTGCTTTTAATACATCTTCATAAAGTGCTCAATGAGCAGAGATTTCACTCTGAAGTTTTCAACACTAGATGTCTCGGGACAAAAAGGTTACAAAATATTACCTTCAGTAGAGGAATAGGACATGTGGGTTTGTGTTTGGACAGACATCTTGCACAAATAGTATTGTAGCATATTTTGCACAAACATATTAAGAGTAGCAGTAATAAAGTGACTGTGGAAACCCCTCCAGGGGTTCTCCCCTGTACAGTGCTGCAGATCTCCGTCCTTTTGCTGGTACCTTATAGCAGTGGTGCTCAACGCCCCACCCCAACCCCAACAGGTAATCAGGATATCCCCACTTCAGCACAGGTGGCACAATCAGAGGCTCAGTCAAAATCTCCTATCCCATTTGGATAACATTAAGAAAAATAATGACTGAATGCTCCAATCCTGCTTTGCAATAAATACCCCAACACAGTAATAAATGAGACAACAATGTTAATCTAGTAGAAAAATATTTTTAATAACATCTGTTAAAAACCCTAAACTGCCTGACAGCCCTAATGCATAAGGGGGGGCGTCGCCGGCTAGCAAATGGCTCCTTCCCCCATCCCTACTATAGTGAAGGGGGAGATCCGTGCCCGCCACCTATCGGCGGCACTCCCTCCCTGTTGGCTGCCCTGGATGCTTAAGCCCCAGGACCGGCATGATGGCGGTTCCATTGGTGCCGCGGCACTGAGCCCCGCGGTTACAATTAAACTGATTGCCAGGGGAGAGTGCGGGGTCTCTGTAATTGTCTTTTACCTTGTCTGGTGGCATCTCTTCCTGCGGCGTCTCATTCTCATGGTGCTGCGACGCCACATGGTGTACCGTGGCCATGACAACGTGATGCCGCATGGCACCACAACGGCACATGATGCCACAGCATCATGACGTGGTGTCGTCTGGGGAGGATATGCCGCGCCGGACAAGGTAAGAGGCCTTGCAAAAGTCCCTGCACCGAGCCCCGCAAAAGTCCCAGCCGGCCCTGCCCTCAGTTGCCGCTTTCCCACGCTTTGACTGGGCATAGCAGGCCCGCCGCCTCCAGCCTGCCAATCAGTTCTTGGGGCTGCACAGTAGGTGCCCATATCTTTACCTGTCCTCCGCATCCCTGCTGAGCTTGGCTGGTGTGGCAGTTGGCCCCTCTCCCCATCCCCTCTCCCCCTCCCCTCTCCCCCTCCCCTCTCCCCATCCCCCCTCCTCTTCCCTCCACTCCACATCCCCCCTCCACACCCCCTCTTCCCATCCCCCATCTCCCCTCCCCATCCCCTCTCCCCATCCCACTCCCCATCCCTCTCCCCATCCCAAGCTGAAACCAGCTTAGCCCAGCCGTCGCAGCCCTTGTGCAGCACACAGACCTCTGGCTCATCTTGTCACCCCACGATACAGGACCTCACAAATAACAACGTTACCATTTTATGTGGGAATGCCATGGAACTGAATACTCATTTGACTTTTTTTTATTTTACTTATTAAAGCTTGGGCTTAATAGGTCCTAGTTACGTTGTTAAATTGCCAATTACATGTCTTTATAGAGATTTTAGGATCTCTTTTACAATGCTATTAGTTTGCAACTGATTTCACTAACTACTCAATGCAGGTCTTTTTTCTAAATTTCACACTTTTTCTCAAACCGAGCAGGCTTTGCGTGTGTTACTGATAGTGCTGTGCATGTGTTAGGATACTTAATACATGTGTGCATTGAGTTATGTGCTCCGTTGCCTTTAATACACTGTTTATCCCTTTGCCCCGTGCCACTCACTTCCACAAGCAATGTTATTACTGAGAGATTGATACCAGTAAAAACATTGCGTGTGGAATGAAGATAATAATCACAGGGCATATGCTTCCTTTTTATCCCGAAAGACTGATATTCTTCCAGGTTTTTCTATTTTTGCTTTTCAATAAAGGACCCTCACTCCACATGCAGTTACCTTCCATATGCTCTGTGCATTGTACCCAAATGCACTGAGTGAAGGGGATATATCTTGGCAAATCTCCCATTCCAGACCCCAGGCAGAAGCCGTTGCTGTGCGGGTGTTTAATAACCTTGTTTTTAAAGAAGAAAAAAAATCCTCATTATTGTAGAAATAATATTCCAATGAGCGCCAAATCAGTCCAGCCTTTCATGCACCCAAACATGGCATATGGTAGACAAAATGGGAATATAAGTCAAAGAATCTGTATGTCGGTCTGATCGTGCCCAAACATTGCAATGTGTATCGTGCTACTGTATTTATTGCCTCGAATCTGCCGCGGAGCAGTGAGCCACAGAGCAGTGAGCTGCAGAGCAGTGAGCCGCAGAGCAGTGAGCCGCGGAGCAGTGACCTGCAGAGCAGTGAGCCGCAGAGAAGTGACCCGCAGAGCAGTGAGCCGCAGAGCAGTGAGCCGCAGAGCAGTGAGCCACAGACTAGTAACCCGCAGAGCAGTAACCCGCAGAGCAGTGAGCCGCAGAGCAGTGAGCCACAGAGCAGTGACCCGCAGAGCAGTGAGCCGCAGAGCAGTGAGCCGCAGAGCAGTGACCCGCAGAGCAGTGAGCCGCAGAGCAGTGAGCAGCAGAGCAGTGAGCCGCAGAGAAGTGACCCGCAGAGCAGTGACCCGCAGAGCAGTGAGCCGCAGAGCAGTGAGCCGCAGAGCAGTGAGCCGCAGAGCAGTGAGCCGCAGAGCAGAAAACCGCAGAGCAGTGAGCCGCAGAGCAGTGAGCCGCAGAGCAGTGAGCCGCCGCAGAGCAGTGAGCCGCAGAGCAGTGAGCCGCAGAGCAGTGAGCCGCAGAGCAGTAAGCCGCAGAGCAGTGAGCCGCAGAGCAGTGAGCCGCAGAGCAGTGAGCCGCAGAGCAGTGAGCCGCAGAGCAGTGAGCCGCAGAGCAGTAAACCGCAGAGCAGTGAGCCGCAGAGCAGTAAGCCGCAGAGCAGTAAGCTGCAGAGCAGTGAGCCGCAGAGCAGTAACCCGCAGAGCAGTGACCCGCAGAGCAGTGAGCCGCAGAGCAGTGAGCCGCAGAGCAGTGAGCCGCAGACTAGTAACCCGCAGAGCAGTGAGCCGCAGACTAGTAACCCGCAGAGCAGTGAGCCGCAGAGCAGTGAGCCGCAGAGCAGTGAGCCGCAGAGCAGAAAACCGCAGAGCAGTGAGCCGCAGAGCAGTGAGCCGCAGAGCAGTGAGCCCAGACTAGTAACCCTCAGATCATTGCTCAGACTAGTAACCCTCAGAGCAGTGAGCCGCAGAGCAGTGACCCGCAGAGCAGTAAGCTGCAGAGCAGTGAGCCGCAGAGCAGTGAGCCGCAGAGCAGTGAGCCGCAGACTAGTAACCCGCAGAGCAGTGAGCCGCAGAGCAGTAAGCTGCAGAGCATTGAGCCGCAGAGCAGTAACCCGCAGAGCAGTGAGCCGCAGAGCAGTGAGCCGCAGAGCAGTGAGCCGCAGAGCAGTAACCCGCAGAGCAGTGAGCCGCAGAGCAGTGAGCCGCAGACCAAATATAAATCGGCCCCAATGTGAGAAAACACAGCAAGACCGTCAGAGACGGAATATGTAGGACGGCCTCTGCTTGCTGTAGAAAATATTTTGCAATAAAACTAAAGAATTGATTTTAACACAAAACACCAGTGAGGAGGAGCGCTACTAAAGATGCTTTTAGAATGTTTAAAAAACAAAATCATAAAAAGTTCCCATTCGCATCTAAAAATGAAAAAAAGAGCTTCTGATATACATGGGGTGCTCAACTTCAGTCCTCAATACACCCCCAACAGGTCAGGTTTTAGGATATCACTGCTTCAGCACAGGTGGCTCAATTGATTGAGGGACAGATTGAGCCACCTGCGCCGAAGCAGGGGCTGATTGAGCAATCTGTGCTGAAGCAGGGCTATCCTCAAAACCAGACCTGTTGGTGGGTCTTGAGGACTGGAATTGAGCACCCCTGTAAAAATACTGTATCCAACTCTCCTGTCCGACATTGCACTCGTCATGTGAAGAGTGTAACAGCTTGGAGGTGTCAGCGTGCCAGGAGAGCAGAGGAGGGAAGGAAGAATAGAAAAGATACAAACACAGTCTCATCAGAATCTGAAGTAGGCAAGAAAACAATCAAAACAAAAGCTGCCATTCATCGTGGAGCTATTACTTTGTTTATTTGAAGTGACATTAAACATACTGGCAGCTAAACAGGGAATCCAACTACATATAAAACAGACGTGATACTCACAAAGTCTTAGATAATGCATGTCATGTTCTCTTTGTAAGCGACTGAATACACACTCATTAGCACACACACTACGAGCGTGTTCCTATTAGTCTGGGAAACGTACAGTGTAAAATAGCTGTATGTACAGTAACATCATTCTTATTCAGGGACCTAAACGGGGAGGAGAAGAGATATACTGAGGCTGATATCACAATGAAGCTTCAAGTTCATCAGCTCGAAAAAAAGTTACTTACAGTTTTAAGACTTTTCATTTCTTAGGCCTCGTTCAGGGTGCCAGAGGCAGGAGTTGTAGGGCGGGCGTTCGCGAGGGCGGGCGGCAGTCTGCTGGGCGATGTGTGTTCATCCTCCCCAGCAGACTTTTTCAGGAGTTGAGGCGGGGAGGGGGCGGGGCTACAGACGGCAGGTTTGAGATCCAAGTTGCAGTCTTGAAATCCTCCTCAAGAATGATTTCATTGGCTGCCGAGGTCCCAGTGACGCTGCTGCAGTTTCAAAAAACAACCTGGCTTGTTTATTGAAACTGTAGTCAGCGTCAACTCCGTACTTCAGAGACAGGGCAGCTGCTACCCTGACAACCAGTATTCAATTTGAATACATTGTGTCCCACGGCAGAACGCACGGCAGCACGCCCTCCCTCCGAAGCCAGCACCCTGAACGTGGCCTTAGGTTTCAGACACTTTTTCAATGTGCTTTAATGTAAAACTACTTCCCCATGTTTTAATAAAGCTCTCCTGTTCTCCAGCAATAAGGGCCTTAGTCAGATGGCACAGTAAGTAAACAGTGTTTCAACTCGTGTTTTCAACAAACCTGATGAAGGTATTTCATTTTAGAAATGTTATTTTTTTTGTGTATACTTTTATTGGAAATCTTAAAGCAATGTACATTTCTTGCATTTTTACATTTACATGGATGCGTTCGCATCTGCATATATTTTGAGTCAGTTTAAACCTTTTGGCTCCATGTTCATATCGCTGTAAGTTTCAATTTTTTTTTATATTTTAACATATTAACTACGGTATATATTGTCAATTGTTAACACTTCCAACTGTGTTCATAGTTAACATTGAAATTAAATAGTGAGTCAACTAAACTACGCAAGATATTGTCTTCAACCCGAGTCTTGTCAGTTTGTCAGTCCTGCCCGTCTTGAACGCCTGTGTTGCCCTTTTGAGTTTTTTTTAACTTTTTACCGCTGGGCGTTATTCATTAAAGTGCATTAGTGCCCATCAAGCACATCCATACAGAGACTCCCAAGCAAGTCAATTTAATGTGTAACGGTGTTTCCCCCACTCGATCACAGATAGGGGCCATTACAGGGTGTATGGTGCATATACCTGCTGGCAACAGGAGGGCTGATTTGCCTGTCGATGGTAATGGGGACACAGGATAAGGCTTCTGGGGTTCATACCCCACATATCTCCTTAGCAGTGCAGCGCCTCCATCTGCCATAGGCTCCAGGAGCTGAAGGTGATCTCCCACGGTAGAACTTATTATTTCCCCCCAGTAAGGTCACGCACCAGGCAGGAGGTATATGCAAACAGGAACGGGTTTATTACTACACTCTGCAGTAACAGTTACACAGCAGTCTTCTGCCGGATACAGTCCGTCAGGTCAGCTATCACTGAAGATGGTCCCTGGACCGTCACTACAGGCCAAGGGCACCCGCAGCCGTCCTAGCTCTTCCCCACCTCCCTAGTGCAGGCAGAGGTATGGTCACACTCACTCTCCCCCAAGGGGAAGAGGAAAAGAGTAGGCCCAAAATGCAGCCTCTCCAATGTGTGACCTGCCTTCCTCAAGTGGGGGAAGCCACAGTGCTAACTTTAGGGCTGTTCAGCCCTTAAGTACAGCCAGAAGGTGGGCACCCCGTTGTCCCAGCTACAACAGGATATACCACCCTCTTCTGTCACTCAAGTGCAGTACCAACGGTGAGGGGGAAACCCCATACCAACTACTGGCAAGCTGATAGTACCAGCCCTAGGGCAGAATAGTAGTCAGGGATGACCTTGCTACAAATGAATTACCCCCTTATTTTGGATTTGTTTTGCAATACCATCACATGTGATAACAATGCACATTCAAGAATGTTAGCTATAGGAAAGTGTGTTTTAGCAGTTTACTCTCAGAGGAGTTTGCAAGAAAACACTAACATCTAACAGATCCCCAACAGGTAAATGTAATCAGAGGGATTTATTGATCCCATATAAATCCAAAATTAGAATAATAAATATCACCCCACTTTTGTTATGCCTGCAACACTTTCACTAAGTTTGTCAGAGTTTCCTATGGAGATTTTTGCATCACTGCCTATTTTTTTTTTTGAGAATAAGTAATAAGAGAAAACAGCCATTTCAGATTCTTTGTTCTAAAGCTGCTTCTATGGTTTCGTCTTCTCAAGCGCCCACAGTACTATTCAGCTTTTTATTTGCAGTACCTAAAAGCTTGTTTATAAAGCAATCCTCTTGGTACAAAATTTGATATTCAACCCAAGGGTCTCACTATGTTTGCTTTTGGCCCTGTAATTTCTTAGGAACAATAAGAAGTCAGTTCTGAGTCCTCAGCTTGTGTTTTATTTTTGAATCCTTTAAAAAAAACAAACAAAAAAAAACCCACGATTATAAACTTGGAAATGTATTTTGAAAAAGAGAACACAAAGCTCTAGTTTGTGAATCAGGGGAACCCTATAGGACCTTTGACCTGTCTCTGCCATCAACATGAACACTGTTTGCCTAAATCAGCCTCTAAGCAGCCATTTTCACCCCCAATTTTCTTTACAGATTACATTAGTATTCTCAGCTCTGGGGACCAGCTCATGAGATACTTACTGAAGCTACTTCCTGGCTTCTCTCTGGGATTTAAGGAGCGGTGTATTCGGAAGTCACAAAGGATTAAGTAGATTCCTATTGGCTCGCAAGATTTGAACGGTCATTTTGTTTCCCCTGGGATGGCAAAGACACCGGTAATGTCACTTGTAAGTCTCTTGGGAATCAGGGGGTCCTCGAAGCATAAAATAGTGCCGCTCAGGTCCTGGGGACGTCCCAGGTCACATGCTGCACACAAAGGGGCTTTAGAAATGCGCTGCCGGGATTACTGCTTTAATGAAATGAATGATAGCACCAGCCATGCTTACCAACTTAAGGGAGAATTTGCCCTAGTCATCCACTACAAGAAAAGTAGCAGAGTACATACAGTTACTAAGGCCCCATGCTGGGCATGTCCCTGACCTGACACTTTCTACGAATCGGCTGCATGTTTGCTCCAGGAGAAGGCAGATATTGCAAGGCCAGGTCATCCCATTTAACCTGGACGGTCTTCTGTCATCCCATATCTAGGCTATTCCTGTGACGGGGAGGAAAGGGATAATACCTGATTTGCCATGCATTACTGTTGTTGCCCTGTCCCCGCCATTTTTATTCCCCATGTGCAGGCCATTCCCTGACTGCGAGGGTAAAAGACAAGATGCATTGCTTGCTATACCCTCTAACCGACACATGATAGCAGATATAAAATGTAAGGCAGTAGGTATTTTTTTGTAAGTCCAAGCAGGAATTACTTGGACATCTAGCTGTGATATGGGTGAATGAGCTTCGGTATTTTTATGACCAAGCTTCAAAGGGTTGTAATTATTTTTATGATGGAGACTCAAAAGGCTCCCACAGATTTAGAGTCCCTCTGTCTAAAAGAGTGTCAATTATGACAAGACCCAGAGACCCATAATGTATACAAAACTGACATACTGATGCAAAGCAGATGTCAGGCTAGTGACCCCTCCGGGTCAAAAATCAGACTTAGTGGCCCCAAGTTATGGGTGTAGCCCAGGTATGCTAAGTAGCATGGGCGTCAACCTGACCCATGCGCCCTGCCCACCGGACAGCCCTTTTGACCGGTCTTATGAACTGTGGGTCACTTGGCTATTCGTGGGTTTTTTTGTTCCCACGAGGGGATTGGATCCACATGTTAAAGATAGCTTTGGGCAGTCTATAAATGTGGCTTCCCATTTATTCCCAGTGTGATTCCTGTATTTTAATCCATGATGTAAAGATGCAAGACTTTGTTCCAGTCCAGCAGCAACCAGTCCAGGAGTGAAGGGGTTAATAACCACATAACCACAGGACTTTTAAAACCGAGGCTGCATTTCTTGCGCTTGCAAGCAGAGGACAATTTCTTTTGTTTCAAAGGACAATTTCTTTCATTCCCTGATTCCCGTGAGTGCTGTTTTAAGTGTATTCTGCAGATGTCGTGTGTTTGTCTATTAAGGAAATAAATCACAATTTATTTTGCAACTTGTTCTGTTCAATCAAGTACCCAGAAATATGAATGTGTTGATAAAAGTTGATGTCATCGTGACAATTCCATTTCTATTCCATGGTGTTTCAGAATTCGGAGCCAAGCTGTTCAAGCACACCTTGCATTTTTGGGGATCTTGCATGCCATGAAAATAACCTTCCTTCAGTTAATTTTTTGGGGGAAGAGGTTGCTTTTTTGGGGTTTATATCTACAAATTCAGGAAAACTATAGGTCAAGAGCTTTAAGGTATAGTTCTGGATTCTATAAAATGGGAAAATATGCACAGTATAAATGCACAAAGTATATAAAGATGATAAGTGGAGCTTATTTATTAATCTTATACAGTCTCTCCCATTTTTAAGGTTTAATTAAGCTATAAAAAGTCTGTCTACATTTTATAAGAAGAACGTTTTGCTTTTCCACATTATTTTCAGTTTACAGATTTGGTTTCTGGGGCAATAGTCAGAGAACGGTCAAAGAACCCATAACTCAGTGTAAAATGTTCACCCCACTTATCCTAACGGCACACTCCTGATGTGGGGATAATTTTCTGGTGGTCAGGTTCTTGGCTTTGGTTTAGTTCATTGGTGATCACTTGTTTTTTGGGATGGTCGCAGGGTGTTGGTCTATCTTTATTGACACTTGATCTTGTTTCACCCTAATGAATTTATAGTTTCCTACCAGTCTGTAGGTCAGTGGTTAGGGGTTAAGGTACAATCACAGATCCTAAGTCTTAGGAAGCTCCTCCTAATATTTTTGCCCCACATGGGAGCCAATAGTCATTGGTACAACAGCATACAATGGTGTTGCAGTATAACATGCTTTTTTATGCTGCGAGAATGTAAATGACCTGTATTTAGTTTTAAAGTGTGGCATAAAGTGATTACTTGTTAACACTGTGAATGCTTGTTACCCAACAGTGAAAGTGTTATTGGTAATGGTGAGGCAAGATCATGGCTAATATAGCAGTTACTATAACATTTGAAACAAGAGGGGGGGGGGGGGGGGGGCTTGATAAACTGTTTTGACAAGAGGGTCAAGTGAAGGTGTTCCGTTTAGTACAAGGCCATTTTTAGGGGTCAAATATCCTAGTTTCTTAAATTGTAACGGTCGGAATATTGTGTATCATCTCTCTTTGGGGAAATTCTGTTTGGGGAGTGTTCACCTTTATCAATAATACATCTTCTGTAGGATCAAAACCACTGAGGATCCACCTGGCAAGGTCGGCTGGTTGTTAATATAATTTAACTATAGAACTATGTTTATGTCATTCAATGTGAGGGGAGGGAAACTTTAAGGCCTGCATGGGTCAGGATTATTTTCTTGCGGTGTCATTTTATTATTATGATTAATACAAATTGCCACATTGCAAATAACGCACAATAATTCAAAGTTACACGCACCATAAAGTTACTGATACAGAACGACAGCTGCAATTTATAAAGAAATGAAATTGTTGTGGAAAAATAGGATAATGCATCATTTCAGAAAGCAGCTGTTCATTATAAAAATAGTTTATAACAATGTTGTAAAATATCTCTGTAATCTTAAAGCAGTACTCCGTCCTGTTTTTTATTTTTTAACACCCCCTTTATTGTTACAGGATGGGAACCAGGGATCCCCCTGAGCTGAACCACACTAACCTCAGCTCAGGGAACCTCCTGGCTTTTGAGATACTAAATGTAGTTACCAGTTTTAAATGTCCTTCCAAGGGAAACAAAATGGCCACCAAATCTAGCGGTGTCTGCGGGCCAATAGGAAGCTGCAATGTCAGACCACTACAGATGTAGCAAGGGTTATAGCTCCTGTTAATCTATTATGGTGGGATATATTGTGATATTCTGCGTTATCACTGCCAATGAATCCTTTGGAAACTCAGGATATGGACAATGCAGTTGTGAAATATAAAGGCCTCAGCATTACTGTCTGAAGGCTTGTTCTGACTTTGGCCTTAGTTGACACTCACAAGGTTACATCCTAACTCCAACTTGTAAATGTATTTTCCTATAAAAACGTTACATTGTACAGCTGAACCCTGTTATAATACGGTCCTCGGGGCCCACCGAATGAGTCCGTGTTATAACCAGGATCGCGCTGTGCTTACATATGAGGAGGGTCACATGACCCTTCTCTGACCAATGACAGCCCAACAGTGAATACATTTTATATAATTCACATGCAGGAATTGAACCCATGATGTTTCATATGGTGGTACAATTCTCTAGCTACTACACCACAGGGTTGGTGTGATGAGTCTCACTCTAAAAATAAACTTAACATCTACTGTACTGCACTTCTTCACTGCACTGCACTGCACTGCACTGCACTGCACTGCACTGCACTGCACTGCACTGCACTGCACTGCTACTGTAGATGTTAAGTTTGTTTCTAGTCAGGTCAATCACACCAACCCTGTGGTGTGGCAGCTAGAGAATTGTACTAGCATATGAAGGGTCCTGTGTTCAATTCCTGCATGGTATGGTGTAATTTATAAATTTTTGTTTTATGTAGTAAAATAAATAAAATAATAATTTATAAATTATAATTAAAATAAAATAATAATTTATAAATTATACCATACCATGCAGGAATAGGACACATGACCCTTTATATGCTAGTACAATTCTCTAGCTGCTACACGACAGGGTTGGTAGATGTTAAGTTTATTTGTAGAGTTAGATTAATCACACCAACCCTGTGGTGTATGTATTCACTGTTGGGCTGTCATTGGTCAGAGAAGGGTCATGTGACCCTCCTCTGCGCTCGAAAGCAAGCATTGACGCAGCCTGATGAAGCAGGGAGAGGAGAGAGCTGCAGATGCCGGGTAAGTCAATAAAGTATTGAATGTTATTTAAAAAAAAGAATCCCTTGGAGATGTTTTTAAGTTGGGAGCCACGCTGAGACCGTGTTATAAGCCGATCCGCGTTGTAGCGGATTGCGTCATAACGAGGTTGAGTTGTATTTGCAATCCTCCCTGCCCGGCTAAAAGGGAGGTTACATAAATGGCTGTGTTGTTGGTTACTCAGGGTGCATTACCTTTGTCAGGGGTGCTGATCCGCGCAGGCTAGGCATATATACAGATGGTAAAGATGGGCACCAAGAACTTTGCAGTTTTTAAACAAAACAGTCTTTATTCATACTATAGACAGGTACATTGCAATCCTGAGAAGGTACATCGCTTTTTACATTACTTATCAAGGGTAACCATGCTTCTGGTATAATTTTTAAACCTTTCTTTCCAAGGTCCCAGCAGGGCATCTCCTTCCTCACTGTAGTCATTGTAATGAGTCATTACTCTGCATCCTACCCTGCTCACCTCACATACAGTACTCTGGTACTGAAGTAGCAGAGGGTGATTCTTTCAGGATCCTGATTAAGGTATTGTGTCATAACTCCTCATGATCCACACTTCAGATTGGAACTGGGGCTACAGATAGGTCAGCTCCTAATGGACACTGATGGTCTGCGTAATTACAACTGATCCTCAGTAAATTAGGGCACATGGGAAAACTGGGTAATCCGTATCAGACACTTCCCACGGACGCCGCCACCTCACGTAATCACATGACACGAGACAGAGACGGATACTGAGCAGTGCCGGAGAAAAGTCCTGCTGGACAGGACCCCGTATTCGCATATGTTTGCAGAAATTCTGTACGTTTGATTTTATACTGCACAATATACCTTTTTTTTACCAGTATCACACATTGTGCTCCTTATTATAGGAGTTATTCTTACCATATCCACGGAGACTTCTCTTCACATACCCTCTTCCCTGATCACAATTCACAGGGTATTTATTCCCCTTATGTGAGTGTGCAATATTACTGTAGTACACTTAATTTTTTTTAACTTACTATAAGACCATCTGCACATTGTTGTCCCTTTTTTGTGCTCAGGTTCTATACTGTCAACTGCAGGGATCCATTGTGGGGCCCTTGGACATTCAGCAGCAAACATATAGGGATAGATTTATATTATAACACTTAATTCACTTTCAATAGATTGTTTTGTGCACGGCTGTGCTTCATATATATGTGAACTGGCTCAGTGAGTTAAAGAGTCCAAACCCAGTGACATTGCCTTTGAAGCCGGCTGGATGGTTCACATTCAAGTGTCAGCTTCTTGTGACCTTGGCCAATTCACTCTATCTCCATTTGCCTCGGTGTGACGCCGGAATTGGATTGTAAGTTCGACAGAGCAGGGATTCTTTTATTGCTAAAAACAAATCAGACAACACAGACATTTATTCTATTATATTAATAATCCACATAGAGAAGGGCATTATTGGCCACTAACGCCCCCGCTGGGTTCAAGGCCCTCAGCTTGGCGTTGATCCTTCAACTCCTCCATCCTGGGCATTATTGACGAGTAATGTTTGCAGTAATGTACATAATTATGTAGATAGTATAGGGAAATGTTAGAAAAGTGAAAGGGTAATGAAAGTTATTAAATTAGGGGGTCCCTTCCCAACAGAGCTAATACAGCTAATCCTGCATCTATTGGGGCAATCAAGGCGATGAGACAAAATTTGTGAGTATTTCCTCCCGGTTTTGCATTTTGGACTTAACGGAGGTATTAGAATACCAGCGATTGGCAACATTTGTGAGATTGAGACATTTTTGCTATATCGGATGGTTTTGCAGACCCGGAATGAAATCGCATGTTTGGCCTTGTGAGAAGTGCTTTTAGAATATGGTGACCTGCATATCTGAGCGAAATGGGCTCTTTCTGCGTGAATATGCACCTCGGCGGTCACTAGAACAGATCCCAGACTCTTTACTCACTAAGTCACTCAGACCGTGATCAACTTAGTATCTCAAATATTGTTTAACAAATTAATTCATTATGTTTGGCAGAAAATCAAAAGTTAAAATCCTCAAAAGCTGTTTTAACAAATATATTTTCTTTATAAGTAGAATTATAATCCCCCTTATAATACCCTTCTGCTGCCTATGCTAGACATAATAAATACCAGTTCAGTCTCACAACTTGTCAGCCCAGTTAGGGTAACTTGATTGATCTCTAGATCACCAGAGTATTTGACTTTGTTAGTGTGTACTGGGATAATATTAAAAGATGCCTTTGTTTGTGAACAGGTAGACAATAAACAGAATGTGTATGGAACATATCGAAAGCAGACTGTCTTGTCACAGCCATCAATCAAGAATTCAAGTTGGGCACTTGTTACTTTATCGGTACATTGAGGCAAATGTTCAAATGTGTGGCCCCAGCACTTTGAGGGTCAAACAAAATCAATCATTCTAGTCAGATGCAGCACTGCACTCCTTCTGATTTAGGTCATCGCAATCCTCCCCTTTCTCCTATGAAATCTTGTACTACAAGCTGAATTTCACAAATGCACCATATATTTTCAATTTTCAATAAATCTTTTCCATTTATCAGATATATAAACATTATCTTTTTTGCATTACAATGCAAAAACATTGTGACTTCTTAAGGAGAAAAGTGATTTAGTGGCAACAAATTAGTTTTATTGTGGAAGCGTCTAACTGGTAAGTTCTTCTGCAACGGAAACAATATTCTATAATGTACATTTTTTGGTGTTGGAAAATAATGTGTAGGTAAATCAAATCATATAAGTTAGAGTGCTGTGAACACTGTCAGAACTGCATGAAATTACATTATTTCTACAGACACAATGGTCCCTATTTGCTAAACTTAGTTCCATCAGATATAGTTTCATTTGTTAGCACAAAGCAAACAACATTATAACATTATATCAGATTTTACCTATACATTTTATACTTATAAATTAATATAATCGTCTCCAAAAAAGGACTTGGTGGGTAGGACCAATATGGCAAGTGAATAAACCAAATCGGGTCAGGTGTTTTGAAGAGCTGTCTAGCCATGGCTAGTCCCCCATGTTATACCAGCTGCAGTGGCAAATAAAAGACCCTTTTATATACTTCTGGCTAAGTCGCAGTCTATTGGACAGAAGTATAGGAGAAAAGAACTGTCATGGTAGGGACTGCCTGCAGTAGCCTACAGTGACTGGAGGCGCGGTCACTGAATGAAAAGAACCCGAGGATCACCTAAAGCCTGTCCTGTTCCCAACTACATCGTGGACGCACATCTCTCCCGGACCCTCACAGGTATCCAGCACCACACGGACCTGTAGCCTAGGCAAAATCTCCCAGAGGGGGAGGGGAGGGTGGGGGAAGGGGAGGGGGGGGGGGAGAAGCAGAGCTACAGCTGTATTAAAGGAGTTTCTGTGACTACCGAGCAGATATGTCAGACTAAAAAGCAGGTGAACAAAACTGGATGCCTTCTCTGTCTGGGGAGAAGCAGCAGGAAATGTAACGGTAGAAACAATACAGCTCAACCCCCTTATAACGCTGTGCTTGGGGTCCAAAGAATCACATCGTGTTATAAGTGAATCGCGTTAGAAATAATGTACAATTGTATGCGTTGTACAATAAAGTATTTACGATACCAATAATCGTGTTGAAAAGTATTCATAAATACAAAAATTGGGAGCCACGTTTGCATCGCGTTATAAGCGGATTCGCGTTATAACGGGGTTGAGCTGTATTATGAATTCTACAGCTAAAATTATAATCCAAACAGGAGGTCGAGATTTATTTGACGCAGAATGATTTTAAATGTAGAAAACTAAACACAAGCACGGAGCAGAGGTTTGCAATTCTTGTTCCTCTTGCTATATTGTCTGCCTCTTATTTATGCCTGAGGAGAATTCAAAGGGCATACCATAGGATTTGCTGCTTTTTGTTGTTGTTTTAAACGAAGGCACAGTTTAGTATCTTTCTGATTCATGGGATAACTTTGGGAGTTTATGATAAAATATATATGACGTGTGATGATGGTGGTTTCAGGATATATTGGTTACTTATGATAATATGACTGCTAACAAACAAATATTACAGATGGACATTATCTCTAAAAAGGAATCACATGAGAAACTATCTTAAATCATATTTATGTACTTATTTATTTTGTGCTGTTATGGTAATGTGAAGACAGTGAGTAAGAAAGTTCCAGACATCTTCTATTAGTCTTTGTCATTAGAACAATTAGTTGCCTTTTTGAAGAAGAGGTTATTCTTATCTATCATATCTGTTGTTCTGGGAGTATAAATAATGCATGCAACCCTATCAATGGGATCATTATGGTTAGTGGGTGGCTTATGCCCTGACTCCCTTTCAATTTTCTAAGTATTTGTTTCAAATAGTTTTTATTGGGGTTTCAGTTCCATGAAACAATAATAACAGTTACAATAATAGCATAAAAGAAAGGACAGATAAGAACATAAAACGCATAAAGACATAAAACACTCCTATCAGATGATAATAAAAAAATGGTATCGTTCAGGACAATACTCTACAGAACACTCCAATACACTGTATTTCACATGAATAGACACAAAAAAAAGGGGGAAGGGGAGGGGGGGGGGGTGGGTACCAACTTCGCTCCAAGGCATAGACTTATACTTTTACTTTTTCAGAACCATCTTTTGATTTCTACCTTTTACCTCTTATGATACATCAATAATATAATATTGGTATCACTGGTGATGTAATATAATGTACAATTATACAATATAATGGGTGAAAAGGGTGTAAGGATCCGGTTGTCACGCCGCCCTTGGCGCACTCCCGCCTTACCTCTGCCCGCAATCAGGGGTTCCGCTCCCTGCAACTCTCCGTTGGGACCCGCGGCCACCACCAGCAGCACTGCGCGCATGCGCGCATCGAACACACTGCCTAATACTGAAGGGGAAGGTCCCACCTCCAGGTTACGCCCGCGCACAGACTGCGTCAGCGCGCGCACGTGACGGGTGCACAGCGCAAGCAAGCTGCGCATCAACTGGCCTCATCAGTGATTCAGCCAGCACCTGTCTCCTGCACCGCTATGCCCAATCCCCGCTTGCTCTGAGGACCCACCCCTGCTCCGCCTCTCCTCCCATTGGTGCCTCTCCCTCATATATGCCCAGCTGTGCCACTGGCACATTGGCTGAGCATAATCAAAGTTGCGTTGTGTTTACCTCTTCTCTGCCTCCACAGTCTGGCCTTTTCTTGCTATTCCTCGCTCTGTGTACCGTACCCAACAGCTTGTGGTGTGTGCCCTAAAATAATGTATACTTTTAGGGGGGTATTTTTTTGCCGGAGAGTAGTTTTTCCCGGTCAGTAATGGCGATCACCTTTTGTGTTCAGCCCTGAAATATTCAGGTTGAAGATCCTTACACATTCTCACTAATTTGGGGCATCTTTTTGTCAAAATGTCATGTATATCTATATCTATATATATATGTGGTATCAATGCAATCAGAAGACCTAGGTCAATACCTTTTTGTATTTAAGTCCATGTTCATGCTGACTAGTGTAATCAGGGGATACAGGGAAATAATATTTAATACTCATTTTAATTAAATAATTGAACTAATTAGAAATATTTGGGACATTAAGAAAATAAGTAGGTTTTTTTTCATACTGAGGACATCATATCTTGGTTACATGATATGCAATGCACCCAAGACAGGTAGCAATGAAAAGCTGAACTTGTGCTGAATAAAACAACATATAGTTTTTATAGGTCCATATAAAGCTATGTACAGGAATCATACTTAATGATAAACCACACTTGGCACTGAAGTGGTTAAATACAGGTGGTTTTGAACGAGGATTATATTTCATGTAAGTACCTTGCATGGAACTATACACTAATTTATATACTGATATTACTACACTGTATCTAGGGTTTATGTTATAATTTGGGGCATGACATATTTGATTTTGCCTGTTCTCCATACAGTGACTTTATGTACAGTACATAGTTTTTTTTATGGGCAAATTAAAAATATTTTTGCAATATTATTATTTTTTCTTGCCTTGTATATTTAGCTGTTTATTATTTCTAAAAGAAATGTACGTACATAAATGATTTTCATTATGTTACATTAAAATGTAGGTTTACTGCAAAAGGTACTTTATTTTGTTTTCCACTTTATGACTTTAGGGCATACAAATTTTTTGCAAATATTGGTACAATCAATTCAAATACACAAATGCAAGAGCACAAAACAAATCAATCCTATAATGCTGCCCTATTATTTTCTAAATAAAACTACTTGTACCACATATCTTCCATGTCCTCCAATGCACAACACCTGTGTGCACTTTCAATTCTCTCCTTCGCCCGCCTACGGCAGTTCCCACTACTTCCCTTACTGCTCAAGTCCTCGATAACCACTTTAAAGATAACATTGACGATATTCGACTTTGTCCAGTCACATCTACACAAAACAGCACCCATATGCTCACAAAGCAATTATCATCTCCTTAGAACAGGTTACGGAGGTGAATTCTGTCTTCTCTCCTCTTCCCTCTCTACAACCGGCACTCTCGATCCTATCCCCTCATATTTCCTCCACTCACTCTCCACCGCAATTATTCCTACACTGACTCATCTCTATAACCTCTCTCTGAACACAGGCTCCTTTCCTTCATCCTTCAAGCATGTCGTTCTGTCACACCCATCGTGAACAAACCTTCTCTCGATCCTGCCTCCCCTTCTACTGACCGTCCTATCTCCCTTCTCCCATTTGCATCCAGACTTATTGAATAACTCATTTGTAACAACATGCTGGTCTTTCTCTCTTAGAATTGTCTCCTTGATACTCTCCATCCTTACCACTCCACTGAAACTTCATTAACAAAAGTCACTAATGACCTACTGTACAGTTCTCCCTACTTATTCTTTTGGACCCTTCTGCTGATTTTGATACAGTTGATCACCCCCTCCTTCTGTTTACCCTCCATTCTACTGCACTCCGTGACACTGACATCTTCTGGTTTACAGTACATCCTTTTTAATTGACTGCACGTCCCTTGATGGCATAGGTTGCACTTGATGGACGCATGTCTTTTTTCAATCTCATCTACTATGTAACTATGTAAAAGGAATAGTTTATTTGATCCTAAAACCAGTGTCCAAGGGGTTTCCAACCCCTTTTTTTGGTATAGCAATAAAAAGGAGGAGATCCTTAGGCGCATGGATCCGAAGAAATAAACATAGACGAAAACAGAATAGTGTAATACCGTTGGAACAGATACAATAATGAAGTGGTGAGAGGTACACTCACATTTATCTTCTTGTTCTCTACCGTTTTTTAATACAGGATTGAAGTTGGGGTCTCCGAAGCTAATATACAATGAAGAAACAGGCACACGGTCTTAATCACCAAGGAGTTTAATGTGCCATATAGACCAATGTTTCGGCAGTCTAGTGCTGCCTTTCTCAAGGTGAAGGCCTTCAGTATTAGATTGCTGAAACGTTGGTCTATATGGCACATTAAACCTCCTTGATGATTAAGACCATGTGCCTGTTTCTTCATTGTATACTGGATCATATTGGGACCTCAGGAGCTCCCCAGAACCAGCGCACCGGCAGCTAAGTACCCCACCCCTGTTACCTATGTGACTGAGTGCGTGTCTCATTCTCTGTCTCCGAAGTTAAACCACATTAGTTGGATCTCCAGGGACCTCCTGCTTCTGGACGTCCTTACCTCTGCAGTTGGGGCCGGTAGCCACTCCAGTGTTCTCATTATGGCGGATTTTCAAAGCTCCTGCAGTTGGCGATAGGAAACCGCGACGTCATCGGGTGCTACATTTTATTAGCCCTTGTGACGCGAGAGATACCGGCGCCCCCTTTAGAGGTAAGTATCTCTGGAAGCAGCGGGTCCCCGCAGCTGGAATTAATGGGGTTCAGCTCTGGAGACACGCTAGTTCAATCCTGTAAAAACAAAAAACTAAACGGCACGGAGACCCTTAAAGGAAGAGAAAAAAAAGATCTTTATATAAGGGGATTACAACAAGAAGCTAAATGTGAGTGAATGTTACACCACCACTTCCTTATCTTATTTGTTACAGCAGTATCACACTTCTCATTATTCTTCCATGTTTATTTCGTCATATCCATGCGCCTAAGGATCTCTTCTTCTTTTTCAACACAAAAAACAGTACTTACAGTAATTCACATGCCTCTTGCATTGGGGATCTAGAAAAGACATACCATATGGCTTTCTTTTATTTATTTTTCTATTTCATGTCCTAACCAATGATTATCACCCCGTTGCTAAATTTATCACCTCTTAAAATAAGAGTGCTGAGAACATTTTCCTCTCACTGGTTCTCAGACACTTAAGGGTGGTATCATGGCATTTGCTGGAAATTAAATGATGGGACAGAGAATCAGATGCCTACATAGAAATATAAGGCATTGCAAATGAACTACAGTAAGTGCTTAATGTATCAGGTGTTGGAAATATGTGTTTAATTACAAGAAACCCAAGTATTACCCTGTATTATACAGAGCATGCAAACAACTCTGGCAATTATATGTTGAGAACAAATATAAGCATTCTGCCAAAAAACATATACGCAATTTAGGGTAGTTTAAAGATGATATCTCTCTAATTCCTGTACCTCTTGAATGAAATCTTTATGTTACATATCTGAACGTTGCCCTCTTTCCCTCTATTGTGAATGGTCTACTAGTGCTGGCGGTACCTGTTGGCTCACAGGGATCCGAGTCTCCGCTACTGGGAGCCTGGGGTAACGAATATACTGAGTGACAGCGCCTCCACCTGCACGGGATCCCAATCGGATGGGATAACCCCGAGCAGGAACTAATAATACCATTCCACAGATCATAAGAATAACAATAATAACATTTACTGTGAGTAATAACCATAAACCACATACAGGCAATAGCAATACTAATGGTTATAGCTTTACCTCGCCGTGCAGGGTGTTGTCCCACCACCATGTATCCCCACACCATATCCACAGTACCAGAGGTGTCCCTTGGTCACTTCACCCAATACGTGTCCCCAAAAGATGCCCACCCCTCTAGGCGTGATCAGCGCCTTACTGTACAGATGTTGGTGCACGTTTGGTGAAACGTACCTGCCGGGTGTGTCCACACCCGGGTGAGCAAACGATGAGAAACAGGTGATCTGCCGATCCAACGATATTCTTCGCTGGATGGGATGCCTCCCTCTGGAGTGACCGCTGCAAGGCTGGTCGCTCCCTCTCTTGCAGGCTGGTCCCAGAGCAATAGTTCAAAGGAAACCGCTGCGGCCCTAAGCTGGCTAATCACTAAAAGGCAGGATTCCTAACTGAAGGGGCCTTCCCTAAAGCAGCCACAATCAAGTGTGAGTTGAGGCCTAACTGGAGCCTAGGGGATCTCTGGCCTAGTGCAGAGGGTCACAGACACCTGCACCTATACAACCTCCCCTAGCGGTGTCCCAGCTCCAACTGCCAACAACCCTCAGAGTTCCAAATGCCTCACAGAAGAATCCTAACACTCCATTGGCCAGACCTTGTCACCTAATTCCGCACCCCTCCCCCCCCCTTTTTTTTTCTCCCAAGCTGCAGTGGAGGTAAAAGCCAAACCAGGAAACCCAGGCCACATGAATATATTTAAAACATTTTTTATACAGTATATGTATATATATATTAAACAAAATGGTGGC
Source organism: Ascaphus truei (assembly GCA_036426205.1). NCBI lineage: Eukaryota > Metazoa > Chordata > Amphibia > Anura > Ascaphidae > Ascaphus > Ascaphus truei. The sequence goes on from CM071576.1 coordinate 4,664,764, forward strand.
ACACACTAGATAGAATACTTCAGCTGAGGGGTAAGTGGTGTAAGGTAAAAAACAGAAGTCATTAATGATGTGATGGTGATCAAAATACCAGCACAGCACAAGGAGTGGAAGAAAAAGGTGTTTATTCCGTCCATCATGCAGGCATATTCCTATCCGGGAAATCTCAATGGCTCTGGGCGAGCTACCCATCTGAAACATCTACCCCCCCGAGACTGGAGATCAATACTGCAGATCCAACAGTAAAGATGGTCTAACGGGGGAACTAACTATTCTTAAGCTGCTGGAGTCTGTGAGCTTGAAATGCTTGTGATCGATGCCCAGTTTGTGAGTGTACTGATTTATCTATCCTTTTATTTATAAAATGTTTACAGTATTATGCTATGTTGACATTTTATCTTTTGCATGTTCAAATGTCCTGAAGAAATATCCTGATTTTTCAAACACACCTCCATGTGAACAGTACTGCTGCTTCTAGTTAACATGTACAGTATGCAAGCTTAGAGAAACCAGTCAGTAACATGCTACATACATTTTACACTTTCCTAAATCGGTCTCAGCGTCGCTCCTATTGAAATCCCACTCCTGGCTTCCTAAAAGTTAAGTCCTCTCTTTTTTTAAGGCTCTCTTCTTCCCCTCCTTACATCTCATATAGAAAAGTCCAAGAAAGGATTCTGGGGTTCAAGGGTATTCCAACAGTGGGACAAGGTTACAATGTTCAACACAAAGTAATCTCAATAATTGTCTCCTAAATATATATATCAAGAGGTATCCCAATCAATTCTGTGTAGTCTTTGAAGAGACAGTCGGGGGGCTTTCAATTGTCGAAGTAATAAAGATAGCGCCTACCCAGCTTCACTCGCTATGAGAGCCCGCAACCTCCCTGCAAAGTGTATAGTGCACAATATTCTTTTCCGTCTATAATTGACTGAATCATTCAGCCCCCCAGTGAGGACTGTGATCCTTATAACAGTTAGATTAACTCATGGTTGCTGAAAGTGTGTTCCTCCTGTCGTTGTCTTCTGGATCATGACGGGACTCCTCCCTCGATAAAGCGCTTTGCGCGAAACATGTCGGTCCTGTTCTGCCTTGTTTTTAACATTATCTAATACATTTTTCATTTTTTGAAATCACTCTCGATCATTTTTGAATGGGGGTGCATTGCAATTTACATCTCAGCCCTAATTTTTCGCTACACACCATCCCGACTCTTGCATTCTGCTTAATGATGTTTTCTCCCTACCCCCTTTGTATCTAAAGCCCTCTCCCACGTTAAACCTTTCTCACTGACTGCCCCACACCTCTGGAATGCCCTTCCCCTCAATACCCGACTAGCACCCTCTCTATCCACCTTTAGAACCTTTCTTAAAACCCACCTCCTTAACGAAGCATATAAGTAGCTTCGCTGGCTGATACTATACATCTCAGATGCACTGACCTTGGTCCCTTGCAGATGCACTTTCCATAACACCCTCCTACTTTCTCTGTAAATTCTCCCCACTTACCTCTTAGATTGTAAGCTCTTCGGGGCAGGGACTCCTTATCCTACTGTTTTGTCTGAAGCACTTATTCCCATTGTGTTATAATATTATGTCACGTGTTTTGTACAGCGCTATGCACCTGGATGTTGCTATATAAAGAAAGATATGCATACATACAAATAAATGCATACACGTTATTTCTATTAAGTTAAATTGAATAGAAATATTGAGTTACTCGCTAAATAGCTATAGCAAGATACATTATATTCCAGTTTAATGTACTGCGTAACTACAGATTTTCTAGTTATTAGGCTTGTTAACTTTAGTTGAACTGAAAAGTTACATTTTACTTAATATAATCTTTTATATGTAAGAAATCCACACTGGCACCCCCTGAAGGTTTTATCTCTTCCATATATAGGAATGTTGTAAATACATTTATTTCCATTTGTCATCCAAATGCTCTCACTAGACTAATATTGCTGCAGTCACTAAGGCAGCGGGGCCCAACTCCTATCCTCAAGACCCCCGACCCATTCAGTACATCTTCGACTGAGCCACTGATTGAGCCTCCTGTGCTGAAGCAGGGATATCTTGAAAACCTGCCCAGTTGGTGGGTCTTGGGGGCGGAAGTTGAGCAGCCCTTTTCTAAAGGATAGATAGAAAATGGAAAAGAAACATGTTGACTCAAATGGTATGGAAGTAACCACATCACAAAATATGCAGCTTTCATCAATTATGAGAGTAAAATCATTGCTATGTTTTACAAAGTCTGGGAATAATTGTTACCAAGGAAATATGTATCTGAAGCAAAGGCTCAAAAAACATGATGCCCCCATGGGATTTTTATTCTGGCAGCTAATGAAAGCAGAATATGTATATGAAAGTCTCTTCGAATAAGTTCAATGCAAGCTGCCTAAAACTAAACAAATTGGATAGAATGTATCAGAGCTTTTCACCCGTTTACAGTCTCTTCAAAATAAATCAATTTCTTTATATAAATAATAATATGTAATAATAATAAATCTGACATATTAAACTGCATTTCAAACTCATCTTGATTATCAATTGGAATTTAGATAACGTTTCTGCATTCCCAGGTAAGATTTTTATAGGCCGGTATTGTTTCCTTATAAACTTTAGAAATACGAGTAAAAAGGATAGGTAGGTTTCGCTGGTTCAGAACCGGAACAACAAACTTTGGAACACACCTTCAAATCTCTGCGAGGTTTCAGCCAAAACCCCAGAATGGCTCATCCTTTAATTCATTTTTTCCCCTTGTTTTTTGTTCTTTTGATTGGTTTTATTTTAAAAAAACTGGGTGAACTTTTAAGTTATGAAATAAAAAATTAAAAAAAACATGCCAGCTTTTGTAAAAAGTTAAAAAAAAAAAATTTGTTCAAATACTATTTTTGTTTATTTTGGTTTTTTTTACATTTTTTTTTTATACCAAGCCAAAACCAATCGATCTCCTCCCCAACCAAAATCAAATACACCAGTAAAAGTGCCAACTCTTATTGAGAATTCTTATTAACATTTTCCTGCAAATTCTAAATGGTCCAAAGCACAAAACACCTTTCAGTGAGGTTATGAGACTAAAATGTAATTTTGTTGAATTATTTTTAGTGGTTTATCTACGGTGATATCGTGTGTATCTCTTAGAAAGGATATCTATGTTAAGCACCGTCGTTATTACAATAGGAAGTAAATTTACTTTTTAAAAGTCTTGCGTGTGTTTGACACCATAAATGTAATATTTTGTATTGGATTCATGAGCTTCTAGTATCTTTATATGTCATATGATTGAATTTTCAGCAACTCTTGATCCTTAACGTGCCTTCAAAGTTCCAAGCGGATAAAGAATAATCAGACAAATGATCCAATAATTTATGGTAAAACTCACTAGTGCAGAGGTGGCCAAATCCAGTCCTCAAGGGACACCAACAGCTTTTAGGCATATCCCTGCGTCAGAACAGGCAGCTCAATGAGTGGCGAACTCAATGATGGAGCCACTGATTGAGGCACCTGTGCTGAAGCAGGGATAGCCTTAAATCCTGACCTGTTGGTGGCCCTTGATTTGGCCACCCCGGCACTAGCTACTCCTTTAGTGATATTCGGCATACGAGCAGTGATTCCAGATATTTTACTGATTTTCAATACAGATAAATACTGTAAGTTTAAATCTATCTTGTTTCTAATTCTTGTAGAAAAATGAGATGCAGTTGGAACGGAATACTTTTCCTCTTTACATATCCATTGTGGTTATTTTTGTATAACATCTATACCTTGTGCAACAGTGCAAAATATGGGTTTGCCTGAATAAGTTAAATACATTTTTTTTAATGGAGCTACAAGTATCCTGGTTGTCAATTTGCTGGTGCGGTACCCACTGTTGTATTACTCTTACTAATTCCAACACATATTATTGCCATAGGGGTGCACAGCTTTAAAAGAGATTGAAATAAGCTCAACTACAGTAGGTCAAATTGGATCTTTTATAAAGAGTTTACTTTTATTCTGTGAACCTTTCTTTTTTACTTCATGTGGCTGCACAGTGCATACTCCCCGTCATAAAAATACTGTAACCAGCAGAACAATTTGTAGAAAGTAAAAAATATCTGATATATTCAGCAAATGTTCTCATAACTTTCAGTTATTCTCTCAAAGCCGAAATACCCTTATCAGAATGGAAAATGTAAACACAGCATGCATACTGCATGCTTTGTCTAAGATTCCATTTAAAATTATTACACACTGCTAGTGTATAAATTGTATTTTCTCCATCCTACCTTATTTGACACTAAAACCACCTCTTTGAATCTGTTTTTGTAAAATGATAAAGCACTGTATTATCATTTGAACTTTGATATATAGAAACACCTGTTTCATGATAAGTAAAAACTTATTCTGAAACGTAATATTTTTCTAAAATGGCAACAGTTTTAAAGAATATGGTTATTTAGAGCAATGGTTTTCAACCTTATTTTGGTTAAAGAACCCTACTGTATAATTATATTGTTACAGGGGGATACACAGAAACACATTGGTGAGCCATTTTGGCTGCAATGAAATGGTCTGTAATGTACAGCACACCTGTGAGCACGTGACCTGCATATGGGACAAAGGTTAATTCACAGCTCGCAAGTGGTCCCACTAATCACGTTCACAAAGGTCCATCAAATTAGCAATATCTTCCCTAACTCCGTCCCCATATGCCATCTGTCACGAACAGCACACAAGTGAGCATGTGACTTAGATATGCCATCAGGGTTAATACACACTGCTACTCTAGCTAACTCGCCTTTTGCCTGCGCAAGATACCTTCAATGAGTTAATATTAACCCCTTACGCAATTGCAATATCTATACGCTGCCACCACCCGAGAAATGCAAATACAAGATGTAAAATGATCTGACAGGATCCCAGATCCCTGTTTATTATAGAAAAACTATGCACTTAACACATAAAAATGTGTTGTAGCAAAATGTGTCAGAAAATATAAATACTCTCTCCAGAGCGTGAAATCAGTTCATTCAGAGCCCAAAGCATCACTTATTAATTGTTTTAATATATATAAAAATATAGTGCTTAGATTACAGAAAAAGGATAACAAGAACATACAATTATAATAAATGCAGTACAGTTTCTTAAAGTAACAGGATAAAACATAACACAGAAATCCCTATAACATTACGTTACCATATATCAGGATATTCTCCCAGAGAGGTCACTGGCGAAGAAATTAGAAATGACGTGTTTTGGTCCAAATGTATTCTTTTCCCCTCATTGATAAACCAAACCCGGTCCTAAATCAATTGTGAGATTGACAGTTTTATGATAGAGTAGAAAAATGTTTACTAAACGATGTTTACATTTTCCCTCAGGATATACCCGCACTCATAACTTCCCATCTCTAATACTCACACACACGCAAGCTACATCAATAGATTCAGGCGCTCACGGAAGACGTAACGAGATGAAGTATGACATTTGAGCTACAAATGGATGTCTGTCCCTTAGTGGGATATCCATGCTAGGCCCCCCCAATTAAATTCGCATTGAAAACCACATAGACCCCAAAAAGGTCTCGACATATCATAAACCCAATAAATTGTATTTGTAAACCCACATTTTTGTACCATTTACCCCCGAAGCACCAGATGGATTAAAATTCATCTTATCTCATGATATTATCATGACATGGTCATTTAGCCTGTAACCAGGGCATCCATCTTGACAGGCAGGGGACACTTAAACCTTTAATGTTCTGGCCAGACATTCCCTACCATCCCATAGAGTATCTAGTTTTGTTATCTGAAGATCACAAATATTACTATACACCATAAACAGTACCCTGTACCACACAGTATAGCAACCTCAACTCAGTACCACCAATGAGTGCCCCCAAAGTACATTAGGTGCTAGGCACCAATATACTGATGTCCTTTTCCCCAATGTCAGGGCCAACCCAAAAGTGAAGGTAGTAGCGCTATCTTGTGAGTTGTTGGTGCACTTTGCTGAGGGACCTGCCGAGTACTCCAGTACTCAGTGCGGCCGACTTAATGATGAGGATCTGCTGATCCAGCGACGTCATCGTCCGTGATGGTGATCCGCCTACACGTGGGGTGAATTCCCGTCTGATGGTATCACCATATAGAGTCTCTTTTGCTGAGGGTGGTCTGGTCCCAGACCACAGGGCCGCAAATCACCGCGCTGCGTCTTCACTGTGTCCCTGACACTAGACAGTAAAATGGGGAAGAGTCCCTAACTAGGGGCCTTCCCTGAAGCAACCACAAACTCCCTTGAGTGGGGTCTATCGGGAACCTAAGGGGGTTCTCTGGCCAAGTCTGAGTGCCACTGACACTCAGACCCTACCTTCCTCTTTTCTGTTCTCAGGGCCGCCAACAGAAATCGTAGGGCCCAGGACAAACATTTTAAGCAGCCCTCCCGTGTCGGCGGTATTGCGAGCCGCCCCCCACCCCCATTTCACACCTCACGAGCCCCCTCTCTCCCCCCTCTTCCCATGTATTTCTCTCCCATGCGTCTCACTCTTACTCCCTCTTTTCCTCATTCGCCTCCTCTCTCCCTCCGTCAAGTCAATTACCCCATGCTCACTCATTCCCTCCCTCGTCACACAATTCCCCCCACAAGATATATACCAAAAAATTTCCCACCCCCAAATACATACAAATAAAAATCACCACCCCCCAATTATATACAACCTCCCCCACCCCCCCAGATGCATACAGAAAACCCACCTACCCAAAACATAAAGAGAGAGAGAGAGAGAGAGAGAGAGAGAGAGAGAGAGAGAGAGAGAGTTACTGTATGCACATTTGCTTGTCTTAGACAGGTCTGCAACCCCGCCTTTCACCATTATCACACAGCACTTCCACTGCAGCAAGACATTCTGGGAAATGACATGCAAATGATCATACAGTGCCACCTTTTGCTTCAAAAACAATTTTATACATGGTCCCCTATAAGCTTAAGCTTGCTGCATTTAACAGATTTTGAGCACAGCCTGAGTTAAGATGCATAGCCAGTAAACCCACTCACAGACAGCTGTTTCGACCTAAATGGGTCTCTTCAATGTGGGGTTGGATATACTCGGTATGCAAATTGGAGGGTTTTTGTAATTTTTTTTCCCACCATTACTTTACTAAGTGTATATATAAATATAAATATAGATATATATATATATATAATAGATATAATTTTTTGTTTTGTATTGTTAAAGTTGTGTGTTATTGAATAGTATATATATATTATATATATATATATATATATATAGTATAGGACTTAGAATTAAAGTTATGGTGGGAAAAAAAAGTATATATATATATATACACACACACAATACATATAAAAATACCCCCCAATACATATCAAAATACAGACTTACCTTTGGTCAGGCCAGGCCCGGTGTCTGCGGGGGTTCGCTGGCTGAGGGGGCCCGGCCGGCACTGCAGATTTCCCCAACCTCTGGCCAGGCCGGTCCCGGCTTGGCCCCGACTCTCAGCTGCCTATAAGCCTCTTCCTTTCTCTGCCCAAAGCCGCCGAGCTTCCACTGCTGACACGTGACGGTTCTCTCTGACGTCAGCGCACCGTAAGTAAGCTTGACCCAGCTTCCGGCGCGCCGTGCGCTGTCGTCAGAGAGCCCCGTCTCACACCGCAGTGAAAGCTGTGATTTGTCATGTATTCTATGATTAAAGATAAAGACTGGACACCAGTGAAGTGAAAACAAAGAGAATGAAAATACAGTAGCACTATTTACATGATGCCATCAAAAACTGAAATCTAAGAACTTTTCCCACTGTGAACTTGAATAGAATTTGTTTTTTTTAGAAGCAAATTAGAGAAATAGAACTATTGCAAAGTTTGTGAGAGATGTACTGTATATATCAATATTTTATATGATATCATTGTCTTGGGAGTCAATTCTATAATGCAAAAAAACTGCATTGCAACTTTCATCAACACCCCTTTTTGTATTCTAATGAAATACTCTATGTAATATCCATTAGAATTATGTTGTATACAGAACAACATGGTGAGTTACATTGTTAACTGAAATTAAAAAGTATTTATGATGCTGATATATGTTTTACTTAGTAATTGTGTCTTCAGAAAGCTGACACAATAATATGCTTGCAATGAATTAATGTTGTTAAATGCTGGGAATGATTGTCACTGGTATACATTATTATTACGATTTAGAAGGCTCCAGCATAATCCGCAGCACAATGGGAGATGACATAAACTAAATGAATAATGTAAGGATACAATGAAACATAAAGAAAAACTAGTTATCTAAATCCAAGGTAAAAGATAAAGAGATCCCTGGTTGGAAGAGCTTATATAAAGGGTAGATATTTTGGATGTATCTAGCGTGAGAAGAGAAGGCATAGAAGGCTCTACTTTCTTAATGCATCATATTAACTCATTAAAGACATGTCTGTTACCTCAGACAAACAAAAATAAACTGTGCGCTACTATCTAACTCCTACTTATAACTAATTAAAGTGCAGTGACTAAACCATATATAGACTATATAAACCACATACCAAGTGAATAAGTGATTTTTATAATAAATATATCATAACCGTGTGGTTGATAAGGGCGTCTGCTGCTATAAACATTGGGGGTGGCTCAGCACCCCACACACTCTAGGAAATGGAAACAAAAAGAAAACAGCGCACAACGCCAAATAGTGAAGCAAGTAATAAAATGTATTACAATAATATTGGGGTATAAAATCTGCGTACATCAAATAAGGAATACATAAGCATTTAGTGTATAAACACTTGTTACCACTCCAGGATTGTAGACAGGGGAATCAGCTTTATCTGCAGGAGCTCTGTGGTGGTTGTGGGGCACAGGATCCCTCATACACTCTTTGTCCAGCTGGAAGTGCTTTCAGGGAGGTTCCTTAGCAGCAGTCTGGCTCAATGCAGGTTCAAGCACTCACTGAACAAAGTCTCAGGCGGCAGTATGCCTCTTCCAGAGGTTTTTCTTCTTTTCTTACAATCCTCCGTTTGCAGCAGTGACAGGGCAGTTCAGAGCCGATGGAGAGGCTCAGCAGACACTTCCGCAATTGCAGCACCTGCACGGCGTGCACGATGTGCTCGTCACGTGATGTAGCGGGGTGACGTCACAGCTCCCGTGGCAATAGGAAGGAGCAGAAGAAAGTCCTTCAGAGTCTCTACAGCGGGCAATAACCGCTTCAATCAGCAAAAAAAAACCCAATGGGATTGAATACAATGCAGATACAGGGGATAATAAAAAACATAAATTGGCATAAACTAAATACATCAACGCGTTTCGTACATCTTTTCAGGAAGAGAGACTTAGATGTACGAAACGCGTTGGATGTATTTAGTTTATGCAATTATTGTTTTTTATTATCCCCTGTATCTGCATTGTATTCAATACCATTTGGGGTTTTTTTGCTGATGAAGCGGTTATTGCGCCGCTGTAGAGACTCTGAAGGACTTTTTGCTCTCTTCCTTATTGCCACGGGAGCTGTGACGTCACCCCCTCACATCACGGGACGAGCGACATCGTGGCAACGCCGTGCAGGTGCATGCAATTGCGGAAGTGTCTGCTGAGCCTCTCCATCGGCTCTGAACTGCCCTGTCACTGCTGCAAACGGAGGATTGTAAGAAAAGAAGAAAAACCTCTGGAGAGGCATACTGCCGCCCGAGACTTGTTTCAGTGAGTGTGGAACCTGCAGTTGAGCCAGACTGCTGCTAAGGAACTCCCCTGAAAGCAGCTTCCAGCTGGACAAAGAGTGTATGAGGATCCTGTGCCCCACAACCACCACAGAGGCTCCTGCAGTAAAGCTGATTCCCCTGTCTACAATCCTGGAGTGGTAACAAGTTTATATACACTAAATGCTATGTATTCCTTATTATGTACGCAGATTTTAACCCCATATATTGTAATACATTTTTATTACTTGCTTCACTATTTGGCGTTGTGCGCTGTTTTCTTTTTGTTTCCATTTCTGTTACCTCAGACGTTGTAACCAGCATAGCGCTACAGATGTAGTGGGGTATCGATGGCTACTAATTTCTCTGGCCCCTCCAGCACCGTAAGTCCTAGTAAAGAGAGGGCAGTGTTGGGAGTAGATCATTCAGGTCCTGTTATGTTATTGCATAAGTTGTTAGTTAATACAGTTCGGGATTAGCCTGGTACTACAAGGGCCTATGCCTAGTAGGAGGCGGCTTACAAGCCACCCCCCTGGGGAAGGGTTGGGGTTTTCCTCTAAAAGTTAGAGTGGGGTTCTGGGAGGCAGTTCTGTGCTGATCTCTCTGCATGTAGGGAGCTCCAGTAAAGCTTCTCCTGGATAGGAGTGGGCTGATGCCTGACCCTGTTAGGGGGTAAGATAGCTGTGGAGGGGTACTTCGGGCCTCAAGCCCTGGGTACTGCCTTCAGGGAAATGGAACAAGTCATGCCATGTTGTGTTGTGCTTAATAAAGAACCTTGTACCGTCCATCGGTGTGATGTCTGATTCTGAAATCAGAGTAAGAGTTGCCTGTGAGGACCATCCTGGCTAACCCAGGATCCTCATGGGATGGAGGCGCTGCGTTGAAGGAGGAACAAGCAGCTGAAAGCCTGACCTGATGTATCTCCACAACATCCCGGAGCCCTCAGGCCTTCTGTCACACAAACAGGTATGCACCAGCACCAGAATACACAAGGTACATGGTAGCTACAAGGTAGCTACATGGTCTCCCATAGGAAGGGGGCGGGGAAACAAGTGCTACACAGCGTATCTGTTTGGAATGATTTTATGAAACCTCCACATAGGATGTAGCCTTTTGTACGGAATATATCACCTATTTCGGTAATGCTGACTCGTAGTAACAATATGAGTGGCCGGGGAGTCATAGAAGCGCGATGCGGGATATCATGCCGGATTTTGGGGTAACTGACATTCAAGTCAATGGCAGTTACAGCTAAATTGGGCTCGATACTCCGCACCATGCTTTAAATATACTGGGCTGATATGTCTAAATATATGGTTACATATGGTTTAATATGGTCTACTACAACCAATCAGATTGGGGATATGGAAATGTACAGCCATTCTGATTGGCTGGCTTCACTTCCTTTACATGACGTGACCAGAGGCGTGTGAACCATTTTCACTCAAATGTGACGTCCCAGGCCTATAAAAGCCTGTGCAGCCTCATTTCACGCAAGAAGCCGAGGAATGAGGACCTCTTCCTCCAATAGGAATACAAGGGCGTGCCTGCTGAAGATGGAAGAAGAAGAAGATAGAAGACCCCGAAAGAGCCAAAATTGGATTACAATTTACCGATGAAGAAAAAGAAAGAAGAAAAGGACTTTGTTTTTTTTTTTTACCTGTGGCCTGTTGCTGTTTGGGATTGTGGATTGGTTCGAGAGCTTGCGGTAACCATGGGAAATGGAGGGTGAAACAAATATATGATCACCTGCGCTTCATCCATGTAAGGAGCATGCAGCTAGGCGAAAAAATTGGCCATACAATAGTGAAAAACGGAAAGTGAATCCCTGCGCTTCTGCCTAATGGGTTAACAATATATGTGAAATAAATATATATACATGATGTGCAAATCTATGAGATAAAGGAGACTTTATGATGTAACTAAAAGTCTCCTTTATCTCATAGATTTGCACACCATGTATATATATTTATTTCACATATATTGTTAACCCATTAGGCAAACGGAGGGTGAAGATATCTAAAGTTAAGGCAAAAATTGAATGTGTTATTTTTCATTTATAGGTTTTTTTTATTGTATTTTTTTGGTGATTCCATTTTTTTTTTTACACATTCATTCCAAATGTTATTAGGTATGGCCCTTTAGGGCTATACATACACACATACACACATACATACATACATACATACATACATACATACAGTAAGAAGCAATGGCTGTTTTGGCAAATGCTTGCTTGTATGTATTTTAAATGTACATTGGTTCTTTGTTTTTAAATTTGTATGCTATTTATAGTGCATATTGATGTAGTGTTCAGGAATTTTTGCTGGTATTTTAAATTGCTTATTTCTGGGTTTTGATTGGTGTTTGCTTTTTAATGTTGGATTATTTTTTTACTTTTGATTTGGAATGATGCAGTTTATTTAGATATTTATTTTATTTATTCATGGTTTTGTTTTGGTGTTTTAATTGTTTATTCTGGTCTTTATTTTGGATTTGATTAATTGATTGGTGTTCATTTTGTTCGGTTTACTTCTTTATTTGTTTTTAGTTTGAGATTTTGAATGCATTGGTTCTTGTTTGCGATTGTTTTTTTAGGTTCACCATTGACTGGCATAGTGTTAAGTCATGCCCATATTATATGGGCATGATGTACCCACTGTGCCATTCAATTGTTTGATTGGCATTAGTAATATGTTCACTTTGCAATGTAATGTTGTTTTATTTGGGCCTGTTTTTTTATTCCTTCACAATTTCTTGCTATAGTGGTAAATCATGCCCATAGTATATGAGCATGATGTACCCACTGTACCAATGAATGGGTGAAGGGTGGGGGTAGTTGCCTGGGGAGGGTGGTTAGGCCTCCTGGGTGGGTAGTGGGAGAGGGTGGGTTAACACCTTAATTACTATAGCGGTTACTAACCGCTAAGGTGATTAAGGGGTTAGGGTACATTAGATTGTATTTTTGAATGTACTGTATTGTTTGTGGCAATGGAGGACATGGATGGTGGTGAGGACGGCCTTCATCGTGGCAGCCTGGCAGGGGTGAGAGCAAGTTTTATTTATTTTATTTCTGCAGCTTAATGTTTTATTTGTACAGGTAGTCCTCGCTATCCAACGTTTCACTTTACAACAAATGGCCTATCCCACGCTTTACAATGCAACCCTATAGGCCGTTTTTCAACGCCGGAATGCGCTATCCAATGCGTGAATGCGTTATCCAACACTCATCGGCACTGATTAACATGGGACTCACTTTACAACGGTTTCACTATCCAACGCTACTTCCAGAACAGATTCCGTTGGATAACTGAGGACTGCCTGTAATGGACAAATGCACTATAATCCATATCTGGATAATAGTAATTTGCATATTATAGTACTGTATGTGTTAGGGGGCAGGGGGAGGGGGTGCATTTTTTTCAAAGTATTGGCTGTTATGTTTTTTTGGCCACACGATTGGTACTGCAGGCCAGCGGGAACCCCCCAGACTCCCGCAGGGATCACCCGAGGGCCCCAGACACCCGCGGGGATCACCCCCTGTTATATTAATTGTGTGGTGAAAAAACGTAAACAATGATTTTATTCATGGCTTCATTTCTTTTGTGCCAGCCTTTAAGTGGTGCAAAAATCTGGCGTGCTTTTAAAGTACGATTCACTTATCACTGCTTAGTGAATCACGACTGGCAGAAATGGCGAGTTTGCAGTTTTTTTGCCAGATTGGACGTATTTTTTTCCATTTTTTGGGGGGGCAAAAAAAATGTAATATACTGTTGAAATGGATGATATATTATTGAAATGGACTTGGGGGGTGGGGGGGTCTCTGAAATTGAAGGCAATGTCCTGTTTCCATTTTGTCTGTTATGTCTTTAGTGTCCATTTTGTGTGTAAGAATGTGTGTATGGAGTGAAAGTGATTCGCTCACAGTAGATTTACAACTGTGCCTGAAGTAATGCCCACATTCCTGATATCAAGAAGTACCTGATTCCTATAGAGATCTGTTTTAATCCAGTTTTAACCAGGTTTTAATGATCTGTAAAATGTTTGGTTTAAGAATTAAGGAGTGGTTATTATATTCTGCCTAGTAACCCATTTTAGACAAAGGAAATCAAGTGTACTGTAGATAAGTCCTGCTTGGACACTCCCTAGTAGAGAGTCTCATTGATTTTTGTGTGTATGATGATACTCTGAATCTGTACAGGCAATAAACTACTCATTATATACGAACCTGTGTTTGTGAGTTTGCAAACAACGACAACAACCTTGGGCTTAGGGGAGTACTGTAAGTGCAACATATAAATAGTCACTTATATATCTTGTCTTTATAAGTAATGATTTTGAGAGACTATCTTGTGGCCATAAAATGTCAATTTCAAAAGGATATTTTTTAGAATGACAATAACAGTTAATGATTTAGTGGAATAGAATGGGCAGTAAAAAGATAGGAAATGCCAGCGGAGCCTGATTGTCAGCTGTTTTGGTTGTGTTAGTGGCAATAATAAAGTAATATCTTTGGCTCCTTTTAAGGGATTGAGGAAGTGAAAATGTGATACAGTATCTGGCCTCTAACCTTCAGAAAATAATTATTTCAGTATACAAAGGTGAAGACAGGAGGAGTGGTCTCACAAATTTACTTAAGCACACATTCTACAACAATGTTAAACTGAGATGAAACCCAAGCCGCTTCCTAAAATTACCAATACACAACAAAATATATTATTCAGAAACCAGTACTTATTCATACACCATTTTGCTAGGAATTATACACAGAGATGTTGTCACTGTAGCTTATGACAGGCTGTAATTTACACCAAAACTATATATAAATATATATATACCTGGGTTTGAACTGGGACGAGACTTAGATATAACAAATTGTATTTATTCCATAGGATAGGTGAACACACAAAAAATGTACAAATAACAGCAAAATATAGACACTTACTTAAAGATTAGGACAGAAGGCCATCAGGATACAAACTGGACCACTTCTCCCATATTTCAGTTGACATCACAGCAATACATGCAGGACACATGCATGAAGACATTTGCATGAAGAACATTTGCATGAAGAACAATGGGTAAAAGGTGGTTCTGACTTATATATCATTTTAACCCCCTCTTTCCCAGATACGGCACTGTGCCGTCTAGCAAAAGTCCCTTTGAAGCTTTTGAAGCTCATTTTGGACTTCCAGCTTGGGGTGAGTTACCACGTTTACAAAAACATCCTCGTCCCTGCTCATTATCATAACAGGGGGGAGGGGGGGGGTTGCAGTGTTTCAGAACTCAACCAAAATTTCATATTTACTGCAAATCACTCCCTAACTTGAGTTCAGTAATACATACAGGCAGGTGAGTTATATTAATACATTCCGTCACACCTGACGCTCGCAGAGAGACCAAACATTACAGTGTAATCTGAAAATTAATAGAGATATTAATATCTGGCATTTCGTAGCGGTTACATATACAGTGTTTACACTCCAAAAGATATGCTACATCCCACGAATACAAATCTGTAATTCTTATAATTTTCAGCCAAGGACATCTCATAATATTCTTATATTTAATAAGGACACCCATTCAGATATCCTGCTTGGGGTACCCCACCCTGGCCCCATCAATAAAACCTTTTGAAGCAGGCTTTTGGCTTCCATTGTAAGTGTGAATTGTTACAGTTTAACTATTCCTTGTGCCTGCCTCCCGCATAAACAATTAGGTAATTACCCCTTGATCAGGGCTTATGTAAATTCTAGCAAGATGTCCTATCTAGCATACAGAGGTAACCCAGCTTTAAGGTGTCAAGACCATTTGGTTCTTCATGCATTACAAAAGGGCAGGCATTCTGCCTGTACATTAGCATTAGCACACCATTAGCATTCTGCCTGTACATTTCAAAAACTGCCCCAGAAAGGCACTTTATCAAAAATATATGTTCCCCTTATGACAAAGTTATATTTTTAATATGTGTGTACTTGGGGGGTTCCCCGGAGGCTGCACCCCCAGATTCAGGGAGCTGGCGCACTCCGTTCCCAAATTACCAGTTTTCAGGGAACCGTTTATTCAGCACTGCATATAATATTAACCCCTTAAGTCCCAGTGGGTGTGTTATGCAGACACTGATTAAACCAGAAACAATAAAACATGGGGGAACAGGGGAATAAGCATTTTCATGTTATAACAAGGGTTAAATCACATTTCTGGGCCTCAGCCCAGTTAACCCCTTGTCTCCCTGGCGAGGTTAGAGGGTGGCCAAATGGGGGGGTAACCCCGTTAATCCCGTGCCAAACCCTCACGATCGTCACAGATGTGTATCTCTTTTTTCCATGTATGCCCTGGGATGAAAATCAGAAGAACAAAATATTATAATGCGAAAGACTTTAATATTCTCAGTGTTAGAGAATTTACGGGAGAGGACAGCATAAAAACGAAGGAAGAAAAAACCCACCCTCTTTAGTGAACTTGTTGGCATTTGTTTCCTTTAGGAGATAACATGATAGATCTTATAAGATTTAAAGCTTAACAGTAGAAGCAATCCAGCCAGATATTGATTTTGTTTTGTAATCTTACCTGAATGGGCAGGGCGTAGCTGCTTTATAGTCCCCCCTAATACTGTATCTGGGGCTCCACCCATTCCATAAATATCTGTCCTTTTTGATCCTGTAAAAGTAAAAAAATGACAAGCATGGCAGCTGGGGTCACTAATAGATTGGTGTATGTGTGTGTGTGTTTACACATACTGTACTCTGCCTTGTACACTGGCTGCTATTAAATGACCATAGAGTGTAGCCTCTTATACAGTGGTGGATTTCCCATTAGGCCAGAAAGTTTTGGGGTAGGAAAGTTTTGGGGTAGGAAAGTTTTGGGGTAGGAAAGTTTTGGGGTAGGAAAGTTTTGGGGTGGCATAGATCGACACTTGAATAATCCGCGCTTGCCGCTCATGCATACGTACGAGCGGCTGGTAAGTGCAGGTCGCACATCGGCACTTACCCCCACTCGTGGGCATGCGCAAGCGCCGATCGAGTATGCGCGGCAAGCAATGTGACATCACATGCCGTCACGTTGCCATAGCAATGGGACGGCGTGTGTCCAATGACGTTGGAGTAGGAAGGCGTCTCCAGGTAAGTGCCTGAGGGCGGCATCTTTATAGATCCGCCACGGCTCTTATGCCTTCTTTTCATTTTCACACCTTCTTATGACATTTCACTTCCTGCTCATGTCCATTGTACCTAGAAATCTCTGTACAAAACTGTATATAAATCCTCTATTTCTATATTTCTGCCCCACCTGATGAAGGCTTGAAAGCTTGTAGCATATCAACTATTTGTTGGTCCAATAAAAGGTTTCACGCTACGTACAGTATTCCTTCCTCCTCCTCCGGTACTTTACCACATGGACGGAAGGCAGAACATGGCTCCCCTCCCTGCGTTACAGACTTATTTAATAATAACCTGATTTGCATGACAGGAATCCTCAATAATTGTATTGGAGTCCAGGATGTTAGAAAGGTTGCGTGTAATAGTTTTATTTCTCTGTGTTATTTTTCCGATGCTGAAAACATCTTGTGGTGATGTTGCTTGGATAAGTTGCATTATGTTGACAAAAAAAGTCTGTATTTTCTTCTTTGTACCTTTGCAAATATATCTCTTAATTAGACACTTAAATACTGACAAATATAAGTATTTGAACCGTTTAAAAAAATATTCTGTGTGTATCAAAGTGTATGGAATAAATGTGAAACCTTAATTTGTGCAAAGAATGGGATTATATGGACATTTTCTGCATTATTGTGTCAAAAAACACTGATGTAAAAAGGTTGAAATATGATGGAGACATTTTATTTCTTTTTTTTCCCCACAGCCCATTCTGAATAATGATGTGTTATTAATAATCTAGCTGTAGAAATGATATTAAATGAGCTACATTTGTTAATCTAGATTTTATCTAAATGCCTTTTCCATCAGCGGGCTGTTTCTCATCAGGGGGTACTAATTAGCTGTAATATGTAGAATAATGGGATATAATAAATACAACTAGATGAATTGAATCTTTTTGGTACAATCCAGGGAAAGTAAAATAGACATTGTTGAGTTAATAATGGAGTTCATGATGTTGTTTTAATGGGTATTTTAAATATACTTAATCCTAGCTGTTGGTATGTGAATTTTCTGCCGCAGATTATAAGATTTACAAAATGTTTTATTTCTCTTTGGACCAGGCTCTCTATATGAAACAATATAAAAGAATACATCCTTTTAATGGCTTAGATAAAGTAAGATGAATAGAATAAATGATTCTTCACAGCTATGACACCTTTTCTATAAAATGTATTTACATTGTGTTAACGAAAAATACTGTAATATTGACAAATGAAGTTCATTATTTCTGTTTTTATGGTTGTTATTCATGTTATTCAAAAACGTAGTATAATGCAAGGCATTATTAAAAGCAAAAAAAAAATGATCTGGGGTAATACAGATAAGGGCTCAGCATTGAAAGTAAACTTTAAAAAGTATTTCGAAAAAGTTACAGTAATTCAACAACCAAACCAAATACATCTGAAAAAGAACGTAACATATATTTAGCAGTGTACCCATCATCTTACTATATGTCAATAATTTGACTCACAGGCAACCTTCATAAAGGTTATGGTTGCTGAATAGATTTTTATATACTGTGTAATAACTATTAAGGATTTATTTGAAATATATATATTTTTTTCTTTCACAAATGCAATATATGTTGTTTGTCACTTCCAAGAATGTTCTATAAAATAGCATTGGGATGATATTATCACAGAAAACGCATTGGACCAGTGGCAACTAGGAATGGAAGAACCCGATTAGAACCCTGCTGCCAACACTTTGTAACCTTAGGAGACGAGGTAATGTGTGAGGGAGTTGGTGTTGGGGAAGCAGTAAGTGGGAGTGTGTGGAGGTAGAGCTGTGAGAGCAGGTAATGTGAGAGAGAGTTAGCGTTGGGGAAGCAGTAAATTTGATTGTGCAGAGATAGAGCTGTTGGAGCAAGTAATGTGTGAGGGAGTTGGTTTTGGGGAAGAAGTAAGTGGGAATGTGCAGAGGTAGAGCTGTGAGAGCAGGTAATGTGTGAGGGAGTTGGCGTTGGGGAAGCAGTAAGTGGGAGTGAGTGGAGGTAGAGCTGTGAGAGCAGGTAATGTCTGAGGGAATTGGTGTTGGGGAAGCAGTAAGTGGGAGTGAGTGGAGGTAGAGCTGGGAGAGCAGGTAATGTGTGAGGGAGTTGGGGAAGCAGTAAGTGGGAGTGTGCGGAGGTAGAGCTGTGAGAGCAGGTAATGTGTGAGGGAGTTGGTGTTGGGGAAGCAGTAAGTGGGACTGTGTGGAGGTAGAGCTGTGAGAGCAGGTAATGTGTGAGGGAGTTGGTTTTGGGGAAGAAGTAAGTGGGAATGTGCAGAGGAAGAGCTGTGAGAGCAGGTAATGTGTGAGGGAGTTGGCGTTGGGGAAGCAGTCAGTGGGAGTGTGCGGAGGTAGAGCTGTTAGAGCAGGTAACGTGCGAGGGAGTTGGCGTTGGGGAAGCAGTAAGTGGGAGTGTGCGAAGGTAGAGCTGTTAGAGCAGGTAACATGCGAGGGAGTTGGCGTTGGGGAAGCAGTTAGTGGGAGTGTGCAAAGGTAGAGCTGTTAGAGCAGGTAACGTGCGAGGGAGTTGGTGTTGGGGAAGAAGTAAATGGGATTATGTGGATGTAGAGCAGTGAAGGCATATTGAGGAGACTCTTAGTGGGCTGCCTTTGGATGATTCGGGTGTTATGTCTCACAGATTCTTATTATTTACTACTGAGTGTATGTATATAGCTCCGGCAAGAGTTTATCTCTTGAGCTTTTGGTAAGAACTACCCAATATTTCTAAAGTCCACTAATGTCAATGTGCACATTTTATTTTATTATTTTTGCATAATGCTTAAATATCTAATTTTTTATTTTGCTATGTCTCTCCATGTACTGTATTTGTCACGTTGTGCAGCCCACAGACCAGACCAGTCCCCTGTACTGAGGTGGGATGTAGATTATACGCACCGACAGCAGAGGGGGCGTGTCCGGGATGTGGCGTAGTAGCGTGGCCAGGCCTGGATGTAGATAAAGAATGGGCAAGTACTTGCCAATCCGAGGATATAGAAAGTTCCGTAGTCAAAATCCGTAGCAGAGTCCGAGGGTCTTAGAGGTTAGAGTAGTCTGTAGGAAAGCCGAGTTCAGGAGACAGAGGGGGTATACAGACGAGCTGGGTCAGTAGCTGTAAGGAATAAACACAAGCGAGCACGACACAGGTTCCAGGCAACACAGGTAGCAAGGCGCTATGCAGATCAAGGAAGTGAAGGCAAAGCAGGATATTTAAAGCGACAGTGACCAATCCGGACGAGGGGCATGACGGGGGTGTGTCGAGGAGCTGCTCGTGAATGGCTTAGAGACCAGGAAGTAGTAGAGCACAGCTGAGAGTCTGTAACACCAGTGCCAGAATCCGAGATGGCGGCCGCGGCAGAGTTCAAGGTATGCGCTGGGCGGCGGGATGGGTAGCGACGGGGGGCAGGGGCAGCAGCCGCTGCAGTACTGGTAGTTGGTAAGGAGGGGTCACGCCGCAAGGGTCGTGGCCCCCGATTCCTTACAGTATTGAAGAAATTCATTATTGCAGGCGTATATAAAGAAGGAAGAATACTCTAATTGTCTCTCTCTTTCTGTCAGGGTCTCCTAGACATCCTGCTCCTAGCCATAGTTCCTTTCTCTGTCCACCGGGTGTGCTGTTGGTTTCTGTCTGCTCTGGGGTTCCTCTGTCTGTTTGTCTCCTCTTGTTGCTCCTGTCCTCTGTCCTTAAATTTCCTGTTTCCTGTTCCTCCCTTGCCTTTGTTTTGTTGTCAGACTCCTTATGCCTATGCCCGTGCGATCCCCCCTCTTTTACACCTCCTCATGTATTTCTCACCCCCTCACTCCCTCCTTTTTCCCTCACACTCTCACCCCCCCTTTCGCTATAACTCAGTAACCCCCCTCCATACTCAATCCAGCACCCTCAATCCTCCCCTCCTCCCCCCTACAATACAGAACCCCCCCACAATACACAAGTTAGAATAACCACCTACATGCGCACTACAATAACCTCCCCCCCACACCCGCACACTACAATAACCTCCCCGCCACACACACTACAATAACCTTCCCCCCACACGCACACTACAATAACCTTCCTCCCCCACACACTACAATAACCTACCCTCCACATGCACACTACAATAACCTTCCCCCCCACAATACAATAGCCACACACACACTACAATAAACCCCCCACACTAAAAATAACCCCCCCCACACACATGCACACTGCAATAGCCCCCTGAGGGGGCGTCTGACTGGGAGGAGGAGTGGGGAGGGGGGGGGGAGCAGCTGAGGAGCAGAGTTAGGTTCTGACTGTGCATCTGAGGAGTGGACGTCTGACCGAGCTGCTGCTGTCTGATAATGTAAATATATGTAAATGGGGGGAGTAACATGGTGTTTTTGCACCTATGGCAAGTTTCACCAGCTGCCCCTCCTCCCCTCCAGCACACTGACAGTCACTGAGGCACACACTGACAGGCACTGAGACACACACAGCAAACTGACACACAAATACACATACAGCAAACTGACACACAAATACACACAGCATACCTTCCCACAGCAGCACATAGTAACTCCTCTCCCTGATGTGATGGAGAGCAGGGGCGGGCAGCGCTCTGCAGCTCTCTGACTCAGTTCTGCCCCCAGCCTCTGCTGCCTGCTCTCTGCAATCCCCGTCCCAGCCTCTGCTGCCTGCTCTCTGCAACCTCCCCCCCCAACCTCTGCTGCCTGCTCTCTGCAATCCCCCTCCCCAGCCTCTGCTTCCTGCTCTCTGCAACATCCCCCCTCTTCGTTCCCGGTCCAGCTTTGATCACCGACTGAAGCTAAGTCACCGCCAGGCGGTTGTTAAGAGGCCAGAAGGAGGAAGGGGCCCTGATTTCAGGGTTTGATCATAGCTGGGCCAAATGTCCCGGCTCTCTGCTCCTGTCCGCGGGCCTCCCCACAAGAGCCCGGGATATAGCTACTCCTCTGCTCTACAGTATGTGTCACATAGAGAAGTGTTTTGGGAGCTACGTGTATACAGTATACGTCAACTAGTACTCTACTAAACAGTGCAATCTTTGCAAAAAAAAATGAGCCTATTGGTCTTTGTGACTGCATTTTGGATAGTTTCAGCAAATAAAAACATAATTACACACATTTCTAGTTCTTACCACTAAGCTATCTTTCTGCCCAATGTTGTAATGCTTCGGGCTGCTGCTACATTCGCTTCCTATAACCCTCTCTTATTTCCTTCTGTGCAAGGGATTGGTGCTTCTTTCTCTGTTAAACCCAACCTTAGCGCACCTCAAGAGGATGGAGCATGGGCCATAAAATATACTAGAAGATCTGGTCCCAAATATTTCTCTCACAATAGCAAGGGACAGTAAATATCTGAATAGAATAAAATCTCATAAAATTGTTACATTCTTCTAAGACCTACTGTGCTACTTCCCTAAATCCCCAACACAGCATATAGCTATCTTACTCATTGGAATTGTAGAACAACCATTTATCTACAGTATTTCCTTTAATTATAGTTTAGCAGGAATGTCAACCTGAGGTTTTATAACTACAAATCAGATACGGAGTCCCCTGGCGGTTACTACTGCAGGGATATTATACATAAATACTTACCCCTGCTGCTTTCTTATTAGCTCTCATGGGTCATGCCTGCATTTGAGGACTCGTTCTTCATCCCTGAAAATACAAGAGCCAGTTGTGTGACAACATTCACCTGTTAAATTCCCTGCCATGTACCTGAAGATACCAGTCTTGTGCTTTTTTCTTTAACCATTCTTGCCTCTCACCGGCTTGCTTCCTTGCTGGAACACTTACTTGTTTCTGGTTCTGAACACTGCATGTCTTTGACATCAGCTTTGGAATCTATACAGTATGTAACCCTCCCTGCCTGGCTATAAGGGACTTTACATGGTTGCCTGTGATGTAGGATACTCGGGGTGCATTACCTTTTGTTCAGGGGTGCTGAACTCTGCAGGCTTAGCGTATATGTAGATGTTAAAGATGGGTGCCTGGAACTTTGTAGTTGTAAACAGGACAGGCTTTATTGATAATTCATTGATTACAACTTATTTTCAAGGTGCATTGCTGCATCCCTGAAGAGGCAGATCCTTTGACAGGTTACACAAACAATACATTTGTGATTGCTTTAGTTTAGGTGCTGTATTCCCACTTCTTTCAGGGCCCCAACTTGGGCTACCATGCTTATCCTGTCTGTAGATAATTGACTTCTTGCACTCTGCATTATTCTACTCTCTCTGCTATGTTTCCTGAATGGGGTAACATAGATCATGGTCCACTTACACTCGCTCACTCATCAAGTGCTCATCACAGGGATATCCTGGCCCTCCTCATTCCCTTGGGGATGCTCACCACAGACACAGGCCTTCAGGTGTTTGCCTTCTTCTCTATCAGAATACCAGAGTATATCAGAGTACCAGTATATCAGAGTCCCAGAGCTACATGTTGGGGAACTCCTTGGGGACATATCTCCCATCTGAGAGCCTGTACTTAGGTCCCTATATTTCTAGGTGGCCTGACTACAAGGGCACTTCCCTATCTTATAAAACAATAAAAGGCTCTTACCCTATTCTAACTAAGTACATAGCCTACTTGCATATTTACAGGTGAGACCACTCCTCTGCCTCCCCTCCTCTGCCTCCCCTCCTCTGCCTCCCCTCCTCTGCCTCCCCTCCTCTGCCTCCCCTCCTCTGCCTCCCCTCCTCTGCCTCCCCTCCTCTGCCTCCCCTCCTCTGATCTGAGGATACATTCTAATCCACTCCTATTTATAACTTCTCTTCTACCTCCTTGTCTCTGGGCAGAACCGGGGCGGAGCTTAGTCTCTGCTGAGTCATCCTGAACCATGTGACCTATCCAGTAATCAGGCCCCTTTGCAACATACTGTCAAATGGGGCATTACTCAGAGTTAACTCCTTAAATCCTCTGTAACCCCTTACTTTAATATATTAAATCCCAGAATGGGGGTTACATACATTTGTGCAATACCGCGTCTTTTGTAACAGCTGACAAAGGATACCCTGTATTATGTGTCTTTATTGCATTCATTAGCACCATGCGCTGTCACAGAATTTCCCAGTATTTTGGGATGGTGCATCAATGAACACACAACGCCTGCAGGCTCTAACCCCAGCACCCACAACATCCTATGTATGGCCAAAGGGTTAAACTAAATGACCCTTACATATGAGAATACAATCATTTTAGTATTTTACTATGTATTTTCTGTCACATTGGATGTAGCATTGGGCACTTTTGTCTTTTGTTGTATTAAGGTGCGTCAACACCGAGAGAAAACAAAAAATAACTTTTACTGTGATGACAAAATAAAAGTTTTACAAAAAGCTGAGCTTTCACCAAAATAAATCTTCTCTTTCTCTTGAGTTTACTAGCCAACACATAATTCATTTAGAACAGGCGATCAGGTTTGCATCCCCGATGAAGGGTTTTCAGGACTAAAATACTGTTTTACTGTGTAAATATGCAATGTGTTTTGCAAGCAATTGATTGTTTTCCTGCCTCTTTGCCTGAAGCCCAAACACTGCAATGTATCTTGGGGACACTCGCGTACTGCCACTGCCATCATCCTGTAGGGTGATCGCCGTTTCTATTTTCTTTCATTCGGGGTGAGACAGGTTTAGATTTAGGTTTGAAAAAGCCAACGGAAATAATGAAAGCAACAGGGCACAGTTTACAGACCGCGAATGCTTAGCCTAACAATAGGAGAAGCTGAACCTTCTTATTCCTTATCAGACTTGCTGGGCCAGAGTGGGGGCAACATGGTGTGCCATTCACACTGCCTATAGCACACACCCTGATATCCGGGAGTGCAGAGTCTTTGTTGTGGTGTCATCCTGTGATGCTGCTGACTTTACCAGTGGCAATAAAGTAATTAAATATTTTGCGCTGCTTGTTTAAAGTAGTTCCTGCTTACAGCCAGTCAGGCAATCATAATCATGTCATTTTGTTCAATTGCTACACTAAATAGGATAGTCTATTCATGCTACAATAATTTACCATAATGGGACTTATACAATTCTGTGCTGGTGCAATAACGCTCTGAAAGTGCCATTGACGTGAATGTTTCTTTCCGTGCAGGAGTGCTGAAATGGCACTGGCGCTCTTTATTAAATAAGCCCCAATGTCTGTATACACAATTTATAATGCAACTCGGGGTCTACCTTTTAGTGTGAATATTTATCACAGTTCACCAGACTATAAATTCATCAAAAGTGCGTGTACAGAACCTCTCTTAAATTGGAAACAAAATGTCACTGAAGCTGTCACAAATATTTTCAGAACACCTTAATAGGTTTTGTTTTTCTGAATTGGTTTTAAACAGCAGCTGGCGAACTTTTTGGCAACGTGACTAGAACGTACTTCTTTAAACTTCAATAGTTTATTATGAATGCTCCACAAATATTCAAGTTTAATTCAGTGTAGTATTTTTTCGTTTCGGTGATATTCATGGACTATTATTCTATACTATCGCTATGCAAACCAATAGTTTCCTCCACATGATATTAATGATCTAACCCAAGGGCGATCAACTCCAGTCCTCAAGGGTCACCAACAGGCCAGGCTTTCAGGATATCCCTGCTTCAGCACAGGTGGCTCAATCAGTGGCTCAGTCAAAGACTGCACCACCTGTGCTGAAACTGGAATATCCTGAGCACCTGACCTGTTGGTGGCCCTTGAGGACTGGAGTTGGCTACCTTTGGTCTAACCAGTAACGGCGTGCTAAACAAAGTGAAAACTAGAAATATTTACTGGTTATTCACTGGAAAAATATACACAAATTTAGTGGATGGCACAACAGACACGTACAAAAAACAATTGCATTGATTGTGTTAATTTTAGATCCAAATGCATTAATGTGTGCTCTATGTGCATCTTATGAGTTTTGCTAAAGGCTATGCTTAGGTATACTCAAAAATTCCCTATAGCTAGTCATTAGGGAAAACATGTTCTTTTACAAGTAATTGCTACTGGCAGCTAGAGACCTGGAGAATTTGATATGCACCAATGTGACCTGACTATGTATTACACTTTTTTTGAAGGACACATGTAAAGTAATTTTATATGCTTCACACACCTTAGATTCTCGTTTTTACTTTCCCGTGTTAGCACATTTTCATCAAATTTTTCATTTGTGATATATATCCTTTGGGCTTTTGCCTAATAGTTTTCAAGCATGAGATATTCCAGCTCTGCTTTATTTCAAAGGAAAACAGTTGTAAGAATGATGCATAGAAACAATGCCTGATAATAGTAGTACTTTATAGAAATAGTATTAATATTTTATAATATATTAGAACGTGGTCTAAAATATTAATTTACTACGGAATTGGCCTGACCCCACCATTGGGAGCTTTGTATAAAGAGTAGCTATTACGTTTAGATTTTGTTGTTAAAAAGATGCGCAGGAGAATAACAACTTAGTGTGTCTTTGTGCTTCAAAGTATAAAATCAATTTTTATATGTGTCGTGTGTGCGTCAACATCTTTTTCACGAAGAAATTACACAATAAACTTTCAGGGGCGAATGTATCTGCCGTGATGCCACGTAAACTGAAAAATGTAAATCTTATACCGAATAGATTTTTTTCTGTGTATAACAAATGAAATATGTACGAGTGGCGTATACTGTATGTCATGCATTGTTACACACAATTACACAATACACATCAAGTTCCACCAACCCCTTCCCCAATTTATAGAAAAAAGGCAAAACAATCCTGTCATTAGTAACTGTATTTGTGAATTTGTTGTACGTTGGTAGGACTTGCCCCGCCCCGACATTCCCACATCTCTCCCTCACACCCACACCCCCCTCTCTCCCTCACACCCACACCCCCATCTCTCCCTCACACCCACACCCCCATCTCTCCCTCACACCCACACACCCCTCTCTCCCTCACACATACTAAGCTCTCTCCCCTACACACAGACTCCCCCTCTATCTACCTTCACCCACTCCCCCTCTCTCTCCCCCCCACACTCCCCCTCTCTTCCTCACACACTCCCCCCTCTCTCCTTCACACACACTCCCCCTCTCTCTACCTCTATCCACTCCCCCTCTCTCTCCCCACACACTCCCGCCTGACACTCCCCCCTCACGCTCCCTCTCTCTCCCTCACACACACTCCCCCGTCTCTCCCTCAACCACACTCCCCCGTCTCTCTCTCAAACACACTCCCCCTCTCTCCCTCAAACACACTCCCCCCTCTCCCCTTCACACACACTCCCCCTCTCTCTACCTCCATCAACTCCCCCTCTCTCTCCACCCCTCTCTCCCTCACACATGCTCCCCCCTCTCTCCTTCGCACACACTCCCCCTCTGTCTCCCCACACACTCCCCCATCACACTCCCCCTCTCTCCCTCACACACTCCCCCCCTCTTTCCCTCACACACACTCCCCCTCTCTCTCTCCCCACACACTCCCCCTCTCTCTCCACACATACTCCCCTCTCTCTACCTCCACCCACTGCCCCTCTCTCTCCCCCACACACTCCCCCTCTCTCCCTCACACACACTCGCCCTCTCTTTCTGTCACACACTCCCCCTCTTTGTTCCTCACACCACGCCCCCTCTCTCTCCCCACACACTCTCCCCTCTCCCCCACACACTCCCCCTCTCTCCCTCACATCCACTCCCCCTCTCTCCCTCACACACACACTCCCCCTCTATATCCATCACACACACTCCACCTCTTTGTTCCTCACACCCACTCCCCCTCTCTCTCCCAACACACTCTCCCCTCTCCCCCACACACTCCCCCTCTCTCCCTCACACACACTCCCCCTCTCTTTCCCTCACACACACTCCCCCTCTTTGTTCCTCACACCAACTCCCCCTCTCTCCCCCCACACACTCTCTCCCTCACAAACTCCCCCCTCTCCCTCACACTCACTCCTCCCTCTCCCTCCCATTCCCTCTCCCCCCCCCCACAAACAGTTGATCCATGGATTTGCAAAATCAGAATCAAACACACAAAAAAATCCATTAGTGTATAATGCATGCAAGTCCATAGGACACATAGGACGATTGGTAAAAACAGCAAGGTAGACTCTCTCACTCCCCTTCTCTCCCTCACACCCCTCCCCCTTCCCCCCCCCCCACACCCCCCCCCCCCTCTCTCCCCACCACACACTACCCCTCTCTCTCCCTCACACACACTCACCCCTCTCTCCCTCACCTACACTGCCCCACTTCCCCTTTTTTCTCTCCACCTACCCCAATTCTCTTTTTGCCATCCTCCCCCAATCTCTCTCTTCCCTCTCTTTCATTCTCATTCTTTCATTCTCCCTCCCCCTCTCACATTGTTTCTCTGCTCCCCCTATCTCATTCTTTCTCCCATTCCTCCTCCCTCATTCTCTCTCAGCACCCCCCACCTCTCTAATTCTCTCCTCACTCTCTCCCTCACCCCCTCCGTTCTCCCCCATTTTCACTCTCCCCATTATCTCTCTCTCCCCCACCATTCTTTCATTCTCTGTCTCCCCCCTTTCCCCATTTTTTCACTCTCTCCCTCTCACCCCGTCCCCATTCTCTCTCCCCCACCCATCTCCCATTTTCTCTCCCACTCACCCCCTCATTACATCTCCCCAATCCCCCTTTTCATTCTCTCTCTCCCTCCTCCATCTCTCATTCTCTCTGCCCCATCCTCTCTCATTCTCTCATCCCCTTCTCCTCCTCTCTCATTATCTCATCCCCTTCTCTTCCTCTCTCATTCTCTCTCCCTTTCCTCTCTCATTCTCTCTCCCCTCCTCCCTCATTTTCTTCCCCTCTCTCGCTCACACACACTACCTCCTATCTCCCTCGCACACTCCCCTCTCCAAGTTTTTCTCTCTCCCTCCCCCCACTCTCTCTCTCTCATCCCCTCCTCCATTTTCTCTTTCCCTCTCTCTCCCCCACCTCTCCCCATTCTCTCTCTCCCACCCCCTCTTTCATTCTCTGCCCTCTCTAATTCACTCTCCTCCCTCCTCCTCTCTTATTCTCTGCTCACCTTGGTCCTTCCTGGCGGGTGGTAGACACCGGATGTCTTCACTGATTTCCAGGTCAGACTCTGACTTTGCCCCGGCCATTCTCTGCCGTCCTCCTCTTCCTGTTACAAAACAGTGACCAAAGATAAAGAAGTGTCACTTAAAATGCGCGTGCTCAGGACACACAACTTTTTTTTAATTTTGGTTTACTAGTTTGAACACCTTTGCTGGTGGGGAAGCGTCACCAGCAGCAGAGGGGTTTAATCGCCATCAATTTTGTCATTCATTGTCTACCTTGCTGTTTTTACCAATCGTCCTATGTGTCCTATGGACTTGCATGCATTATACACTAATGGATTTTTTTGTGTGTTTGATTCTGATTTTGCCAATCCATGGATCAACTTATGGAAAACTCAAAATAAGCACGAAAATGCTAAATTAGCACAATAAAGCATGAAAATGCTTAATACTGTACAAGTATAAAATCATGAAAAAAAATTATTAGGAAACTAAAATAATGTACAGTACCTAAAAAACTTAAAATAACTAAAAACAATCAATAAAAAACCTAAGGATGAATACTTGGCTGGTGTTCTGGTTTTGCTTCTAAATAATGTTTTGCTGATGGTTCTAGCAATATGAAGGGTTTTGGATTTGAAATGCAAGGCTCTGGTAGCTTTTGATTTCACACACCCAGTGTTGCCGATTTCTACAAATAACTGGATGTTTTTAACACATATACATACTATGCTATTGCTGTGACGAGAAAAGTAGAAGTATGTGACAATTATAATTCTGTAAACATCTAATTAAATGAAGTTAGCTATTAATTGTACAAGAGAATGGGAGATGTCTAATCCTTGGCTTTTTATATGAGAACTCAGCGGTATTCCCATTGTCATTTAGCAATTCTCACTCTAATATTAAAAATTAACACAGAACTATTCATTCGGCAGAGGTCAGAAGGTCCACAAATATTGTTCAAGCATTCCAGAAGTGACTGGAACATTCAGTGTGGCTCTGTACATAAATAGTCTCTGAGTGAAATGGTGAAGGCATCAAATAATAGCATTTAGTCACAGTTTGTTGTTATACAGTATCTGTCAGATTTGCAGAAAGTGACATTGAAAATGAGCTCATGAAAAGAAAAAAAGAACAATGTAAATGAATGAAGCTTACTGAACAAATAATGGTCAGGGAGTAAGCAGACTGAAATACCCGGACTTCTGGATGTCATATTCTTCTGGTAAATACAGTAGTTATTTCTATTCATATTTCACTAATGAAAAAAGTTAAGTGGCAGCAACAACAATGAACCATTGTTTTTGGAAAGGAAAGAAAAATAAAGAACAAAGAGTGGCTGAAAATTATTTTGATTAAGATTGTAATGTAGTGCTTATAAATTGCAGCTTTCTTTGTACAACCGTTACTGAGATGTAGATCAGTACCAAAACATATTTAGTATTAATGAACAGTCAATCTTCGGGCTTACTCTTTGCAATGCTAATGTTCTCCGTTGCAATTCAATATATTTGTGACTGCAGCTTTATATTTTTGTATTCATTGTTATATATTCTTTGTTGGCATTTTAAAGGATTAGTCTTAGGTTTTGTGAGTATGTTTCACATGGAATTATACCATTGAATAGAAGGTAAAGCAAGTACTGTAGGTGAAGGATAAATGTCACTTCTGTTCTGATAACTGAACAATCTATTATTGCTTGCTAAACTTTAGTAGAGTTTGAATTTTAGTCGATGGGAGATTTGAGTCATGCCAAAATGGACCTTGCATATGATTTGTTTAATTATAGCAATTTGGCTGCACAGCAGGCGACATAGTTTATAAATGCCTGTCTGTTACACAGTAAAAAGGCAAGGTTTAGTTAAAGAGAAAAACGACTCAAACATTACATCTTCAGGATAATCCTTTCTAATACAAACATGATTGCACATTTTCTGTCTCACTTTGCAGTTTTGACTATTCCTGTCTCCCTTGTTCAGCTGCCTCTAATTCTCCTGTTCCAGCATCTAGCTGCATGTGTAAAGGCAACATTATTGCCACATATGTCCCTTACACAGCCTTAGTTGGTTGCCCTGGCAACATTCCAATCTCCTTAGCTAGAAAGGTGGTTTAGTCCAGCAAGAACGAGAAACGATCCCAACTTCATCCTAGGCACATCAACATCAACTGTACCCAGCGCAAGCAGTCTAAAGAATGAAGGACCGGTGACAAGAAACGGCAGCACCAGAACGCCTATCTCAGTCTACAGGACAGACATGTCCCCTGAAACATCTACACGACCCAATCATTCTACCGCTCAAAGCAGGGAGACAGGGGAACCAAGCAGGAAATGCCCCATACACAAGAAGCCACACCCACTTAACAAGTGCTTTGGGTTGAGGATGAAGTCCATAGAGGAACGCAAGAACCTACTCAGAGAGTTTGGAGTTTGCTTAAAGTGCTGCGCTTCCACAACCCATCTAGCCAAAGATTGTAAAGAAGCTATGACATGTGCAGTGTGCGACAGTGACAAGTCCTGGCAACCTTCCAATCTCTTTAGCTAGAAAGGTGGTTTAGTCCAGCTTGCTCCCCCGCCTTTACAGCAGTTATTTTGGTCCTTAGACCCTTCCTGCCAGTGACAGAAACATGTGCTTTTAGATCTAACTAGCTGGCTTAGTGAGTACAGGTACATGCTTCCTCCATTACACCCCTGCAAGGCCATCCTTTTTTACCGTCCCCCCGTAACAGAGCACCTTCACATAGAGAAGCCCTCTCCCACCACACATTACCATCTGCAGGTACCCTTTATATTTGTTTTTGAGTTCCCCATTAAAGTTGAAGAAAATAAAAGGACTCTGTGTGCTCTCAAAAGGGGATGAGTTTAAACCACTGGACTCTCTCACATCCCACATGTGATCCTGGTTCCAGAAGAGTAGTGCTTATAAATTGCAGCTTTCTTTGTATAACCGTTACTGAGATGTAGATCAGTACCAAAACATATTTAGTATTAATGAACAGTCAATCTTCGGGCTTACTCTTTGCAATGCTAATGTTCTCCATTGCAATTCAATATATTTGTGACTGCAGCTTTATATTTTGTATTCATTGTTATGTATTCTTTGTTGGCATTTTAAAGGATTAATCTTAGGTTTTGTGAGAATGTTTCTCATGGAATTATACCATTGAATAGAAGGTAAAGCAAGTACTGTAGGTGAAGGATAAATGTCACTTCTGTTCTGATAACTGAACAATCTATTATTGCTTGCTAAACTTTAGTAGAGTTTGAATTTTAGTCGATGGGAGAATTGAGTCATGCCAAAATGGACCTTGCATATTATTTGTTTAATTATAGCAATTTAGCTGCACAGCAGGCGACACAGTTTATAAATGCCTGTCTGTTACACAGTAAAAAGGCAAGGTTTTGTTAAAGAGAAAAACGACTCAAACATTACATCTTCAGGATAATCCTTTCTAATACAGTAGCTCATTCTAATAAAATAACATCTAATTTATCCAGAAACAGAAACACATTTGATCAAATCTCAGTGTATTATGGATTTTTAAATGTTTGCTATGTAACCCCTCTATATTCTTGTAGAGATGGGGGAATCCGCCCAAGTAAGTTTCCTGGATTTTCGCTGATGTTACCCCCAAAGTCCGTTTCGTGGTGTAAAATCCGCAAACGGATTTGGTCGGTTTCAATCCACGTGGATTCATCAAAATCCGCCATTAGATACAACCCGTGGACGGCTTTGTAGTGTCCAATCCACGGATTCAGCAATCTGTTGGCGGTTCCTTAAGAATCTTGCTGTATCCGCGGATTGGATTCTACAAATTCATCCACAGGTTGCAGGATCCGCGGGGTGCAGGATCCGCGGGTTGCAGGATCCGCGGGTTGCAGGATCCACGGGTTGCAGGATCCGCGGGGTGTATTGGTGAAAATAACAACAAATCCGCAAAATGCGAATCGCCCTTTTTGACATTGATCCGCTGAAATCCATGGACTAAAGGAACCGGACGGTCCGCTGCGAATCCAAATACCCCAAATAAATTGCCCATCTCTAGGCCTGAGTTCCATTTAGGATAGATTGTAGGGGAGACAGGTGAGACGTAGGAATGACTGGACACAATTCTTTTGAGTTGGATATAGATCTATATAAACTCCAAAGACAACCTAAACTAAAAGCACACAATAAATCAAAGCTCTTATGCGGTTACTGACAGCAATAAAACATTGTAGACTACAGCCAAATATTTTGGTTAATGAAAGAAAAACAATCAGAAACCTTAGCACCAATCAGGAGATTATTATTAAACCTGCCGACAAAGGGGGTGGAACTGTTGTAATGAATTACAGAGATTATCAAAATTAAGTACAATTAAGGAACGATAATTTAAGGGAATTATCCCTTCATCAAATGCAGCCTCCCCAGAAACATTGTGCCTTAATTGTTGGCCTTCAAATAAAAAGATGACAACATTAAAATGATTAGTTATTGAATCCTGTGTGCGGTGGAGGTATCCTTGAATCCTGTGTGCGGTGGAGGTACCCTTGAATTTTGTGTGCGGTGGAGGTACCCTTGAATCTTGTGTGCGGTGAGGTACCCTTGAATCCTGTATGCGGTGGAGGTACCCTAGAATCCTGTGTGCGGTGCAGGTACCCTTGAATCTTGTGTGTGGCTAGGTACCCTAGAATCCTGTGTGTGGTGGAGGTACCCTTGAATCTTGTGTGCGGTGGAGGTACCCTAGAATCCTGTGTGCGGTGGAGGTAAGCTTGAATCTTGTGTGCGGTGGAGGTACCCTTGAATTCTGTGTGTGGTGGAGGTACCCTTGAATCCTGTGTGCGGTGGAGGTACCCTTAA
Source organism: Ascaphus truei (assembly GCA_036426205.1). Taxonomy (NCBI): domain Eukaryota; kingdom Metazoa; phylum Chordata; class Amphibia; order Anura; family Ascaphidae; genus Ascaphus; species Ascaphus truei. The sequence goes on from CM071576.1 coordinate 4,698,425, forward strand.
ATCTTGTGTGCGGCGGAGGTACCCTTGAATCCTATGTGCGGTGGAGGTACCCTTGAATCCTGTGTGTGGTGGAGGTGCCCTTGAATCTTGTGTGCGGCGGAGGTACCCTTGAATCTTGCGTACGGTTGAGGTACCCTTGAATCTTGTGTGCTGTGGAAGTACTCTTGAATCTTCTGTGCGGGGGAGGTACCCTTGAATCTTGTGTGTGGCGAGGTACCATTTAATCCTGTGTGCGGTGGAGGTACCCTAGAATCCTGTGTGCGGTGCAGGTACCCTTGAATCTTGTGTGTGGCTAGGTACCCTAGAATCCTGTGTGCTGTGGAGGTACCCTTGAATCCTGTGTGCATTGGAGGTACCTTTGAATCTTGTGTATGGTGGAGGTACCCTTGAATCCTGTGTGCGGTGGAGGTACCCTTGAATCCTGTGTGTGGTGGAGGTTCCCTTGAATCCTGTGTGCGGTGGAGGTACCCTTAAATCTTGTGTGCGGCGGAGGTACCCTTGAATCCTATGTGTGGTGGAGGTACCCTTGAATCCTTTGTGTATGGTGGAGGTACCCTTGAATCCTGTGTGCGGTGGAGGTACCCTTGAATCCTGTGTGCGGTTGAGGTACCCTTGAATCTTGTGTGCGGTGGAAGTACCCTTGAATCCTGTGTGTGGTGGAGATACCCTTGAATCCTGCGTGCAGTGGAAGTACCCTTGAATCTTCTGTGCGGGGGAGGTCCCCTTGAATCTTGTGTGTGGCGAGGTACCCTTTAATCCTGTGTGTGGAGGAGGTACCCTAGAATCCTGTGTGCGGTGCAGGTACCCTTGAATCTTGTGTGTGGCGGAGGTACCCTAGAATCCTGTGTGCGGTGCAGGTACCCTTGAATCTTGTGTGTGGCGGAGGTACCCTAGAATCCTGTGTGCTGTGGAGGTACCCTTGAATCCTGTGTGCGGTGGAGGTACCCTAGAATCCTGTGTGCGGTTTAGGTTACCCGTGAATCTTCTGTCTGTGCGGGGGAGGTACCCTTGAATCTTGGTGGTGGCGAGGTAACCCTTTACTCCTGACTTTGTGTGGCTAGGACCCTTATCTGGTTGAGGCCCTTATAATCTTGTGTGCGGCGGAGGTGACCCTTGATCCTATTGCTCGTGGAGGTACCCTTAACTTGTGTGCGGTTTTGAGGTACCCTGGAATCCTTGTTGGTGGCGGTACCCTTGAACTCCTGTCGTGCAGTGAAGTAACCGTTTGAATCTTCTTGCGGTTGAGGTGACCCTTGAATCTATTCGTGTTGTGTTGAGGTAACCAATTGAATCTTGTTGGTGGCTTAGTACCCAGAATACCCTGTTTGCGTGCCGTACCCTTGAATGCTTGTGGTGTGTGGCTAGGGTACCCTAGATCTCCTGTGATCTGTGGATTAACCCTTTGAATCCCTGTTGTGCTTTGATACTTCCCTAAATCCTGTGGTGCGTGGAGGTAAAGTCTTAGAATCCTGTGTGCTTGGAGGTAACCCTTGAATCTTTTGGTATGTTGGAGGTACCACCTCGAATCCGTGTGCTTGTGAGGTACCCTTTAATCCTGTGTGCACTTGGAGGTACACCTAAATCCATGTTTGCGTGGAGGGTTCCTTGAATCCTGTGCATTGGAGGTACCCTGATCTGTGTGTGGCGAGGTAGCCCTTTATCCTTGTGTGGGTGGAGGTAACCCTTTGAACCTTGGCGGCGAGGTACCCTTGAATCCTGTGTGCGGGGTAGTACCCTTGTGATCCTGGTGTGTGAGTGGAGTACCCTTGACCGCATCTGTTTCGCGTTACCCTTGAACTTGTGTGCGTTGGAGGTACCCTTCGAATCCCGTGTCGGTGGGGTCTCTTTAATCCTTTGTGGTGCTGGCGGAGGTTCCTTGAATCTTTGGTGTGCGTTGAAGGTACCCTTTGAATCTTGTGTTCGGGCGGAGGTACCCTTGAATCCTGTGTGTGGTGGAGGTAACCCTTGAATCCTGTTGTGCTTCGATGTAAGCCCCTTGAATCTTTGTGTGCCGTGGAGGTACCCAGAATCCTGTTGGCAGGTGTGAGTGACCCTTTACATCTGTGGCGCGGCTAGGTTTCCCTTGAATCTGTGTGCGGTGAGGTACCCTTGAATCCTTTTGCGGCTGAGTTTCCTCTGAATCTTGTGTGGCGTGAGGTCCTTGAATCCTGTTGTGCGTTGGAGGTACCCTTGAAATCTTGTGGTTGCGGCGGAGTCCTTTATCTTGTGTCAACCCTGAATCCTTGTGCCGGTGAGGTACCCTTTGAATCCTGTGTGCGGTTGAGGTACCCTTGAATCCTGTGTGTGGTGGAGGTACCCTTGATCTGTGTGGGTGGGTACCCCTCTGGGTAGTTGGTACCCTTGATCTTGTGTACCATTGAGTACCCTTGAATCTTCTGTCGGGGAGTGTACCCTTGAATCTTGTTGTGGCTAGTACCTAAATCCTGTTGCGTGGATGTACCCTGAATCCTGTGTGCTGTGAGGTACCCTTGACATCCTGTGTGCTGTGGAGGTACCCTTGAATCCTGTGTGCTGTGGAGTACCGCCTAGAACCTGTGTGCTGGAGGGTTTTTTGTTACCCTTGAAACCTGGTGCTGTGGAGGTACCCTTGAATCCTGTGTGCTGTGGATGTACCCCTAAGAATCCTGTTGCGTGAGTGACCCTTGAATCCTGTGTGCGGCGAGGTCCCCTAGAAATCCGTTGTGCGTGTGAGGTACCCGTGAATTTTGTGTGGCGGAGTACCCTAAATCCTGTATTCTGTCGAGGTACCCTTGAAATCCTGTGTGCGGTGGGAGTCCCTAGAAATCCGGTGTGCGGGGAGGTACCCTAGATCCGTATGGTGGAGGGACCCTTGATCCTTGTGCCTGGAGGTACCCTTGATCTTTGTGTACGTTTAAGTACCCTTGATCTTGTCTGTGGCGGAGGTACCCTTGAATCTTGTGTGCGGTGGAGGTACCCTTGAATCCTGTGTGTGGTGGAGATACCCTTGAATCCTGTGTGCGGTAGAGGTACCCTTGAATCTTCTGTGCGGGGGAGGTACCCTTGAATCTTGTGTGTGGCTAGGTACCCTAAAATCCTGTGTGCGGTGGAGGTACCCTTGAATCTTGTGTGTGGCTAGGTACCCTAGAATCCTGTGTGCGGTGGAGGTACCCTTGAATCCTGTGTGCGGTGGAGGTACCCTTGAATTCTGTGTGTGGCGGAGGTACCCTAGAATCCTGTGTGTGGTGGAGGTACCATTGAATCCTGTGTGCATTGGAGGTACCCTTGAATCCTGTGTGCAGTGGAGGTACCCTAGAATCCTGTGTGCGGTGGAGGTACCCTTGAATCCTGTGTGCGGTGAGGTACCCTAGAATCCTGTGTGCGGTGGAGGTACCCTTGAATTCTGTGTGTGGTGGAGGTACCCTTGAATCTTGTGTACGGTTGAGGTACCCTTGAATCTTGTCTGTGGCGGAGGTACCCTTGAATCTTGTGTGCGGTGTAAGTACCCTTGAATCCTGTGTGTGGTGGAGATACCCTTGAATTCTGTGTGTGGTAGAGGTACCCTTGAATCTTCTGTGCGGGGGAGGTACCCTTGAATTTTGTGTGCGGCGAGGTACCCTTGTGGTGTGTGGTGGAGGTATCCTTGAATCCTGTGTGCGGTAGAGGTACCCTTGAATCTTCTGTGCGGGGGAGTAACCCTTGAATCTTGTGTGCGGTGGAGGTACGCTAGAATCCTGTGTGCGGTGGAGGTACCCTTGAATCTTGTGTGTGGCGGAGGTACCCTTGAATCTTGTGTGTGGCGGAGGTACCCTAGAATCCTGTGTGCTGTGGAAGTACCCTTTAATTCTGTGTGTGGTGGAGGTATCCTTGAATCCTTATCAGAATTGTTTCTATCAGTACATGTGTGAAATCTAGAACAAGGTTAAGAAACGAGGGGATGTCCTTTAGTTGGATGGATAATGACTGATCACATGGTCGCAGTCAGTAATGTAGATATTGAGCCAATGGTTGGCATAATGATCCCTGGGTTTATATAATTGGGAGGCTGGGAAAGAGGGGTGGGGGGAGAGAGTTTTGCATTGACAAGTATTTTTTAGTAAAATATAGATTATTTGGAGCTTTAAGATAATCTTGTATGATAAATTAGTAAATGTTTTCATCAAGCTAGCCATTTTTTTTAAATCCAGGCTCAAAATACTGTCCTTAGCATTCCTGTACTGAAACATGAGGTCACAGCCAGGTCTTTGGTAGGCAAAGGAATCATTTAATTGTCCCAGTACTTTTTTTTTTAGATAATCACTGTAATTCGTTACAACTCCACCCCTATTGACATTGGAGTACAGTCAAGATGAAAGTATCTGCACAGGGTTCAATGAAGTAGTGCATATAACAATACACTACGCATAATAAGTATTGGTAGGCACGGACATATTATTAATCACCTCCACTCCTTAGCGAATTAATTCATTTTGGATTACAAAAACTACCCTTGAGGATTAACAATTGCTTCTATGTAAATATAATTCAGGGATTTGATGCCGACAATGAAATTTGCTATAACATTTCCCTGTAATGGAGTCAGATGCAGTAACAGAGACTTAAGAATACAGTACTTTGTAATATGTTGCAGTATATACATCCCATAACTATAGCGTTATTGTTCTCTAGCTGGAAAGACGTGTTTTTAAATATCACTATGATTTTTCACTTTTAGTTTTGTTTCACTTAGAGGACAAACTAACATGTTGGTTGTTTAACAACGATTGCTTAGCAATCACTTTGGCTCCACCTTGGGTTTTCCCCGCTGGAGGTGAGGATATACGTAGAGGTCATTTTCACAATATAGTTGTCTTTATAAAGGTCCATGGATAGGACCAAAATGTTGACCTGTGTAACTGATAATAGACTTAAAAAGTTACTGTAATGAGATTGCGGATTCTTTTTTCTTTGTACTGTACTGCCCCTGTTAACGCGTAAATGTAAAAAAATACGTTAAATGACACCCGGCAGTGTATAAACATTTATTTCAATGGGGCCATGTGAAAACATACGCTAAATGGCGCGCCTGCGTTGCTGCCGATCATCATGTTAAGGGGTCCAATAACATTGGCCACATACTATACATTTGTTTGATTGAGAAAAGTGATGGTGTAGCATAAGAAACTGCTTACGAAGGGTGGAAGCTTTGATTAGTGTTTTGGTTCTAAAAAAAAAAGTCATGTTTTGGGTATTCCAAAACTTGATTGAGTGGGAAAATTAAATGGAAAAATGAGACATCTGGCCTAACTTTTTCGACCTTTGAAAAACGGGTATTTAAAAAAAGTTCTGCCGTTTTATTAGAAAAACATAAAAATGTGTTCCAAAGTTCGGTTCGGTGGTTCAAATCGAACTTTGAGTTGAACAGTTCAAAAATGCAGAGTTCAAAATGTAATGACCAAATTCGTGAAGACATAAACAATGGGTGATGTGTTGGGATGTTATGCAGATTATTTGGATTACATATACATGATAGGTTTTAAAAATAGAGACGTGTGAACTTTGTACCTTTCACATGGAGAATTGCACAATGGTTAAATCTTTCACCAAGCACATTTTTTTCAGGATATTTCCCTGTGCAACCCATGACTTGGGTCAGCTCCTCTTGCATGACCACGCCAGGAGAGTCTGATATCTTTGGTCATGCTATTTGAGTACTATATACAAAGTGAATAACTCATTTGGCCTTCGACAAGCTGTTGTGATTTGTTTCACAGAAATATTGCAGCTAGAGAAAAGAGAAAAAACAGAACGAGAAAATGAAATGCAAATAGTTGCATTCTGCACAGAAACATGTACAGTATACATATTTGTACTGTAGTTTTTGGCAGCAGTGCAGGGTGAGAACTTTATTCCCATGGATTTTATTTCAAATGTGTTTATGTTCTTTAAGCAGCCCTGGATTCTTTAAAATTATTTACTCTCTGCCACTATCATCGATGAATGCAAAGAAAACCAAAAACTATTTTTTTATCATTTTCTAGTTCAGAAAACTTCAGTTTCACAAGAAGCAAAATTCCCTAACCCAGGGGTTCTCAACTACAGTCCTCAAGACCCCCCAGCAGGTCAGGTTTTCAGGATATCCCTGCTTCAGCACAGGTGGTTCAATCAGTGGCTCAGTCAAAGACTGATTGAGCCACCTGTGCTGAAGCTGGGATATGCTTAAACCTGTCCTGATGGGGGGTATTGAGGACTGTAGTTGAGAACACCTGCCCTAAGCAAATAAAGGGAAATAGATGATTGGTGATCAGATGCACTATGACACTTTTGCATAATTACGAATATACAGATATGATTATGTTTTATCTTTATGTACCGTACATTTACAGCACTAGGTTACTAGTCTATAACTGGGAGTTAGTGACTCACAGGTGGTCACTCCATTTCAACTGTAACCTTATATTTATACAGTTACTTTTTTTCATTGATTGATGACAAGTCAAATTTATACACAGACTTATAAATCATTAAAAAAAACACAGGTTACGTCAGTGGTGAGAAGTCAGGTTTATACACAGACGTATAAATCATTACAAAAAAGAGGCTTTACTTTAACCTTACAAACAACGTTTTAATTGTAATATTGCATCATAAATAATGTAATGTGTTTTTCTTTTATTATAACCCCTTCAGCACTTTATCTAAGAACTGTCATGATTCAGTGAGGATAAAGGAATTAAGTATACAGTCATTTATTGAATGTTCCTCATTTCCTAAAGATAAGTGTGAAATATTTTTAAACCCATAAGCAGGCATGTTTGTACAGGTACGGTGACCATTTTCCGTTGGTTTATTTGTTTTGAAGGCACATGTTTGTATTTTTAAGTTCCCATCTTCTATATTACCAGCAGTCTTTAGGCCACTCTGTGATATGTTGTATTTAAAAGAATTGTTGACATTCTTGAAATAGAGAGAGTTGTTAAAACATCTCCTGCAGTGATACTAATTTTCTGCCAGGAACAATATTGCAAATGTCTATCTTGGATCCTGTAGGAAGTCCTAAATGCCTTGTCACGTAAAGGAAAAACCAAGAAGCTGGATTAACAAAATAAAGGATAAATGGTGAAGCAGCGGGATAGGGCCTTAGGCTCTGCAAAAAAACAAGATTAAAATAAAGCAGGTTAGGCCCCAGGCAGAATTGCTGACATAAATTCCCACAATTACTGTACAACCACCACCAGCAGCTGTAATATATTGTACTGTAACCCCTCTGTATTTCCCCAGATGTGTTAGTATGTAGATACTGGGGCAAGGGCCAAAGGCCGCTTCTCCTGTGTATGAGAGAGAATAATCAGCCGTCAAGAAGCCAGGTGGGGGTCAGACAACGCAGAGAGACACGTGTGTCTTTTTAACAATGACACATTATATATGCAGAACACACAAATCCCGTTCGGGGACCTCAGATTCAGAGGATCCTGGACAACACTTATTACAACTTATAGTAAATGAATGATGAGGTACCTCGCTGCACAATTGTCCCACAGTGTCTCTTACTCAGTCCCGGTGGCCCAGATACTAATTTATGGGCCACTGTTGGTGGCGGCACAGCGTTGGCGCTTGTGTGGAATATATTTGTGTTTATTGGTGCATGCCTGTTACTTCCCAAAGAGTGACTTAAGCTGTGTATGCTGCAGGATACTAGGGGTGATCTCCTGAACGTTGTTTCACGTGGCCTACTCACTGCTTCGGGACCGCCAGGTTACGCGTTCCCCTTTACACAGACGATGTACTCTCTGGGATTGTGCCAGCTACCTCCGGTACGTGCTGATCTGTCAGGCTGGGAAGGCTCAGCTGCCGCGCGGTATCTCTCGTCGTGCTCCGCAGGACAGGTGCCCTTCTCTCTCGCTGTCTGCAGGCCTCTCCCTGGATCATGTGCTCCACCCAACCACCATCTCTTACCACTATGATATCATACTCTCAATCTCCTATGGTCTTCCATCAATATACTTGTTTGTGTCCTTTGTGGTGTTACATTACTATAAAACAAAGTGAATACAGTGTGAATACGTGAATCATTCAAATGACCAAACTCTTACACAGCACTGTGGCTTAATCTCCACAAAATATCCTTTTTTGTTCCACAGCACAATATTGTCTTGGGCACGTAGAAAATGTTACAGCTGTAGCTACTCTTTACACATTTCTAATAGTTTGAAGCATGCTTGGGACTGTATATTAAAATAGATATTTTCTTAACATCAGCGTTGACAGGTGAATTCTTCTCAGTATGCTGGTTGTAGAGAACAAGCAGCAGAGACCAATAAAACATAGGACCGGCTGCACTAAACGCCATTAAATCAGGTCAAATAATGTCAGGTTACCTAAATAGGTAACAGACATTATGTTCCCTGGGTTTAATGGGTATACACTAAGATAATCATATGCAAAAAAATCCGGCATCATTTAATTCATTAGCAAAGGGTTAAATTAGCACTACCATCATATAACCTGATGTGAATTCATGTCTCACCTAAAGGTGGCATTAACTCTGTCCAGAGCCTAAAATGAGGGTTTTGTTGAAGAGGGAAAGAGGGAGAGGGAGACCTATTGAAGGTATAGTACCAAGTGCTCCCCTGAAACCTGCCCTCAAAAAAAGGAGCCTACCTGTGATACCTGGGAGATATGCTAGTAGGAGTCACAACAATAGTCTTTGCATATCTCCCAGGTATCACAGGGTCTCTCCACATGTTGTTTGAAGGAAGGTTTCAGGGGATATATACAGTAATGCACTTGTTAAAAAAACAAACAAAAAAAAAGGTTTCTCCCTGAGCCTCTTCCCCTGTAGAGCTGATAATCTCGCTTTAGATTCAGACCAGGCTCACCCGCTCCCTTTCATGCTGCTCATCTTTCCCAGGTTGTGTCAGGAGAAGTTTAGTTTATGTTGTATATTTTCAGTGTTTGTGAGCTGGAGCAGATACTGATGCTAAGAGAACAGGAAGAATGTCTGCACGTCTCTGTTTGGATTAAATATGTAGAATAAGTCTTTATTTACACAATGAAATGTCATTACCATCAACCCAAACCGCAGTGTTAAATTCTGTATCTCTCCTCCATAAACAGGCCATACCCGCCTCATGGGAAGTTTAATTGTCTCCACATATACCATCCCCAGACAGGACAGCCATAAGATTCCCCCTCCCCCAGATAAAGGCAAAACACACAGATATCGCCATCTAGGACATTTGGCCGCGGCAATTCGCCGTGACCATGTGACCGCCTGTATTTAGCCGCAAGTAACTGCAGGGACGCTTCGCCCCTAAGATAGGTCCGTAACCTTAGCCCTTACTCTAAAACTCATCACCTTAACCCCTAATACCAACTCTATCCTCTAGCCTAAAAAGTGAACTCATTACCCTACTACCCCTTACGGCTAAAGCCCCTAAAGTTACCCCCATACCCTACAACTTACCTTATTGTAGAAGCGGACGGCAGCGGCAGCGTGTCCACCAGCAGAGCGACTGCTGCGGTGGGTCCTTCTGCGTGGATGTGATTCGCGGCGAGACAGCCGGGAGCAAACGTCCCATTCTACAGATATGGTGGTGAGGTCACTGCACTCATTTATTAAATAACAGGCAAAGTAATATTTCCAATAAACAAACACACGCATGAATCCCAATTCAGAACCTAAATGTAAATACTTACGTTCCCCTCTCGCACGCCCAGTGGTTAGAAAATATCTGTAACCCTAAACCTAGCTCCAACCGCAACCTTTAGTACAAGTGCCAATTCTTTAAGCACCAGAAAAGAATCGAAATTCCCTTTAGTAACCTTGCCAAGTCCTCTTGTGCTGTAATACTCTCTTTTAAATATATTTTCTGTTACTGTTTTTTACTTTACTGAATTAATAAAAAAAAACAAATGACTCAAGCATGCAACGTCTACCTATCAATTAATGACGGGTAGGAGGGACTGCCCGCTCTCCTCCTGATGACTGACCCCCCATCCCACTTGTCCCCTTTAAATAGCCACACCTTTCCACCAGCACCTCTACCTCGCACCAAACTCAGGCCACCAGTCAGCGTCCAGCTCAGCAAAAGGGGACCAATCAGCTGCTACTGTTACCAGCCCGTTACTTCTGCCGAGCGACATCTTATTGGGCAGCAAACAGAACCATATTGGCCATCAGGAACGAGGGGAGCTTGTCTTCTGCAGTATGTCGCCCCTAAACTGGGCGCCAGGGGCTTTCATTCAGGAAGGTAAGACACTGGGCCTCAGCAAAGTGGAAGCGTTCAGTATATAGCAAACAGGCCCAGATAACTGAAAAACATGACAGTCATATTCCCAATTCCGTTAATTGCAATTGCAAATAAACTAACCCTAGAAATGAGCGTACTGAACCGACGGTGCATTTTCTGTGCAGGACCACAGTAGTATTGTCGCTCAATGGATCTAAAGAAACTGCTACTGCAGCTGCAACCTCATCAAGAAATGATATATGCAATCTCATGTTTCAGCTAACAGCACAGGATCCAATTCCATGTGTACAAAAAGGAATCCTGACTAATGAACTTGTGAGCTCTTCATTGTTCTACGAGGTGCTTGGGGTTTCGTCACAATCCTATTTTTGGATAAAACATCTAATTGGGGGTGAAAAAGCCACCTTTGCTTGCGCACCCTCCCATCCCTTATCATTGAGCTCCCTCCTTACACTGACATGTTTGGCCATTACTACCTTTATGACCATAATCTGATATCCCTGCTTCAGCACAGTTGGCTCAGTCAAACACTAAGCCACCTGTGCTGAAGCAGGAACTGATTTAGCCATCTGTGCTGAAGCAGGGATATCCTGAAAACCTGACCTGCTGGGGGGACTTGAGGACTGGAATAGAGAACCCCTGTCGTAATGAAAATAGTAAAACATAGCAAGTGTAAGTGTTCTAGAGATGTATTAGTGCATGGTACAGAAGGTTCATTTGGTTATTAACAAAACAAAATATCATCTATGTAGCCATGTATCCCCTTGGCTACTACTGTGCCCTACCTAAAATGTAAGCCCTGGTACCAGCGCAGTCAGTATTAGGTTCATATCTATGCCCTTGCTACTGCAGCAGTAAACAACTCCCTTGAGTGACAGGGGGGTGGGCCTAAGGCCTGTGTACTGCCCTATCAGGGGCTCAGACCTAGGACCCTCCACTGTGTACAAAAGGGGCTGCAGATCCAAATTTAGAGAGTTCTCCTTCTTCAGGTAGGAGAGAGAGATCCCTCCTGCAGGGGAGTGGGAACTACTACCCCATACTCCACCACGGAGCGTGGGAGTCAGGGACAGACCTTTGGGGCCTCCAGCCCTGGGGGTTGAGTCCAGGGACAAGAAGAAAAGGCATTGTTGATGTGTACGACTGTACTCAATTAAGACCAGTTGCTGCTGTTACACTCCTGCCTGTGACTGCAGTTTATCAGGGGGAGTGCAAGATGATTTTCCTGCAGGGTCTGCACCCAGCACTGATGGGGCCTGCTGGGAATGGAGATGCTGCACCCAGAACGAGATGAGAGCTCTATATCCAAAAGCCTGTCCTGTCTTCCTGACTACCACCGACGGACACTCAGCAATCCTGTAAGCCTCACGGGTACAGTACAATGAGAGTACAGATAAAGGGATAGGGCAGTGGGAACAGCGCTAATGCTACAAATAAAAATAGTGACACATGGGTGACTAACATAAAATAAAACACACTTTAAATGTTAAAGTGGGGGCTGCCAAGAACAAAGGTTCACACAAACCAATATAGACAATAAAAACAAAAAGGCGCCTCCAAAAAGAATAACAAATAGAGCCTGACCAAATATAAAGTCCAATAAGGCTGAGTGGAAATCCAGAGTAGAATCTTCCCTTATGGCATGAAAGACTCAGTCAGCAGATAGCAAAGGGGTGATGAGTATCTGATCTTTTCCAGTTGTCACCCATGTCCGGCTGCCACGATGAAGGCCATCCTCATCTTAATCACCGTCCATGCCCCCTCCGATGCTGCAGCTTCTCTTTGCAGCTAGCATGTGTGATATGAAGGGAACAGAAACACGAGCAGCCCTGTGAGATACTGCAAAGAGAAGCTGCAGCATCGGAGGGGGGCGATGGACGGTTGATTAAGATGAGGATGGCCTTCATCGTGGCAGCGGACATGGGTGACAACTGGAAAGATCAGATACTCACACCCCTTGCTATCTGCTGACTGAGTCTTTCATGCCAAAGGGAAGATTACTCTGGATTTCCACTCAGCTTATTGGACTTTATATTGGCAGCTCTATTTGTTATTTTTTGGAGGCGCCGTTTTTTTGTTTGTTCAATAGAGTACAGTACTATGATCCAGAGAGGTGGGCCGTTACATATACAGAGTACACAGTAGAGTACAGGATAAAGTGATCTCCCGAGGGCGGAGGAACACCTGTTACATACATATACACAGGTACAGTACAGTGAGAGTACAGGAACAGTGACATCCCAGAGGGCGGGGGAACATATTACAATACATATACACAGGTACAGACCCAGTGAGAGTACGGTAACAGTGACATCTCCAGAGGGCGTGGGAGGGAAGGGAACACATGGTTACATACATATACACAGGTACAGCCACAGTGAGAGTACAGGTAACATGTACATCTCCCAGAGGGCAGGCGAACACCTGTTACATACATATACACAGGTACAGAACCAAGCCAGAGTACAGGTAACAGTGACATCTCCACGAAGGGCGGGGGAGCTCCTGTTACATTCATATATCACAGGTACGCACAGCAAGAGTACAGGTAACAGTGACATCTCCCAGAGGGCGGGGGAGCACCTGTTACATAATATACACAGGTACAGCACAGCGAGAGTACAGATACAGTGACATCTCCCAGAGGGTGGGGGAAACACTGTTACTAATAGCATACACAGGTACAGCAGAGTGAGGGTACAGGTAACAGTGACATCTCCCGAGAGGCGGGGGAGCTCCTTTACATACATATACACAGGTACAGCACAGCTAGAGTAAGGTAACAGTGACATCTCCCAAGGGGCGGGGGAACACCTGTTACATACATATAACAGGTACAGCACAGCGAGAGTACAGGTAACAGTGACATGTCCCAGAGGGCAGGGGAGCAACCTGTACATACATATACACAGGTACAGCACAGCGAGAGTACAGGTACAGTGACATCTCCCGAGGGGGGGGAACAACTGTTACATATGTAACGGTATTCCCTATGAATACCGCGCTTACTCTGCTGTGCTACCTGTTGGCTCTCAGAGCCTAAGCCTCGCTTGGGGAACCTGGGGGTACATAATATCTAACATCTCTAGGTGCAACGCCTCCACCTGGGAGGGATCCCAACGGAGTGTGGGAGGAGGCCCTCACAGGAACAACCACACAACACGAACGAATATAAAACAGGACTGGCTTTCTGCCATGGAACAACATATATCACTCAATAACATCATCATCGCCACGGGGCGCGGGCGGCTAACCACACTGGGGTGTCACGAGCGGAACACTGAACCACACTAGGCGTCACTGGCGAGCTACCACCTCTAGGGCACGGCGGAGCTATTCACCTCTAGGCGTCACGTCGCGCTATACCTCTGGCGAACGGCTGAGCTACCACCACAAATGTGACCCACCCTGTGTCCAGTAACCCCCACCCAAAGTGTCTCGTACTCCCAGAGTCAACATCTCACTGTACATGTGTATGTGTGACTGACGCAGCCACTATGTTTGGTTGATGGCCTGGTTGGTGCACGTGAGTTGCAGGTTACCTGACCGGGGCTCCAGCCACGGGTACCGCGATATCAATCCGCACGATCCGAAGTTGTCCTCACACCGACGTGGGTTGAAGTCCAGGCTGGAACAATGTCTCCCTAGTAGCTTAGGGTCTTTGGTGTGTCGGCACCCAGAAACCCACTCGCAGGGCCGCACGGCTTTCCGCCTCTGTCCCTGACTACTGACCAATAATGAGTGGAGTTTGTCCCTAATGTCTAGGGCCCTGTCCCTGAAGCTCCACAAGCCTATTAGGTGAATCAGGACCTAACTGTGGACCTTGGGGGCTGCTGGCTATGCAGAGGGTCACTGACCCCTGACATCCCCACCTCGTTACCCCTAGATGGTCCGGAAATTTTTCCGTGTTCCTGGCGTAGCTTGCACAACCCGCGAAAGTATCTAATGAGTGAGCAGTGGAATCCGGCCTTCTGATTGGCGCTCACTGGCGCTCTAGGTGTCTCTGCCCTCAGCACCCTGGGGGCTGGCGTCTTTCTCGCGCCATGCTGCTGAGCATGTCTGGCCTGCCGCGGCTGTTCATTGCCATTGCCATGCCGCAACAGCCCTGTGTGTATGGCGGCCGTAGCTCTTCCGAGCACGCCCGGGGCGGTAGCAACGCGATCGCGGCCTTAGCGACGCCCGATCGCGTCCCCTGCCACCGGCCCTGCTCGCGTCCTAGCTACCAGGGATTCCGATGCCGCGTCAGCCGTCCAATAGCAACGCGCGGTCTCGCGGGACAACAGAATATAGGGAGCGGGTTGGAGGCGCGCAGGGGTGGGCGGGTTCCTGGCTACACATGGCGAGGGGGGGACCTGGCTACATCCTCCCCCTGTGAAACCTCACACGTCCTCGGTTGACAAGCATAACTTCCCACCCAATGTAAAAAAATATATAAATAAAGCTGCGTAGTAAACATATACTTAGCACAGGTAACTCTAAACGAGATTTGCATAATTCGTTGAGCATCAATCACAGACGGATATTACTCGAGTAACACTGCGGAAGCCTTCATAAGGGTGCTCCCATTTGATCGTAAGTAACCCTAGTTGCGGGTACATAACCAGTTGACTCCTGTACGGAGTTGTTCTTCAGGCAACTCCCTTCGGGGGAGTAATAAGCGATAGTCCTGAGGCCTAGCCTCATCCTTGAGGGGAGAAATGTCTCTGGGGTTACAAAAACACGGGCTCTGTGTGATCCAAGATGCCTGTTGGTGCCACGAGAGTGAGCATGGCCTACGGGCCCCTTTACCGTTTGCGCCTTCGGTGAGATGCCCCTTCTGCGGGGTGGTCCCTTTGAGAGGTCCCTCCAGTGGGTCTTCCGGGAGTTTCAGAGTGAGTTTCGTTCAGTACAGTATCTGTGACACCCACCTCTGATGGACTCGAACTCACCGTTGAGAGCGGTGTGGGCCTGTAGTCATCTTCTTCATCTCCCACTTGGGGGAAGGGTGATCAGAGGTTGAGTTTACGATGCCCAAAACCTTACCCGGACCCTCGGTGTCTCTGATGCGATAATACCGGAGAGGGCAGGCATTCATTAAACATCTTGACTCCACTCTCCACGATCCTCGACTCACACGGTCGAGTTTATGTTTTCCGGGGATCCCCGCAAAATGTACGAATGAAGAGTAAGAACGAGGTAACACTGAGTCCCCAGGACTAACTCTCGAACTTGCACTGTATTGTACGATAAGTCTTCGGGTTACCAGAATTCAGTTTGGACGTAGATCTTCTCAGCCTGTTGCGTACGCTTGGTATGCAGCACTGATTCTTTTAGACCTTTGCATTCGGGAGTACTTAAAATGGAGTGTTATGAATATCCCATCCGTGTGATACTCGGAGACGCACCACTCTATGGAAGGTCTGGCGTCATCCCGCCCAAACATGTAGGATGTACGGGGGAGAGAACACTCTAGTAGGAACTCATGGCAGATAGAGAAGGTTAAGTACGATCGTGTACCAAAGTCTACTCACAGAGTACCCATCTGGTATTTCTGCATTCCTTCAGGGTTCAAGCATGTCCCGACATGCCAGGGTAGTGTGAATCGATTCAGGGTAAAGGATCCCTTCAGTGTGGGGTACGGCGTCAGTCCGGGATTTGGCGATGTCAGCATTTTGAAGTAATTCCGGATCGAGATACTCTCAAAATCTGCCTCTGTGGTATAGAGGGTGACAAGTTGGTTTGGAAACGGCCCGTAGAGGTTAGGCGGTTGAGAACGTCGAGAGAACTTTTCCCATAGAAATTCGGCGACCGTGATATGAGCCTTCTGGGTCTTTTGTGGGGAAGGGCAATTTGCATAGCGGGGTAGTGTAGGTCCGTGATGACCAAGCACCATTACCGATTCATTCGGACTATAGTTGATTACAGATAACAGGAAGGTCCTACACACCAGCGGTGCACATGTGGAACCAGAACTCTTTAGATGGCAACTGATCGTGGAAGTCTGCGTTTGAGTAGGTGAACTGGCTGAGGCGCAAACCGGGAACAACTGGCGGTCAGTGGTTGTATCAACACGCTTCCGCGCATCTGGGCCAGAAAAGAAAAACGGTCTCGGACTAGGCCAAAGTATCTCTACCCCGAGAGATGCCCATTGTGTGGTCATTATACGTTTGATTTGTAGAGACTTCAAACACATATATTCAAGTTTGGGTTAGAAAGAGTGTACGCTATCCGGGGGTTGGTTATTGATATGGACTACCACATAGAGCAACAATTATCTATCTCGAAATTGTCCACCTCACTGCATGGAGTAACGCGACCAGATCTCTGGAGGAGCACTCTTCAATAGAAGCGAGGAGTGTTTTCCGTCGGGAGCTTGTCAATTTTTGTGGGGGATCTATGGAGCTTTAATTGATTAGTTACTGAAGTCCTTTCCTCTTAGACTTTGTCCTGGGTTATTTCACCCTGCGGTGGCCGAGTAGGCTGCAGTTGGATTGCTTGCGACTGGCACGCCTAACGAATGCGGGCAACTACTTAGTTCAGAGAATGAGAGCCATGAGTTATTGATGTACGGCCGCTATGACTACACATTGCTCGATCCCGAGGCAGGATCTCTGTCCCATCATCATCGTCAGGGTGTGGCACTCAATGCTGGTCGTACTCGGGATTAGAGCCACGCCCCAATGTTCAGTAGGCTCAGCTGGCTTGTGTACTTCAGGGAGAACGGTGAGTAGATCAGCAAGTGTACCGAACGAATATCGGGGATCGGCAGCGGCTGCATCCAAGTGGCAGGAGAGTATGGATGATACGCTGAGGGGATTGTTTATCGGGTCCTTACCTCAAAAACGTAGGACAACATAGGGTAATCATTGTAAGTTTTCCGTGTCGCCCATTTGAGAGCCAGGAACTCGAACATTGGGTGCACCGAGATATTTCTGGCTCAACTGGGTGTTCAGACTGCGGACTGATTGTAGCGTACCGCCGAAGACCCTCGGGTGTTGTTTTGTGAAGGACAGCGCCCGAGTCGCCATTGAGATCTGGCAATCCACCGAGTGCAGGACATATGGGATGTCTGGTCAGCATCTGACTGCAAGCACGTGCTCAGTCAGGCTTTTCTTTCAAAATTCAGGAAGGCCCGTTAACACTCAGGCGGTCCACTTATCACCAAACGGTTGACGGGCCGACGTGGCTTTCTCCCCCAGTATCTTCAGGGTATACTTCAGCAAATGTTCAGGGGTTTAGTCGACTAGAGAGTTACCGTTCCAAAGAGCCGACGGGTAATTACCCGCAGAACCCGAGGAGGTGACAGGGATCGCAGTTCCGCGACATTATCGGGACCGGCCAGTTCACCACCGCTTCTACTTGGCGGGATCAGTAGACAATCCCCCTGGGCAGACACGATGTGTCCCACGTAGGTCACTGACGGTGTGGCAAAACCTACACTTGGTCGAGTGATAGCTTCAATCCTTCTTGGCCAAGATCGATCTATCACCTTCAGTAGCCTCTCCTCGGTGTCCTTAAGGTCTTCCAAGACAATGATATCGTCCAGGGTAAAACCAGGCACACCGCAGGGTCATGCCCCTATTGTGGTTTCCGTCAACGCGTGGAAGGTAGCACGGGGCTGCCGCAAATACCGGGGAATACGCGTGGTGAACTGGTAGAAGCCAGGGGACAGACGAAGGCAGTTTTTCTGATCCTCTTCATCATGGGTACTGGTAGTACCCAGATCGCAAATCGAGCACACTAAACCATGGCTCCCATTCAGAGCGTTCAGGTCTCTTCAATACGAGGGAGATTGTATTGGTCAGGTACCGTACGATTATTTAGGGTTCGATAATCGACGCACACATCTTACAGATCACATTCTCTTCCTTACTACCACTATGGGTGATGCATAAGATCTCCGCGACTCCGTCAGTATTCCAGCGGTCTTCATCTCCTTCAGGAATCCCTTAAATCGTCCACATCCCTGGGGGCGATGGAGGATACGCGAGAGCGTTCACGGAACGGAGTGCGTCATTCAGTCTAATAGTGTGTTGGGCGCTGCGACTGCGGCCACACATCCATCTCGCTGGTAGAAAATACTGTTTTTCTTTCCTTCAGCTTGGCTTCGTCAGTCGACCTTCCACTCGGTCGGCAGGGTCGAATCTCCGAGTTGAAGTCCGCAGGCGACAACCGCTCACCTACTGCAGCGGATCACCTGGGGCGCGGGTTCCACGGGGCTGACGGGATATATACTGCCCAGACTTTCATCACTACATGAGTGTTCATTGGAAATGGAGAGATGTTTTGGATATATACACATGGGTTCGGAGAGCAACCGGGTCGTCCACTCTCTTACTTCAGGTATATACCCGATACCCCGCTGGATCTTTCCTCAGGTGGGTCACATCTCCAGAGAGAACAGATGATCGGTCTTCCTCCCGATCCGGGATAACAGCACCAACGGCCAGGCGAGTTTCACTCCCTGGTGAAATGGTTCGTGAGTCCGCGTTGACGATTGTAGAGGGTCCCGTGACGCTTAGGGCATATACTCGGTTGCACTCCTCTCTCAGTACAGGATAGGCGGGGCATCGTCCATGGCAATTCATAGTCTCCTTCAAGTAGGCTCTGATTGACAGCTCGTACGATATCCGTATTGTCCCCATGGATGACCGGATACTGACACTGTCCTTGAGGTTTGGCACACACCATTGCATCCACACTCATGGGATGTTTCTGCGGTATTAATTGGAAGTATCTCCAGTTGAACGCTCACAATCCACTCGATGGGGTAATCTTCGTGCCTAACCCCCTCACTTCATTATGTTGCAGACCGAACGCAGGGGACAATGCTTCAGGTGTGGTGTTAGAAGTGCCTGGTATATTATGGTCACTTGAGACCCGGGTGTCCAATAGAGCAGCAGCATAGACTCCCTCTACTACCACACGTACGATGGCCGAAGGGCCCACTGACAGTAGCCACTCCCCTGGAGTTCCTTCGCCTGGGCTCAGGTCAGGAGGGGCTTCGGGAGGCGTGGGGGTAGCCTCGGTGGTTTTGGCTTCGAGGTCTGCCTCTGACAGATCATAGTCCTGGCCGAGCTTCCTTTACGGAGCGTTTCCTTTCTGGGTGTCATCCATTAGGGCACTCTCAGAGAAATGGCCTTTCTGTCCACAGTATAGCAGACGATGTTCTTTAGAGGTCCCAGTCGTCTTGGGTAGGTGGGGGGAGGATCTCCCCGAAGCCGCCGCTTTCGTTGAGGGCGACTTGTGGTGGGTGCATCTTCTTCCTTTGACAGGTGTCTTGGTCCGGCGAGCTGAGGCTCCGGGTTGTCACTGACTCGGAGGGATCTCTGACCTTGGGGCCTGCATGCCAGCTTGGTATAGGCTCATGCCCTTTACGATCCCAGAAATATCCATGAAGTGAGTGGGGGGGGGTCCCTCCTTAGTGAGGCACCTGATCATGATCACGATGTGGTGAGTGGGATGGCCCCTCGGAGAACTGAGCTTGCGCCGATATTCGTCCATCTTGAAGATAGGATGAGGCCGCAAGTTGCAATTTCCACAGAGACCAGCTGGATGGTTGCAGGAAGTCGGACAGGTCTTCCTTTCCTTCTGTCGGAGAGCGTAATATTTGAACCACAGCTCGCTCTCCTCTTCCTCTTTGCCTATAGATCTGGACTAGCAAGTCTACAATCTGGTGAGCAGAGAGATCAGGGTCTTGGTCACGCTGTGCACTGACACATGGTGGCCGCTGGGGGTCGTAGGCTTTCAGGATTCTCTGCGTCTAACCGTGTTCAGAGCAGGCCATTCGTCGATCACCTTGAGGGGTATGCTCCTTCCAAGATATCGATACTTTCTTTCGCCTGTGGGGACAGGAACCGTCCTGAGAACGCCTTCAATTTCTATAATTTTGGGGCTTGAGCGGACGTAGTTATCGCTTCCACTAGCTCGCGGGAATGTCCTCCTAACAGGGAGCCGTCATTGTTGGAGCCATGGCTATCGACGCTGCTCGCTGCCTGTTAGGGGTGGGAGGTAGAAATGTTCACGGACGACGTTAGTAACCGGTGATGTGGCCGGACGGCCCAACTGGGGGCCCCTTGCCTAGCATCTGAAGAGAAAGGTCACTCTGGGTAGGATATATCGTGATCGGATGGGGTGTACTGGCGGCCATATCTCTGTCTTACCCCAGACCCTCATGTCTGGGGAGGGAAGTGACGTGACTGGAAACAGTTCCCGGTAAATTAGAGGGCAACCGTGCGGCAAAGTCTCTGGTAGATACACTACTCGTGGGCCTCTATCAGGAAGTATAGCTTGTTCAGTGGCTAGCAATAGGGTATTCTCTTGCCGGTCAATGTCATAGTGCTTGCTGATGAGGGCGGGGGGTCGCCAGACCAGGTATGTAGGTCCTTTTCGCGCTGAAGACAGTAAACATGGAGACATCAGCAGACATCGTTACGCGACCCCAAAGTGTCGCAGAAGCTCTCCTAGCTTTTCGGCCCAGTGGGCCATTGTTTGGGCTGCGTGAGCGCAGACATGTGGACTGACAGGGTAAGGTACGTCTACAAGTGGGGCACCCCAGGACTATCTCAGCAGCGCCCCAAATGTAACGGGTTTCCCTATGAATACCGCCGCTATACCTGCTGTGCTACTGTTGGCTCTCAGGAGCCTAAGCCTCCGCTTGGGGAACCTTGGGGTACATACATATCATACTCTCTAGGTGCAACGCCTCACCTGGGAGGGATCCCAACGGAGAGTGGGAGGAGGCCCTCACAGGAAACAACACACAACACGAACGAATATAAAGAAAGGCTGCTTACTGCATGGGAACACATATATCACTTCAATAACATATCATGCGCCACGGCGGCGGCTAACCACACTGGGGTCTCAGGCGGGACACTAACCACACTAGCGTCACGGCGGACGCTAACACCTCTAGGCGTCACGGGGGACGCTGTATCAACTCTAGGCGTCACGGCGGACGCTTATTCCCTCTAGGCGTTCACGGCGGACGCTACCACCCACAATGTGACCCCACCCTGTGTCCAGTAACACCCCACCAAATGTCTCGTACCCCAGAGTCAAATATCACTGTACATGTGTATGTGTGACTGCGGCAGCCACTTTGTTTGGTGATAGGCCGGTTGGGCACTGGTGATGGTTTGTGTTGCAGGTTACCTGCCCGGGCTACAGCCACGGGGGTTAACGATCATATCGCACGATCCGACGTTGTCCTCCACACCGCGTGGGTTGAAAAGTCCAGCAGCAGAACAATGTCTCTCCTAGTCTTGGTCTTTGGTGGTGTTCTGAGCCCAGAACCCACCTCGCAAGGGCCGCACGGGCGCCGCTCTGTGTCACCTGACACTGACCAAAAATGGGGCAGTGTCCCATTAGGGCCTGTCCCTAAGCTCCACAAGCTATTAGGGTGACTCAGGACCTAACTGGGACCTTGGGGGCTGCTGGCCTATGCAGGGGTCACATGACCCTGCATCCACCTCTTAACCCCTAGTGGTCCGGATCTGAGTGCCTCTGCGTAGCTGCAAAACCGCGAAAGTGTATCTATGGGAGCAGGGGAATCCGGCCTTTGATTGGCTCCTGCGTCAGGTGTTATTGTCCCCTAAGCACCCTGGGGGCTGGCAGTCTATTCTCGGCGATTTGCGTGCGCGAGCTGTCTAGCCTCCCGCGCTGTGGCATTGCCATTGCGCATGCGCAAGAAGCCCTGTGTATGGCGGCGCCCTACTTCCGAGCCGCGGGCCGGTTAGACAACAGCGATCGGCGGCTCTTTAGCGAGAGGCCGGATGCGCGTCCCCGGCAACGGCTAGCGCTACGCGTTCCCTAGCTACAGAGGATCCGATGCACGCTCGCGTCACCTAGCAAACGCGATGCGGTCTCGAGGGAACAACAGAAGGGGGGTGACGTGGCGTGAGCGTGGGGCCTGGCTACACGCGAGGGGGGACCTGGCTACACATACATATACACAGGTACAGCACAGCGAGAGTACAGGTAACAGTGACAGCTCCCAGAGGTTGGGGGAACACCTGTTACATTCATATACACAGGTACAGCACAGCAAGAGTACAGGTAACAGTGCAATCTCCCAGAGGGCGGGGGAACACCTGTTACATACATATACACAGGTACAGCACAGTGAGAGTACAGGTAACAGTGGCATCTCCCAGAGGGCGGGGGAACACCTGTTACATTCATATACACAGGTACAGCACAGCAAGAGTACAGGTAACAGTGCAATCTCCCAGAGGGCGGAGGAACACCTGTTACATACATATACACAGGTACAGTACAGTGAGTGTACAGGTAACAGTGACATCTCCCAGAGGGCGGGGGAACACCTGTTACATACATATACATATATCTAGAAAAGTTATCAAATTCATGTAAAAAGCTAAATTTCTTGCTTTCTTGTAACATATTTGCATATACTGTATTATTTAAAAGAGAACATTGATGACTTGCATTATAAAATGACAGTTGTGCTTCCAGCATTGCGGTGATCCCAGCGTGCTGAGGTCTGAGAAATGATGACCAGAGCAGTAAGTTAAAATGAACAACAAAACATCTAATAAAGAAACATAAATGAATTGCTGTTTAATGATTGTGTCATCATTTTTCTAAGTAAAATAATTTTAGATTTCAAAATAAAGCAAATTTACCAGCAGCATTCCCTGTGAAGCAGATGGTTCCCATGACATGATACTGCAAGCTGTGTTAAACATGACCTTGGAGGAGAAGCAGTTTTCAGAATTAGTTTAAGTCTCCCAATCTGTGGAAATAATGTTGAAGTAAAGGTTCTTTAAAAGTCATACCTACCAGCAGAAGCTTGTTTTAGCAGAGTAAACTATTAATTACAATATTAGATATCAGCATTTTTAAAGCTGACAGTTAAGGCGACACAGTTGTTGCTTATTTGATGTACAGTATGCAGATGTAATGCTAATGAATTAAAGGTATACATGATCTAACTTCAGCAATTTAATACTGGAATTGCTAAATTAACATCATTATATTAAACATTGTAACACTCAAGTCTGTACACTATTATTTGTTCAAACATACACACTAATATATAT
This sequence comes from Ascaphus truei, assembly GCA_036426205.1. NCBI lineage: Eukaryota > Metazoa > Chordata > Amphibia > Anura > Ascaphidae > Ascaphus > Ascaphus truei. The sequence goes on from CM071576.1 coordinate 4,721,679, forward strand.
ATTGGCAAAAAGTACACGGTGTGCTTATTTGCATGTAATTTCCCAGAATCCCTTGCTGCAGTGGGAGCACTGTATGCTGGGGATAATGGTGAAAGGCAGGGTTGCAGACGTGTGAATATGCTAACACGTAATCTTTTTATTTGCTATATGCTATACGGTGGAGGTTTCTTGTCGCCTTTTTCAGCCACCATAACTTAAAATATATATACTCTGTAGTAACTTTCTTTTCACCAGTTTTTCACAGCATTGAGACCTTGCTAAATATTCCCTAAACCCATACTGTAACTGCTTGAAGCTTTACTGAATCCTCATCAAAGAGTATTCCCATTGTGTGTGCAACCTTACATTCATTGCCTTGTCTACTTAAAAATAGATAGAAGCCCTTGGAGTTATTTCTTGCTTTTTGAGCTTTACACAATGACTAATTGCAAAGTTTTGCTTGGCCAAAGATGTTACTTTTTTAATTTAAACTTGCTATACATTCTGTTTTTTTTTTTCTGAATATGCTTTTCTGAGAATAGTGATTAATTTGGCCGTGATTTGTGCACTATATGTATATACAATGTATCTATCACAGAATGTCCTATAATTTACTTGGATTTACTTTGTGTATTTAGACAATGTAGCCGGTGATATGAATAAGTGCTGTAGTTCATTGACCTTTCTCTTACCCACTACAGCAAAGACCCATTCACATACAGTACTGTATACTGTTATACTAATAGTAACAAAACTTGTGTCATAGATTATACATTTATATATTCACATAGATTAGTCCCAACTAGAACAGTATGGTGTTTATGAATGAATACATATATTTTATATCATGCCATTATACTGTGGCAATAACTTTCCCATAAACAGCAGATTCTGATTTAAAAAATGTGAACAACTTCTTAGTAGTGGAGAACAGTGTGTATTTACAAATATACAGTGATAATATTAAAAAAAAGAAAGAAATACTGAAGGTAAGAGAAAGGTAACAACCAAAAAGTATCTCCAAAGTGCTCGGGATAAATTGCACTCTGTTCTCCTATAATTAAGTTCAGAGATCTCTATTCAGGGAAATACATTTGCCAGATAAAGCTAAAACAGAAAACTTTAACGTGCCAGGAAATATATATATTTGTAAATGAAACAGCATGAATTATTTAAACACACACTATAGGCCCTAGTAGACAGTCTGTCTGACAAGAGATACTGTATACAACTTTTAACTCTAAAAGCCATATCAGACAATTTATTTCCTTTCTGGAAATGTTGAAAATGGCTACTATTGAGTCCTTCACATGAAAGGGACTGTTATAATAATAATTACTTTTTTTTATTTAAAGTTGCTATACTTTTGATTTCTTCACATGAAAGGTACTGTATAATACTAATAATTTTCTTTTTAATATAGCACTCCTAGTGTACAAATAGGTGCTGTCACCTGTCTCCTGTTCACTTTGACACATCCATCAAGTGCAGGTCTTTAAATTAGGATAGACAATCTGTCCATTAGGCCCTTTAACCCTGCCCCCCGCCGCCCCCCCCCCCCCCCCCCCCCTTCCCAAGCACTGTGCCTTTTTTTCCAGTGCTCCAGGAATGATCTCGCTGAGCATTAAATATTATTACTCAGGTAATTAAGCCTCCTTTCTCTGAGCATTAAGCCTTCCTACACCACACATCTGGCCTTCTTCCTATTCCAAAATATTGGGGCACATGGATCAAGAGCCGGTCCTGATTATCGCACGCGTTCCAACGTCACCTCCCATTGACTTGAATAGGCGGTAACGCCGGAACGGGTGGGATAACCTGTACCGGAGCCTGATGCACCAGGGACCTCTTTCTGTGTGCGTTAAGCTTTCTGTCTCTAAAAAAGTGCTTTTTCATTGACTATTAAGTTTGTGTTTCTCCTATTTTGTATAAGTCCCAATCTTTCTTACTCTAAGTATGAAACTTTTTTCCAACCATTTTGCTTTTTTCCCCAATGAGCAATAAGTCTCTTTTACTGTGAGTTTGAAGCCTTCTGTTCTGAGAGCATGAAATCAACTTTTCTGTGAGTATTACACCTTCATTTTTCCAATCATTTTATCCTCTTTATGCGCATGTTAAACCTTTTTGACCAGAGCACTTGGGTTTTTTTGCATTCCACTTTCCTGGGTGTTGTACAGGTGCTGGCAAATCTTAATCCTGAGGCCAAGCCCAACAAACTGAGCCAAGTACCAGACGGCCCACACACCATGTACAGTACACAGACACGCACATCAGATACTGTACACATCAGATACACGCATAATGCACAGATACGCACACCATACACAGATACACACACCAGATACACGCACACCCTACCAGATACACGCAGGCACACACCAGATACACGCACCATAAACGACGCACACACCAGATACACGCATCATACACAGATGCGCACACCGTACACAGATACACACACCAGATACACGTGTAGCCATGCGATCTGTGGCTACTAGTCTGCTTCCCTCCTGGCAGTAAGCCCTGGAATAAGCAGGCCTTGCCAGTAGTTGATATGGGATTTTCACCCTCCGTGGAGCTACATTTGAGTGACAGCGGGAGGCGGTGACATCAGGCCTGGGCATAACCAATCAAGAGCCAGACCAGGACTAACGTGTTATCTCACCCATTGTAAAGCCCCAGCTGATGCAATGAAGTATGATGTATGTATATGGTGCATAATGTTGTGTAGTTATATGTATATACACAGCCGTGACAATGATTAAATAAATTACTATTTTGCATTTATTTCAAGGCCTGAGAGTGCGGGAATTCTTTCTACTTTTTAACTATCCAATTCAGTCTCAGATAAACACAGGAAAGCTACTCTGGCGGTGAGTGCTGCAAACTATGTTATTCTATACATAGGGTGGCCACATTTAAGTTTATTTTAAGTACAAGATGCCACAATCTAGTAGGAAAATTAAATTTAAATCCAGACATTTTCTATATGTTTTCATGACAAAAACCCACACCGTTTCTCTCCCTCCCATTCTTACTCCCCCATCCATCTCTCAGCCCACACATCCATCTCTCCTCCATTCATATCTACCCCCATCCTACCCTACATATATACACTTACCTTACCATAGCCAGCACACTGGAGAGGAGGAGCTGTGAAGTAAGCTCTGCAGTGCCAGCTCATGGCTGGAGTTGGTGAGCTGCTGCACAGAGATCCTTCTCCTCTCCTCTACCGCTTCCTCAAAACGTTCAATTCTGACCCTTACGAGGGACAATTGTCCCTTTGACAGCACACCCCTGGTATTGCAGCTTTCTTCCCTAGTTAATATACAGCACCTTTTTTCTCTTAGTAGGCACAATGGGGAAATATGATGAGAATGTCCTAGGACCCTTCCAGCATCACCCTTGTATCATCAAGCAGAACAAGCCAAGCACTGAACCCACATGAATGTGTCTGGCAACTAACCTCTAACTTTTCCATTTGACGGTAACAGTATTCAAACATGGGGTCGTTAAATTTGATAAATACCAGCTTTTCAACATTTGTGGGCAGTAGCCTCCTGTGATGGTCACGTTCACGTTACCGGTAGAGAGCGGCAAATGTCTCAAAGTTCAGCCTGCTAATTGTCACATAAACTTTTCAATTCATTCTCAAACCTGCAAAAGTTTGTTAGAAAAGGTTGTTATTAGAAGAACACATGAAGAAGTACAATTAGGCCTATGGGTTTTGAGACAAAGCAAGAGTTACGGGAGCTTCTTTGGATGAGTTCCCGAAGAAAGGAACTTGTGAAAAAACACATGTGACTGTTTGACCTGACAAACAAGGAGTCAACAAGGAGTTTTGTTTTGCAGATGTTTACATCTGTACCTGGTGTGAGGAAAGAAGACAAGCTTGGTTTATATTGGGGGTCATGCATGGTACCAAAATGTAGTGCTCACTTCTCAATATAATGGAAGCCCTCGGATCCTTATTGAGCACAGGCATTAGGTGATGAACAAGGTCAATGTATCAAAATTGTCATTTAAAAAAATGCATTTATATTGTTCATCTGTTCTCCAGCTGCTTCTCCAGGAGTACCCATGTTGCTATTTGAAATGGATTAAATAGTTCACACAAAACTGAAAGGATTTTCCAGTGTGCTAAAATAAGATACGTTCCCCATCCATGGGAGGTTGTGTAGCTGCTGATCACATGTTGATGCTCCTAAAGTAGCTGAGGCATATAGACAAGGGGTGGCCAACTCCAGTCCACAAGGGCCACCAACAGGTCAGGTTTTAAGAACATCCCTGCTTAAGTAGTTCAATCAGTGGCTCAGATAGAATGGCTGTGGTGACTTTGCTCAGAGACTACAAGTAAGAGCGGGCTTTAGGCAGGTGCTACCAGTGCGACTACACAGGGCTCTGTGCCTTGGGGAACCTCAAGCTGGGCTGGTAACACTTGACAATGGGGGGAAAGCCAACCAATGCTGGTAGCTGTATTCAACTACTGCATCAAGCCGTTGGGTCCGCCCCCAGCTCCGCTCAGTTGCGTGGCCCAACTCCAGGTAAAATGATTGAGGGAGAGAGTGCTGAGAGAGAGGTGGTGCTGTGAGAGAGAGAAAGAGGTCTGTGAGAGAAAGAGAGTGGGGGCTGTGAGAGAGGGGGTGGCAGAAAAAAGGGTAAGAGAGGTATTTATTGTGAGAGAGGGGTGCTGTGAGAAAAGATATAATTATTATTATATAAAGTGGTGATGTTTGAGAGAGGGGGGGGGGGCTGAGAGAGAGGGAGCTAAGAGAAAGAGACTGAGGGGGATTAAGAGAGTTAAGTACAGAGAGAGTAGGATAAGAGGTCAGATGATACAATGGTACATAATAATAATAGCATGTTCTTGTATAGTGCTGCTAGTTTTACGTAACGCTGTATAGAGACATTTTGCAGACACAGGTCCCTGCCCCATGGAACTTACAATCTATGTTTTTGGTGCCTGAGGCACAGGGAAATAACGTGACTTGCCCAAAGTCACAAGGAGCCGACACTGAGAGTTGAACCAGGTTCCCTTGTGCCAGTCAGTGTCTTTACTCACTGAGCCACTCCTTCTCTCATGTGGCACAGTATATCAGTATATCTGATCACCTATATAGTTACTCAAGAACCCAACAAGTAAACGAAGAAAAGATGTTACGTGCAACCGGTTGGCTGAATGAATGGCTCAGTATGTAAAGGAACTGACTTTGAGAACAATGACACTGGTATCAGTGACTTTTTTTTGCAGAGACTTGTATCTTCAGAACTCCATGTAGACGACAGTCCTGTCACTGAGCTTTACTTCGTGGGATATACAGACAAGAAAACAAAAGGTTCCCCCCTGAATGCACTCAAATCGACCTAATTGATATGATGTAATGAATTAAAATAATTTAATATATCAACAATCAATATAAAATAGTAATTGTACAGAGGGGTGTGGTAAACAAGTCCAAGACCACCCCCAAATTACATACCAAATGTGTTAACATTTAAACCGTATGACGTACATACACGGAAAAAAGGTAAGGAGGAAAACCACTGCACCTAAATATACTGGCATATAGCCTCGGTCTATAAATGTCTCTCAACGCCTGCAGAACTAAGTACAAACCTACGGTGAGGAAGCACTTTTATCTAATAAACCGGCAGTCTCAGATATTATAAGCCTGTCGATACTGAATCTGGAGGAGAGGATATCCTCTCCGTGGTGCAGTGGTTTTCCTCCTTACCTTTTTTCCGTGTATGTACGTCATACGGTTTAAACGTTAACACATTTGGTATGTAATTTGGGAGTGGTCTTGGACTTGTTTACAACACCCCTCTGTACAATTACTATTTTATATTGATTGTTGATATATTAAATTGTTTTAATTCATTACATCATATCAATTAGGTCGATTTGAGTGCATTCAGGGGGGAACCTTTTGTTTTCTTGTCTGTATATCCCTTGTCCCCTTTTGCACCGGATACGATCATTAACTATCTTACTACTTACCTCTTTATGTACTTCAGCTGATGGGGGAGCCTCCCCTGCCCCCCTCTTCCCTATCCTTCCCCTTCCCCATATTTATAGTCTTTACTTGGTGGGATTAGACAGTTGGCACACAGGCTTTCATAGCTAGAAGGTAAAAAGGACAAATAATGTTCACACCATTAAATGTAGCAAACGATGAGTGAGTGACCATTTACTGTATGTGTAACTTTGATCCACATTGAAACAGTATGATGTAATGGAATCACTTAGTTGGATGTCAGAAAACCATTTAGGCTCAGCACAAGCCAAACTATTTTAAGGCAGCCAGTATGGATATTTGGACCTGTATTATCAATTAACATGTGTTTCAGCAGCCGACTGCAAGTGCCATCAGATTCAATTAAACATTGCTCTAGTCACAAATATACACGTGTTGATGGGTGTAGTTAGATACTGAATGTTATAGTTTTACCTCTTTGACAGATGAAAAGTCCACAGATGTGTAAAAAAACTTTTTAAGAAGTGCTTCAATGATTGACACAATGTTACTGTAAATGTATAAAAGTCAGATTTAAGCAGAAGTGTCAAGAGCCTGGAGACTGAGCAGTCAGATGTATCCCCCTGTACATACTCTGTCAGAATGCTGCAAGATTGGCATCTTTAAAAAAAGATGTTCCGTGACCAAACTGTGTTTACCATGTGGGATGCAGAATTGTCAGACATCGCATCTGGATGTAGACCTTACCCTTGACAAACCTGTCAGATAGGTCAAACAAGTATTGTAAGTCAGTCAGGAAAAAGAAGTCTGCACACAACTTCTCTGGTGCAATGCTTCCATAATAACCAGTGTGAAATATTCATTAATTAAAGAGGCAAGTTCCATAGAGAACCAAAGTCAGCTAATGGCAAGAACGTGGTTCACAAACAGGTTAAATGTAGGTGTTTGAGGTTCCTGAAAGTCTACAGACGCTATGTCAATATCTCGTGTCCTATGTTCATATGTGGGCAGATGCTACTAAGTTTTAGAATGTAGTAACTTCCAAAGGAAAATAATGAAGATTACTGCTACTTACAATTTAACAGCAGAAAGGCACACTGGTAGTGAGGCAGATGGTCTACTGAATTTTACTTACTTATATCACTATGGTCGCAGGAGCATAATACAACAGAAAAAACGAGATCCACCAATGGGTGCATGCCTTTATTCCCTCTCTTGCTTTGCCCCTATCTTAGCTTCCATGCCAGCCCCTGCACATGCCCCCATAATCTCTTACTCACTTGCCACAAAATGGCAGAAGGGGAAGGGAGGGGCCACCCTTCTACGAAGGGGGACATACCACAAGAACCAAGTCGGGCTGAAAAAGAAAGCTAGGTGTTGCGACTAAATAACTACTTGGTGCCAACATTTTGTCTTTAATATATAGAGCCCTTTGAATCTTCACCTCCACAATAAAGGTTGTTCCATGGCATGGTTCTTCAAGGCAATCTTTTAGCATTATGGAACAAGAACCAAAATATCTATCTTAACCAATAAGATTATTCCAAAAAATAACAACGTTTCTGTTGTTGTTGGAAGAAGCGCACAATTTAACTAAAGGATGTTCTGTAGAGGATTATAAAAATGGCTGTGAGTTCCAGAGGTTGGGGTGCTCAACTCAACCAAAAGTTCCATTATGGAGTATGGGATCAGGGTGTTATAGTACCACTTCTAATGTTCTGTAATTAAAAGCAATAAATATGGCATTAGTAAATTGGCAGCCAGATCTTCACGGAAACCCAGTGCAAGTCCACTCAGACAATAGGATGGCCGTTGCTAATAAAAAATCCTCAAGGCTATGGTAGCAACCTTCAAGTTGTTAAAGTGGGCAAATGTATCTCAAGTTTCAGCTCTTCACATCTCAGGCAAAACAAATATAAGTCCCGACTTCCTCAGCATGAACATGATCCGTCCAGTAGAATGGACCTTAAACACAGGAATCTTTCATCTACTCGCCAATGCATGGGGTCTTCTCAAAATCTACCTAATGGCCATAAAGGCAAACAGAGAGCTCCCATGGTTCTTTGTGAGAGTGAAAGGCGAAGGTGCAGAACAAATAGATGCTGTAACAGCATCTGTGAACTTCATTCCAGCATAAGTCTTTTCTCCAATGCCTCTAATTGCAAGGCTCTTAAGAAAAATTTCCAGAGAGCGGGCCACAGTCACCACAATCACCCTGAACGGCCCCAGGCTTGCATGTTACACAGACATAGTAAATGTATAAATACGTGGACCCTGGATGCTTCTGCTACTCTCCCAAGGGCAATATTACATCCGCATCTGGAAAAATTGGTTTAGCGGCATGGACATTGAGAGGAGCATGCAAGTTGGGAAAGGTCTGGGAAAAAATGTCGTAGACCTAATATTGAAAACTTAGAAAACCGTCTACTTTCAAAAAATAGTGTAGAATATGGAACCGATTATTTTTCTTGGTACAAACCAAAGTAAATAAAAGAGGATCAAGTGTCTATCTCTGACATTCTTGAGTTTCTCTAAAAGATTTTGACAGAGACCTACAGTAACCTTTTTAAGGTACAAGTGGCAGCTTTGGAAGATCTGCTTCACAATACCCATACTAAGAACGGTCTGGTCATACATTTTCTCAAATCAGCTAGAAACGTAAGGACACCAATTAAATCTTTCTTACAATCCTGAGTCTAAATGTGGGGTTAGAATGATTAATGGAGGAACCGTCCAAACCAATAGAAAGAATAAGCTTAAGATGCCCAACTACTAAACTGTTTTTCTTTATTGCGGTTACATCCGTCAGAAGAATTGGTGAAGCCACCGGCGACATTTTTCTCAGACTGCGGAAGTTCAGGGTGGGGAGAGAGGGAAGGGATTTCAACAATCCAGACTCGCTCATCTCTAATAGGCAGTGGTGTTTTGTATGGACAACGAAGCATAACCTAATAAAAAAGCATATCTAGCCTAATCTTATATTTCGGTACAATAAATCATTGACCTTTACATAAAATCAATGTGGTGAAAAAATGATTTATCAACTCCCAGTTCATATCCCTGATCTGTTCCTAATTATCCGCATAATCACTACTGTACAATATATGGAACTTCTTGTTGATGCCTAAGATAAGATGCCAAATGTCAAAGTGAAGTTCATTTGTGTTAATAATAATAGTTGTTTGTTCTTGTATAACGCTGCTAATTTTACGTAGTGCTTTACAGAGACATTTTGCAGACACAGTCCCTGCCCCGTGGAGCTTACAATCTATGGTCTGTTTTTTTTGGTGCCTGAGGCACAGGGAGATAAGGTAACTTGCCCAAGGTCACAAGAAGCCAAAACCAAGAATTGAACCAGGTTCCCCTGATTCACAATCAGTATCTGTCAGTGTCTTTACTCACTGAGCCACTCCTTCTCCCTGTGTTCATTGGGTATTTTAAAGTATATTTTTTGCACCTGCTACATTTTTGTCTTATACTAAGGATGTGGACTTTAATAAATATTTTTATGCATGTACTGTATAGCCAATGTATACATACGTTTGCCTGCTTGCCTTATTAAATAGACCAATATACTGTACATTTTCCTTAAACTTAATTGATCAAGTCTGCTCTCCTCTAGAAAAATTGTAATCCTGAAATTTAATCTATGTTAGGTATATTTACCCAAGACAGCCCTGGATCAAACAGAGATTAAAAGAAAATACATGCCGGGATCCAGATGTCTGGGAACTGGGCTCTACATTTACATATAAAACTATCTTGAAAAAATAACATTGATGGACTTCCACGGGGAACCTACTTTTAATATCAACTGTATGTGCACAATACACAAAGTACTCATTTATATGTGATGTTACCACAAAGTACCGTAGCCAGCCATGAGGGAGAACACAAATAAACAAAGGGCATGGACAAAAAAAACCAACTAATTGGAAAGGTTTTCTTGTGTGGAATAAAAATTGACTTTATTGGATTTAAAGTATTTGACAGGATGTATTCATCTGGTTGTCTTACTGATTTAGGTTATATTGATCATTAAAGCAAACACACTCTTTCAATGTGCATGGTCACAGTTAGCTTGGATCAATGCTTTATTAAAGTTGAATCAAAGTAATTGACTGCAATTAAGGGCTATGAGATTTTAATGAGGGTTAAAGTCTCAATAGAGCCCAATAGTATTTAAAGAAGCTGTTATCTTTTAGCTCTCTTAGGCATCATGTCTCATTTTTGTTTTAAGTGACTGAAGGTCGCAGTCGCTTTGTAAAAATCAGACCTTTGGGTTGTTATCTTGTGCTGTGCAGTGTCAGATCATATATGCTAATGTTTTTGCCACATTGATATTGAATTGTCTTTTGCAATAGGAACAAAGAACAGTGAGGTTGTGCGAGTCGCTTTCAGCATATTACACTTACATCAGAAGTAATTGCATTATAAACAGATTAATCAGTGTATGACACGATAACCCATTTATTAAAGGGTCACTACACTAAAAAAGGGTATAATATAGAAAAAGGATGGAGACACACAAGTAATTATGCAACGATGCCATGATTTACTGTATAGTAGTACGTTCTGCCATGGTAAATAGTACTGTACTGTAGTAGTACTGCCGTGCAGTGAACCATAGCAATTTGCATAGTTACTTATGTGCCTCCATCTTTTCTCCACATTAAACTATTATAGGCCTCTATTTGGAACATAGGGGCATTAATAGGTTATCTTACACCAAGGTTCTCTCCTTTTTCTAAGTACTCATATTGCCAGTGGGAGTGCCTCTGTATTACACCTTTGTGTTACTAAAAAAGAGTAGTAACACTTTATTTTGTGCTTTTAAGATCATTTGGAAAACAATAGCGGGGTTACTTATCAAAGTCACCTGGCTGCACGGTCATCACCAGCTCCTGTGTGTATCACAGAAAATGAGTCCCACTGGGGGCCACGCCAGAACCCTTTTAATAAACGGAATGCTGCAGCTTTGTTTGATCACATTCTTGCAGTTGGGAGAATTTGATAACTGACCTCCAAAGGTTGTTGGAAAGGGCAAGAAGGTTTTTAGAATACACCTCAGATTAGTGAAATCTGAAGCTATAAATACAATAAATAATGCGAGACTTGTTTTTACTCTAGTTTCCCAAAGAAAATACATTATAGCCAAGTAGACTTAGAAGAAGGTACTCTTTAGAGGTACAGTATATGATTCACTCGCTTTAGGGTCTGATGGATTTCATTAAACCAGAAATGTTTAATTGTTTTATGTTAGCCCCAGATCACTGGAACAATCCCGAAACACGATTCCGACCCAGCACCCTAGAATGGAGTAACATGGCAGTTCTTTAATCGTGGTTGAATTTAATACGGATTCCAGCAATTCCAGAATAGAAAAAGGAGTATGAATTTGTAACTGAAAGGTCAAAATGTTGCTCACAAAATACTGTACTTTACCTTCAAATGTAAAATACATACAAATAACTGGGTAAAATGGGAAAAAAAACTATAGTTCCTGAAAGGTAAATCCTTAATAAAATGGAAAGTAACTCAACTTTTACAGCAGAATATATCCAACTAATTTAAATCTGTCAGAGTGGACAGATTACAGCGAATATATATATTTGTTACTTTTTTTGTGTACATGTTGTAGGTTGTGAAGCTTTTTTAGGAGATACCAACAATAGAGTTCTTCATACAGTTGAATTAAAGTGTACCGAGCTTTCAAAACCTCATACTGTAGGATTCTTGAAGTACACTTTAAGAAGAAACCTATGAGGTTTCGAAAGCTCTTTACACTATAATCTCATATACTGTATGAAGAACTCTCATTTTAGACTCCTAAAAGGTATCATAACCTACAATTAATGTAGTCTTTTCTTTACAAAACATTTACTGTTACAAATGACATTGTAAAGCTGAAGGAGATACTGTACTAGTGATTTATATTATTGTCATCTATGAAATATTGTATTGTTGGTAAATCAAGAGGTTGTGCAGCCTGTATGAATCCACACTCCAGGACAAAGTATCCGGCCGCTCCTCCTTCTCTTACCATGTCCCTCACAACTGGAACAATCTACCGGAGACTCTCACAGCCACCACCAGTTTAAGTTCTTTCAAAACACACATTTTAATCTGGTCTGTAACTGTAACATCTATTATTTTTAACTGTGCATGCAATGTCTTGTATATAATGTATAACCCTGTTCACTTATGTAACTATGTATTTGTAGCCATGTATTTGTCATCATAACTCTGTGCCCAGGACATACTTGAAAACGAGAGGTAACTCTCAATGTATTACTTCCTGGTAAAATAAACAGTGTAGCTGTGCAACACTGCAGTGTGCTAATATAGAGTTAACCTATGCTATTGAATGTGATACATTTATAAAACATTGATATTTTGTGCTACGATGAGAAGTCATAGCAGCATTCTAGCACATCAATACAATGTAGCGGAAAAGCATCAATATGCCAGTAAATCGTTAGGTGTCATTTCTCATATGTGGTGTTTCATGTTCATGGTCATAATATAGCACGTTTAAGGGAATACAACATTGGAAATTGCTGAACAACAATAAAGTCATGAGAATTATAACACACATTGTAGTTGTGTGTGCAAACAGAAATCAACTTGTAATACTGAGGTATTTGGTTTGTACCCTTATTTATTTTTTTAAGAAGTGGAGAATTTTATTTATTACAATAAAGGCTAAACTATTTAAATGCATCTATTAAATCACATCAAATGTGTGCTATGCATAGTAGCTAATGAACATATCTTCCACGCTGCAATCGGTGTACCAACTACATGGCATGCTCATCTAACTCTTTATAGGGCATTTTTAATTAAGCAATACTGGAGCTATTACATGCATCAGTAACATTATTAAAAACTCTCTAATTAGGTTTAGAAACCTGTTTGTAGTATTCTGTTTTTATATACATTTTTTTCCAAGATAAATATTTTTGTGAAAAACAATTAAATGAAACATGGAAGCTTCAAATGTATTCTATTGAAAACATCCTATAAATAGTGCAATAACACACAATAATACAATAACACACAATAATACAACTATTATTTTGCCTACTTTGGAAGCTAAAGTGGAGTAACAGCGGAGATATAATTTCACACAGTCAAACCTTTAACATACACTTACTATGAACGTAGTGTGAATTGTATTACATTTAACAAGGATTGTCCACCAGTATCACCCCTCCCAACGCCTTGGGGCCTATTCATCCAATTCCTGTATTGTCAATGCAAAATTGCCCAAAAATGGCATGCAATTTGATGCAATAGAAATCCTGGGATTTCACTGTATTCATTAAGAATTATCTTTGCATAGAAGTTGCACAGTTTCACATCTCATTTGCAGATGCTTTGTACACGATTGGCTGTAATACTGGCTGGAAATGCCATTCAGAAATCTTGCCTCTCAGGCTAAATAGGACTTTTGCTGTAAGGGAGAGTGATAGGAGATAGATAAGTAGAGCGGAAGATGAGAGTGAGAGCTGCTTTGTAGACAGCACATGCATAATAAGTTATCAATGCTTGGTGAAAATGTGTGAATGTTTACGATTCCGCTAAATGTTCACCAGCAGTGAAAGTTCAATTATTCGACCGTTTCATGAACTTTGTTCACCTCTACTACCAATTTCCTAACGAAGTGTGTAAAAAGTGAAAAAGAAAGTCAATATATTTGATGTCATTAAAAAAATTTGCTACAGTATTCAGCTAATGGGACTAGAGCTTCTATTTAGATTGTATAATGTCCATGTGTGAGGGAGTGAAAAGGTTAACTTCCTCACTGTTCCAAGCCCAGGAGACTACACCGTAAGGCGGCTTTCAGATATGGAATTAGGAATGTAGGAAGACCTCCATCTGCCCCATCTCTTGATGATTTGAGGTGGAATTCTATATCTGGAGGCGGATGAAGGTGCACCAATTCTGAAGGCGTGATCTTAGAATGAGAAAGGGTTAAACCTGAGACAGAGTAGTGGTTTTCTGGTAGAGGATACAAATGCCTTAGTCATCAGCGGTTGATATTAGACGGGAATGATGGGGTAAAATGGATTTTTAGGAGTCAGGTAAATCATGAGGTGATCGAATGCCTTCAGTGGTCATCATGTATTGTACGTTGGATACTAGGGGATGGCAATGCCTTTTAACAGGCGATCTGTTTTTGATTGAGCGAGACTAAGATTGTAGTGGTTGGGGTTAAACTTCATGAGGAAGCCAGCTGATTTGGTAGAAATTGTAAACTCTTCTGTTCTCAGGAATTCATAGAGCGCCAGATGGATGACTGCTGATAGAATTAGGTTGATTGCCAGTCTGCAGGGGTGAAGGTCTAGGAGGTCAAGAATTAATAATAGGCTCAGAACATAATACAGGTGTAGTATATCCTAATCGCTTGTGTGAACTGGACAAGATCTTCAAAGCACTTTCTGCTTGAGGAACCCAACTCACATAGATTAAATTAAACTATTTATACTATTACTAAGAACACCACACCCACACCATGAGAACAGTCCCAGCCAATCAGGTCGATGTTCGTTGCAATATCAGCAATATTTCTCACCGTGTCAGCAGCAAACAAAATCCTGTAGAGGTCTCTGTAGACCATGGAATTAACCTTCATTATTTCTGTTCTATTAACAGATCAATTCAGATGAGTAGGGGTTAATCACTGGACTATGAACTTATCTCCATGGATTTATCTTTGAAAGGCACATCGTATCTGCTGGGCCTCTCCTGCTTATCTTGCAGGATCCTGTAGCATGATTTCCCAATTTCTTTCCAGAGAATCAGCAGAACATGTGAGGAATACAAAGTTGGTAATAGATGTGATAGCAGAAATTTGTCACGCAGAATAAATATTTTGTACAGGGCCCATATTCAAGATGACAAAGGTCCAACCAGGGACCCGAAACGTTGATCCCACAATATATCTCTTACGTTTATACCAAGTCCTCTGGAGTGCCAGCTATAACCTCCTTTTGTGGAGGTCTGAGCACCCTAGCAGTCAACAAGATTCATGTGAGTGCTCTTTGAATTCACTGTGCCATAAAAGTAGCAATCACAAATCTGCTCTCTTCCTTCTTCAACCTTATTTCCTTCATGTAGGAAAATAGGAGTAAATATATAAATACAGAAATTAGGTTAAAATTGTTTCCACACAACCAGAATCTATTGTGGTGTTAATGATAACAGCAGCAGTCTTCTTATCAAGATATAAAATATATCTTAGGGGACAAGTAATAGAAAAACTCCTTTTAAAATGCTGTTATATAGTACATATATTGGCACCTAGACATACTATTGTCGTTGCCTTGCATGGAATGACTATATCCTTTATGAGGCCATGGTTTATCTATATTTTTTCCTGTGTAAAATAAGTGTAATCCTGAGTGGGTCTCCTTTGCTTACTTCTTTGATTAGGTGTATTATCTAGGTCTACTGGACCACGTCACAGTTTTAGGTTTCTAGATGCCAATTAATTTGTGGTCTTGAGTTCGGTCTGGACGCCATCTCTATTTTGTGTTGCCTAATAGGATGTTGGCATTGCATTAGTAGACACCCTCTTGCAGAAAGTAGTATGTTTATTTACGGATGCTTCTATCAGTATTAACTCTGACATTCTACTTGTCAGTCCCCTCGGGATAAATGAATGCAGTGGTCATTATGGATGGAGCCTGGACACCGAGGTACTATATTTAGTGATGATTAGACACATACATTCCATTAGAAGATACAGAACTAGCACATTAAATCCGTGATGCAATGCTCTGAATCGCTGTTGTCTCTGGTATGATGTACCAATTAAATCATAAAACTGGATACACCATACTGTATCTACTATTGTTTAAGAAGAACAATCAGAAATAACTGTAGCTGCTAGTGAGTAGAAACTAACTAAATTGATCTACCAGTCAAAGTACAACCCAGTTGTCTCCCTGTGACACCCCATCTGAGGCTTGATGCTGAAAACCTGCCAATAAGTTAAAAACAGATGCAAAGTGAGCAGCGGATCCTGTGCATCGTGCATGACACTTCAGATGCACGAAGCTGCACACATTTATTATTTTTCCTTACAATGTGCAAACTTTGGATATAAACCTCAAGCCATCAAAAGGGTTCCAGTTCCAGTAATAATTGCCTGTATTTCCACAATGTTCTCACTCAGCACTGTAGGTTTTTCTGGTGCAGTATACAATTATCAAATATTTATTTGATTACATTTTGTAAGATGGAAATGACCAAATAGATAAACAAGGCTAATACATGTTACCCAATAATGCAGGGCTGCTATGAAACGTTTGATTACTTTGATGTTATTATGATAAGATTCAAATTATAAGATGTACAAAGAAAATAAAAAGAGACTCAAACATTACAATTATAAGAAAATTTATCTTTTTTATTAATGGGATGAATCATAGTTTCATTTGTTCCATAGTTCCATAGTTCCATAGTTCCATAGTTCCATAGTTCCATAGTTCCATAGTTCCATAGTTCCATTTGCAGTGTCCTCTGGCAATGCAACAATTAAATTATCACACTAATTGGCACTGAGTTTGCAGCGGGGGAACCTGGTTCAATTCCTGGTGTCGGCTCCTTCTGACCTTGGGGATGTCACTTTATCTCCCTCTGCCTCAGGCACCGCAAACATAGCTTGTAAGCTCCACGGGGCAGGGACCTGTGCCTGCAAAATGTCTCTGTAAAGCGCTACGTAAAACTAGCTGCGCTATACAAGAACAGGCTATTATTATTATTAATAATTATTAAATCCTGCCCTGTTTTTTGTTATTCTGCCTATACAGATGCAGCGGCCATTATTTTAACAAATCACAGCGCCATTTTCATGTGCGCTGCTGTACTCCACGCGGCATGAACGTGGCCAATCGCCCCAGGCACGCACGTTTATTGCGGTTGCTTTGTTTGAATTTCAGGGATTGTGTGCAATTAAATGCAATGAAATGAATGAATTGTAATGTGTACAGTACTGTGCTGCTGTGTCAATTTCAGGTGTTTAAAAACCAGAACACTAAAATGCCATTTTCTGCACTCGCCGCGCTTGCGTCTTAAGACGGTACAGTTGGAAGAAATCCCGCGCCGTCACATGGGTATTCCGAGTTATACACCGCGTGATTTGTTAAAATAATGGCCGCTGCTTCTGTACATCAGAAATACACGATTGTTACATTTTTTCTGAACTTCTTTTGTATTATTCTATTGTAAGTACGATATGAGACATGCTATATTCTGGTTTATGAGTACAATACTATACCAAGGTCTTATCTATTTTACTAAAGAAGCAATAGACGTGTAATAAAAAGAACTAAAACATGCACAGATTAAATATAATATCCTAACCATCTATCATTATGAAACTGTTTCAACATATGTATCTATTGTGCTGTTATCTACGTATTATTAGCCTCCAGGGGCAGATTATCCATTTACAGATTTAGGAAAGAAAATGGAAGTTTAAGATTTTTATTTAAGGCGTAAAGTGGATTATTTAAATAAAAAGACACAGTTTCAATCAGATTAAAAAGGTAATATGTCTATGATATAAACTTTTATTTTCAGGAACCATTTGCTTACCGCCTTAAGCATCACCATTCAGCAGCCTTCTTTAAACTTTACTGTCCATTAGTTTTAACAGCAATTTTTTTACATTAAAAGTGAACTAATTATTATACGTTTTTGTGTAACGTCTAAATGTAATGAACCATACACAGAAATATCATTGTTAATGTGTTTCCGTAAATGTAAAAAAAAAAAGGATAATGGTGGCTTTTCTTTATAGCGCACAATTTAACCAAGTAAGACATTTGCCTTTAGAAAATGGAATATTAGCTTTGAAAGGTGGGACTTTATGATTTTTAGCAAAACACACCCATCTGGTAGTTGGATTTTTTTTAAATAACCATCCTCACACTGATGAGACCCAAAAGGTCAAAACAGCTGTCTGTGAGTAGGGTTACTGACTCTGCACTTCTCTAACCCAGGCGGTGCTGAAAAGCTGTGTAATGTGGCAGGCATACTTTTATAGAGATCCACGTTAAAATGGATTTGAAGCTAAAGGTGACAGTGTGCTCATTTGCATGTCATTTCCCAGAATCCCTGGCTGCAGTGGAAGCATTGAATGCTAAAAGATAATTGAGAAGCAACATTGCAGCCCTGGCTGGGACATGTGAATGTGCTCACAAGGGGTATTTTTATTTACTGTATGTCCTTTTTATCTGATGCTGAGTACCGGTACTTATCAGTACGTATAATTTTGAGCAAAAGTTCTGAAAAATACGCACAATACCGGAAGAAACTGTCATTTCCCAAGCCTGCTGTACATTTATTTTCTTTTTGTAATCACATCTTATGTAGGTTGAAAGTAATATTAATGTGGCTGTGAGTAACTCCAGTGCTGTGAGGGCAGATCAGAATGAATTATTGATTTACAAACCACATTTGTGTAAAGAAAAGACTTAGAGCTACTAAACGCGCAAGGGCATTCATCAAGGTTGGGGGAGGTGTAGGACTCAAGCAAAGTCTGCATGGCCTCCTACGGCAGATATCGCCTACTTTATAATGTTAAAATAATAACACCACTGGCAGTAATTATTGTGAATTATTCTCCTTCAAGTAAGATCAATTTGGGAAAAAAATATATAAAAGGAATAAAATACCAGACTTCCCACTTGACAAAAGGCAAGACTCTGTGTTCAGGCATAGAATATCATTTATTGTAGAAGCGGGTAGCATGTTTAGTAAAAAATCTATTACGCTTTGTTGGCCAGTGTAATCTGTACATTCCTAAGGAAGTCTGCAGGGCATACAGTATATACTGTAACGAGACGTTTCTAGCGCAGGTATTTTGTACATTTTTAGTGCATGTTTTCTGCCTGTGTCTAGAGATACAGTGATAGAGGTTAGTAAAAGTGAATGATTAAAAAAACATTTGCTTGCCACAGACATTACTGTAGATTTCCAGGGCAAAATAAGGGAAATTTGGTACATTGGTCTGGAAGTCAGTTTTGGGGCATTTTATTTGTTACACTGACAGCCAGAGAAGCATGATGACCCTGTAGAGTTCATTACCACAGAGTCACATCTGATTGCTCTCCACTGCATTACACTACCAAAACATCATCTGAGAGGGAGTGGCTCAGTGAGTAACGACATTGACTGGCACTGAGAGCTTCATGCAGGGGAACCTGGTTCAATTCCCGGTGTCGGCTCCTTGTGACCTTGGACAAGTCACTTTATCTCCCTGTGCCTCAGGAACAAAAACATAGATTGTAAGCTCCATGGGGCAGGGACCTGGGCCTGCAAAATGTCTCTGTAAAGTGCTACGTACAACTAGTGGCACTATACAAGAACTTATTATTATTATTATTATTATTATTATTATTATTATTATTATTCCAATTGTGGTATAAAACCCATTCCGATTTATTTGAACACAATATAAAATGCCACGAATATGAAATAATGGTGCCGTAATGGTTGAAAATGAACCGTCTGCAGACTCTGAGTATACATACTGACAGTTTAACAGCGGTGACCACTTGTTAAAGCTTTGGAACAGTTCGTCTAGATGTACAGCTCTGTCGTTCTTCTTCTTGTATACAGAGGAACTTCTTGGAACCTTTGTACAGAGCTTCAGCTGTAAAATGTTTGGTGAGGTTAATCACATACCTTACTTATGGCACATTTCATTTATCAAAGGAGTTTACAGTGAGAATTGTCAGAGATTTATTGACACACATGAAATGGAAAAGCAGAGAATTGTGCACGTATAGCTGTAATGTGTATGTTTATCTGGTAACTTCTGCAACAGCAACCCACCCGAAATTTCCAATTTTTAATAACAGGGTTCATTCCAAGAAATGGAAAAGAGGGAGCACAAGAGAGCACAGGGAGGAGCGAGGCACACATATCCCAAAATGTTCTTATGTAAAAATAATATCTTACCTTTAGACATCTGTGACCGCAGGCATTGGGCACGGGTGGAGAGGCTGGTTAATCATAGGCACACAATCACAGACTCTGTACTAGGCAGGATCCCCGAGAGAAGCCCATCCTGCACTCTTATTGGTGGAGTTACCCTGCCTGCGGAGCCTATGACTAAGTGCCACGTGCCTGCAACGTGACGGCATCCGGGAGCAAGGAGAGCCAGAGAAACAGGGGCGGGAGTACCACTGGCTTAGCCAGTGCAAGGAATCCATACCCAGGCCAAAGAAACAGCTCCAGGAATGTCTAGGGCCCGTTTCCTCTGGCTTCATTGGGCCCCCTCACTGGACTTTCCCAGCAGCCATGGGGACTATTTCCAGGGTAACGGTGGCGATGCCCTGGCTCTGGCGCAGGCCTGGGCCCGATCCCATTGGACTGTGTGAATCCGGACCATGTAAATGCAAGAGGGATTATTGCACAAGGATAATTGTACTGTTACTACGCATACGATTACATGCTAAGCAATGAACTGCAGGTTTCAAGCAACATCCTGTCAGGGGGTCCCACCATGCATTGCTGGATGTGTCTGCAAATTGAAATATCAAAAGACTTACATTACTGACCAGATGCAGCCTGATAACAGCCTCCAACCATAACAAACCAAGCCCCGTCAAGCCTCACCACCATGTCACCATGTCATGCATACACCCCCTGCAAGAGAACAGCCTCACTACCATGTCACAGTGTCATGCACACGTCCCCTGCCAGCGAACAGCCTCACTACCATGTCACCGTGTCATGCACACACCCCGTGCCAGGGAACAGCATCACTACTATGTCACTGTGTCATCCACACATCCCCAGCCAGGGAACAGCCTCACTACCATGTCACCGTCTCATGCACACGTTCCCAGCCAGAGAACAGCCTCACTACCATGTCACCGTGTCATGCACACGTCCCCTGCCAGGGAACAGCCTCACTGCCATGTCACCGTGTCATGCACACATCCCCAGCCAGGGAACAGCCTCACTGCCATGTCACCGTGTCATGCACACATCCCCAGCCAGGGAACAGCCTCACTACCATGTCACCGTCTCATGCACACGTTCCCAGCCAGAGAACAGCCTCACTACCATGTCACCGTGTCATGCACACGTCCCCTGCCAGGGAACAGCCTCACTGCCATGTCACCGTGTCATGCACACACCCCGGGCCAGGGAACAGCCTCACTGCCATGTCACCGTGTCATGCACACATCCCCAGCCAGGGAACAGCCTCACCACCATGTCACCATGTCATGCATACACCCCCTGCAAGAGAACAGCCTCACTACCATGTCACCGTGTGATGCACACACCCCCTGTCAGGGAACAGCCTCACTACCATGTCACCATGTCATGCACACGTCCCCAGCCAGGGAACAGCCTCACTACCATGTCACGTGTCATGCACACACCCCCTGTCAGGGAACAGCCTCACTGCCATGTCACCGTGTCATGCACACACCCTGTGCCAGGGAACAGCCTCACTACCATGTCACTGTGTCATGCACACGTCCCCTGCCAGGGAACAGCCTCACTACCATGTCACCATGTCATGCACACGTCCCCAGCCAGGGAACAGCCTCACTACCATGTCACCGTGTCATGCACACGTCCCCTGCCAGGGAACAGCCTCACTACCATGTCACCGTGTCATGCACACGTCCCCAGCCAGGGAACAGCCTCACTATCATGTCACGTGTCATGCACACACCCCCTGCCAGGGAACAGCCTCACTACCATGTCACCGTGTCATGCACACGTTCCCAACCAGGGAACAGCCTCACTACCATGTCACTGTGTCATGCACACGTCCCCAGCCAGGGAACAGCCTTACTACCATGTCACCGTGTCATGCACACACCCCCTGTCAGGGAACAGCCTCACTACCATGTCACTGTGTCATGCACACGTCCCCTGCCAGGGAACAGCCTCACGCCATGTTCACCGATCTCATGCACACGTCCCCAGCCAAGGAACAGTCTCCCTGCCATGTCACAGTGTCGTGCACACACACCCTGCCAGGGAACAGCCTCACTACCATGTCACGTGTCATGCACACACCCCCTGCCAGGGAACAGCCTCACTACCATGTCACCGTGTCATGCACACGTCCCCAGCCAGGGAACAGCCTCACTGCCATGGGTGGCTCAGCCACAGATTGACCTGGTACAAATATCTTGTCTGCCAATAAGACAATGCAGACGCCAAGCAGCATCTCAGTTGAGCCTGTCTCTTCAGACCAATTTTGTATCCACTAGTTAAGTATTCTTGCCCGATGCCAGGAGGTCGTGGGCACACAATTATACCAGGTTAACCCTTTCCCTGCCAGCAATGCATTGAAAAGCACAGTATCACTGCTTTCTAATGCTTTGGAGATTTAACAACAATGAGCTAAGGGGAGGGGGGGCACAAGGAGCTGATGTGAAAGGGGAGAGGGGTAACAAGCTGATGTGAATGGAGGGAGAAGAGGTGCAGCAAGGAGCAGATGTGGGGGGAGAAGAGGTGTAGCAAGAAACAGATGTGGGGGGGAGGGCAGAAGAGGTGCAGCAAGGAGCAGATGTGGGGGGGAGGGCAGAAGAGGTGCAGCAAGGAGCAGATGGGGGGGAAAAGAGGTGCAGCAAGGAGCAGATGTGGGGGGAGAAGAGGTGTAGCAAGGAACAGATGTGGGGGGAGGGCAGTCCTGTGGGGGGGAGGGCAGGAGGGGGAGATATGAGGAGGGGGAGATATGAGGAGCTGAGGAGAAGGTATGAGGAGCTGAGGGGAAGGTATGGGGAGGGATGGGGCAGGTTTGAGGAGGGATGGGGAAGGTATGAGGAGGATGGGGAAGGTATGAGGAGGGGAGGGATGGGGAAGGTATGAGAAGGTAAGGGATGGGGAAGTTATGAGGAGGGGAGGGAAGGTATGAGGGAGATATAAGGAGGGGGAGATATGAGAGGGGAGAGGGTAGGTATGAGGAAAGGATGGGGAGGGAGAAGTATGAGGAGCGGAAGGTATGAGGAGAAGAGGGGAGGTATATGGAGAGTTGGGGAGGTACGAGGGGATGAGAAGAGGGGGAGGTATAAGGAGAGGGGGAAGTATAAGGGGGCAGGTATGAGGAGAGGAGGGGGAAGTATGAGGAGGGTAGGGGCTGTGTGTGTTTGTCCCTGTGTGTGTGTCACTGTGTTTGCACGTATATTGGGGAGGGAGGTTGAGTGTGGGGAGGGGAGAAAAATACATGGGGGTGGGGGAGTAAGAGAGAAGGGGGGAAGGAATGGGTGACTGGGGAGTGTGAGGTGAGGTGGAGTGAGAGTGAAGAGGTGTGTGAGAAGGGTTGTTTCTCACAAGGCTGCCGAAACGTGGGTAGGGGCCCCGGTGAAAATGTTCTTCCTGGGCCCCGGGAATGCTGTCTGCGGCCCTGCATGGCAGTGATGTCACTGACTGCCACGAGGACAGCAAGAGACCCTATTTTGCAAAGTGTAATATACACACAAGGAATGTCACATTTTTAAAAGTCTTCATTTTAATTAATGAAGAAAAAAAGGAAAAAAAGGCACAGGTGCGCACCAAGGTATGGGTATATAATGTAACAACAATAATATAGGAACTTACATATAATTAAAACTTAGTTCATCTCCAGGTCTAGGCGATATCTTCATCTTTTAGGCTCCACCGTAGATCAGGTAAGGGGGCGATATCCAATTCCTTACAGGTGACAGTCCCGCGCGCTGGGGCTGACTCTGAGGCACTCACTGCAGTTTCACCTCCGCGTGAATTAATAAATGCCTACATTTTTTATTTAATTTTAATTTGTCAATTAATTATTTATTTAATTTTAATTTGTTAATTATTTTAATTTTAATTAATGTCTTCATTATTTATATACACACAAACACACACTGCAGGGCCCACCTCCTATACACACAGACACACACTGCAGCCCCCACCAACGGGCGCATTATGGTGCCGAGGCATCACGTGATGCCACATTGTCATGACAACATGTCACCGCCTGACGTCAGCGTCTCGTTGTCATGGCAACGGGGTGCGTCATGTGATGTCATTTGTTTTATAAACAATTTTTTATTGTGTCCCGGTTTTTCATTTGGAAAATCTGGTCACCCTATTCAGGTGATCACTCACAGGTGCTATGCCAGAGGGTACCCCCTAGCACTGAAGGGGTTCATTTTGCAAAGACATAAACCCCCTCAGTAACGTACACAGTGACTGGTCCCTTCACTGTAATATACGGTACATACCCTACATGCTCCTGCCTCAGTCTAATCTAAGGTAATGCCCTGGCCTCAGCTTTCTGTCTGCGTGCACTTAAATGTGAGACATATGTTACTCAGTAAAGTAATACATTGCTTATTTTGCAGGCAGCCGTTTCTCCATTTAAAATAATAAGCACTCTAGGAAATAATCATAATATATACTCAAGCCATCCACAATGGGCAGAGCAGCAAACTCATTTTTTATTGATTCCTGGTCTTGAAGACTATTGATTGCTAATATTCCAGCTTGGCCTTACAAACAATGATGGGGAAAGATACAAACACTGGCAGACGCAAATCGAACATACTGTAAAGGACAACGGAAACTTCTTTCATAACTCTTTGCGACTCACCATCCTTGGAAACAATGAAAGAAAAAAAACAATTAGAGGCTTATATATACAGTATAATATTCATCATTAGCTATATATGTTGTACATGTGTCTCCAACTATAGTCCTCAAGGGCCACCAACAGCTCAGGTTTTCAGGATATCTCAGCACAGGCGGCTCAATCAGTGGCTCAATCATTGACTGAGCCACCTGTGTTGAAGCAGGGATATCCTGAAAACCTGACCTGTTGGTGGCCCTTGAGGAATGGAGCTGGCCAACCCAGTCCTAGCGTTCGGAATCTAGTTCACCTCTTTCCCCGCATGTACATCAGCTTCTGATTTGGGTGGGTTCAGGCTGTTATCCAAGCTGGTTGTTAAAATATTTACTGCTTTGGAGAACCGGCACAGAAAACGAATTAATGGGGAACTCTATTCACTGCTCATCAGGGACACGCATGTTACGAAGAATTCTGCCATGTAACATGTTACTGCCCAGCACATGGACCACCAGGGAGACAGGAGGCCCAGAAAAATCCTGGCCTTCATCCTTTGCAGTACGCAGTAGACGCCTTAATGTCACAGGGCAAGGCTTTGGCCAAGCAGGTTTCCCTCTTTTCCCTTCCCCCCCACATCTGCTCCTTGCTGCACCTCTTTTCCCCCCATCTGCTCCTTGCTGCACCTCTTACCTCTCCCTCCTCTCCTCCTATGGCACACACAGAGACAGACAGGACACACACACACAGAAGCAGCTCACTCAGAAGCAGCTCACTGAGAAGCAGCTCTCCATCCGGCCCCAGTACTAAGCCCCGCCCGAGATCCTCTCACCTCCAACCAATCCCCTGCTTCTACACTCTAAAGCCCTGCCCCCCGGCATTCTAACATGGAAAAAATACAACCCGGCTGCCGCATCTTCCTCCTTGGCGCCGCTGCTCGTTCCACCCGCACATCGCCATGCACCCCCCCCCCCCGCGCGTATCGTCACAACTCCCCCGCGCACCAGGGAGAAAAAACAGGACATTCCCGGGACGGACGGGCAACCAGGACAGCCCAGCAAAAACCGGGACTCTCCCGGCAAAACCGGGACGAATGGTCACCCTACACCTGAACCCTCCGGGTTTCTGAGTGTGAAGGGGAAGTTAGCGTTGGGGAGCACTGATTGCATACAGCCCCTAAACAACTAGCACCGGTCAATGACCAACAGCATAAGTCATAAAGACCCATGGGGTGGCACACGATGCACACAGTATGTCATTATGGCACTAAAGGGGTTAATAAAATGCTCTTTCTTCCTAGCTCACCCAGCATATTGTTGGTGCCACCACAAGCCATGTTTAAGTGCTATTCCCTAAGACCCCTTTCAGCACAACTTCATAAATATGGGCCTTTACTATGAACCATTCAGGGGAATTGGATGTACAGTGTCTTCTGGCTTCTGTCTTACTGTATGGTGTAGCACCGCTAAAACAATATGCCCTTTTATAGCCTGTTCTCGTGAATTATTGGACTGTAATGTGTCTTCCAGAATGGAAGGTATCCTATGGATAATGTTTGTTAGTAAATATATACCCCAATTTCTTTAGTCAAATAACTTTTGCCAATTGACGATCATTTGTAGTAGAACATCTTAACATATACTATATATAAACATCTTAGAATTCCCTTTATTTCTCTTGGACGTTGCTGACCTTCATTTTTGTCCTTTGATTGCCAGCTTTGTGTCTTTTTCACACAATGTTTCCTGATTCTCTGTCACGTTTACTGACGCAGCTCGAACCCTGAGATTGTGTGAGGAAGAGGAGCTGCTGCCAATTAGACTTGTGCAGTCCTGAACAAGTTCACTTTGCTAAACTTCTCATGATTTTTTTTACAAATTTGTAAAGAGAGAAGCAATTTCTTATTTAGCAGATTAATAAACCAGCTAGTTCTGTAACTACAGTATGTGCAGAATTAACCACATTTGCCATCATTCACCAGCCAATTATTTACCCATTTTCATGAGAAATTAGCAAAAGTTGGGGACAGGATGCTCTCTTAGTAGGATATACAATATGACATTGCGTGTACTGACTGATATGTGTGGTTGATTTCAAGTGCTGGTTGTTTAAAGTGTGTGCAGTTAGAACCAGAAGCAGTTTGAACAAGGAAGAAGTTAAACAAGGTATAGTTATTGAAGTACAATTTACTGTTAGTACTTTTAAACTTCATACAGTAGTTGCTAGAATGAGCAGGATTGAAAATGCCACTCAATGCACATCTTGCCAAATGTATGTGCACTTGGAGAAGCTGTGAAAAGTGTGAGAGAGTGGTCTCTTTAGAGTCAGAGATTGCTGATCTTAAGAGGCAACTTGCAATATTGAGGGACATTGGCAATCTTGAAAGGGAATTAGAGCTCACTGAGCAGGCCCTTGCTTCGATTAGTGGTGCAGATGGTGGCGCTGTTAGTGAGGAGCAGGTAGGTAGCTTGGTTGCTGTTAGTGATGAGCAGGTAGGTAGCTGGGTGACAATTAGAAGGGGAAGCAGGGGCAATAGTGAGAGGCAGGTCGTTTCTGAGCTGACACATCCCAATAGATTTGCCATGTTGAGTGAAGATTTTGGGAATGTTGGGGCAGAAATGGCAAGGCTGGGGGAGACTAATTCCTCTAGCAGCCAGGGGAATAGTTCCTCCAGCACAGTGGGGACTCAGAATGCTCAGATACAAAGAAAGATTGTGGTGGTAGGGGACTCAATTATTAGGAAGGTAGATAGGGCAATCTGTTGCCAGGACCGCATGAACCGAACAGGTTGTTGTCTCCCGGGTGCTCGGGTTCGGCACATTGCGCATTGGGTAGACAGATTTTTGGGGGGGGCTGGGATTGACCCGGCGGTCTTGGTACACGTTGGCACCAATGACAAAGTTAGAGAAAGATGGAGGGTCCTAAAAAATGATTACAGGGATCTAGGCCAAAAGCTTAAGGCAAGGTCCTCCAAGGTAGTATTTTCTGAAATACTACCAGTGCCATGCGCTACCGCAGGGAGACAGTCAGAGATCAGGGAGGTTAATGCATGGCTAAGAAAGTGGTGCAGGAAGGAGGGTTTGGGTTTTTAGAGCACTGGGTCTCCTTTTCTGAGAGGTGCCATCTATATTCTAGGGACGGATTGCACCTCAATGAAGAGGGATCTTGTGTGCTAGGGGGGAGAATGCTAAAAAGGTTGGAGGAGATTTTAAACTAGGATGGAGGGGGGAGGGGAATGAAACAGATAATGAACTAAATGGAATAGATGAGGATACAAGGTGGTATGGAGGTAGAATGGGGGCAAGTGCAAGTTTGACAAGCAGTGAGACACCCATAGTAAATACAGATACTACTAGAAAACTTCTAAAGACTAAACAAAGTGGGCGCAGAAAGGAAGGAGCAGATAAGATAATAGTACAGGCTGAAAAAAAACTGAAATGCATGCTTGCTAATGCAAGAATCCTGACAGATAAAATGGGGGAGCTTGAATTAATAACTGCAAGGGAGCAGTATGATATGATAGGCATTACTGAAACATGGTGGGATGAAACTCATGACTGGACAGTTAATTTAGAGGGTTATTCTCTTTTTCAGAAGGATCGAACAAATAGAAGGGGAGGTGGAGTATGTTTATATGTTAAACCGGATCTAAAACCTATTATAAGGGATGATGTCTATGAAGGGAATGATGAAAATGTATAGACTTTGTGGATAGAAATTAGCAGTGGAGGTAAAAGTATAAAGAAAATGTTTGTGGGAATATGCTATAAACCACCAAATATCTGTGAGATTGAGGAAGCTAAACTACTTTTGCAAATGGAGAAGGCATCAAAACTGGGTCATGTTTGCATAATGGGGGATTTTAATTATCCAGACATAGACTGGGGCAATGAGATTAGCGTTACAACAAAAGGGAACAGGTTTTTGGGGGTGCTTAAAGACAATTATATGACCCAAATTATTGAGGAACCAACCAGGAGAGGGGCAGTTCTGGATTTGGTCATATCAAACAATGTAGAAGTAATAACAAATATTCAAATCCTGGAACATTTCGTACCAGTGATCATAACATGGTCTCATTTGAAATAAATGATAAAAAAACAGATTACTTGGGTTCAACAAAGACCTTCAACTTTGGAAAGGCAGATTTGAATAAACTTAGGTCTAATCTAGTAGTAATACAATGGGATGATGTTTTTGCAGGGAAAAATGTGGAAGATAAATGGGCGGTCTTTAAAACATTGTTAGAAAAGCACACTTATCAGTGTATACCCTTGGGTAATAAGTATAAAAGAAATAAGTCAAAACCAATGTTGCTAAATAAACAGGTAGGGGAGGAAATTTACAAGAAGAGGAAGGCGTTTAGATTCTTTAAGTCAGAAGAGACAGAGACATCGTATCAGAATTATAAGGAATGTAACAAAAATTGCAAAAGGGCAATCAAATTAGCAAAAATGGATAATGAAAAAAGGATTGCAATAGAAAGTAAGGTCAACCCTAAAAAATTATTTAAGTACCTTAATAACAAAAAAATGAGAAAAGAAAATATAGGACCCTTTCAGTGTGAGATTATTGGAGATAAGGAAAAAGCAGAGGTATTAAACAAATTCTTTGCCTCTGTGTTTACCAGGGAAGAATCAAGTTCAATTGTAGTGCCGCAGGAGGAAGCCACAACCTCCATATTAATGAAAAATTGGTTAACTGAGGAAGAAGTTCATACGCGACTTGAAAAAATTAAAGTTAATAAGGCACCTGGCCCCGATGGCATACATCCAAGAGTTCTCAAGGAGTTAAGCCTAGTAATAGCAAAACCATTATATTTAATATTCAAGGACTCCATTTCCACAGGCTCAGTACCACAAGATTGGCGTAAAGCAGCTGTGGTGCCTATATTTAAAAAGGGAGCTAGATCACAACCGGGAAATTACAGACCTGTAAGCCTGACTTCAATAGTAGGGAAACTACTTGAAGGTTTAATACGGGATAATATTCAGGAATACCTAATGGAAAATAAAATTAATAGTAATAGTCAGCATGGATTTATGAAGGATAGATCTTGCCAAACTAACCTTATTTGTTTCGTTGAGGAGGTAAGTAGGAATCTAGACCAGGGTAATGCCGTTGATGTTGTCTACTTAGATTTTGCAAAGGCTTTTGATACGGTTTCACACAAGAGGTTGGTGTACAAAATAAAGAAAGTTGGACTCAGTAATAATATATGCACCTGGATTGAAAACTGGTTAAAGGACAGACAACAGAGGGTTGTCATAAATGGAACTTTTTCAGGTTGGGCTAAAGTCGTGAGTGGAGTACCTCAGGGATCGGTACTGGGACCCCTGCTTTTTAACTTGTTTATTAATGACCTTGAGGTTGGATCGCGAGCAAAGTCTCCATCTTTGCTGATGATACTAAATTGTGTAAGGTAATAGAATCAGAGCAGGATGTAATTTCTCTTCAGAAGGACTTGGAGAGATTGGAAACGTGGGCAGGTAAATGGCAGATGCGGTTTAATACAGATAAATGTAAGGTTATGCATTTGGGATACAAGAATAAAAAGGCGACTTACAAATTAAATGGAGATATATTGGGGGAATCCATGATGGAGAAGGATTTAGGAGTGCTTGTAGACAGCAGGCTTAGCAATAGTACCCAATGTCATGCAGTAGCTGCAAAGGCAAACAAGATCTTATCTTGCATCAAACGGGCAATGGATGGAAGGGAAGTAAACATAATTATGCCCCTTTACAAAGCATTAGTAAGACCACACCTTGAATATGGAGTACAATTTTGGGCACCAATCCTAAGAAAAGACATTATGGAACTAGAGAGAGTGCAGAGAAGAGCCACCAAATTAATAAAGGGGATGGACATTCTAACTTATGAGGAGAGGCTAGCTAAATTAGATTTATTTACATTAGAAAAGAGGCGTCTAAGAGGGGATATGATAACTATATACAAATATATTCAGGGACAATACAAGGAGCTTTCAAAAGAACTATTCATCCCACGGGCAGTACAAAGGACTCGGGGCCATCCCTTAAGGTTGGAGGAAAGGAAATTTCACCAGCAACAAAGGAAAGGGTTCTTTACAGTAAGGGCAGTTAAAATGTGGAATTCATTACCCATGGAGACTGTGATGGCAGATACAATAGATTTGTTCAAAAAAAGGTTGGACATCTTTTTAGATGGGAAAGGTATACAGGGATATACCAAATAAGTATACATGGGAAGGATGTTGATCCAGGGATTAATCCGATTGCCAATTCTTGGAGTCAGGAAGGTATTAATTTTTCCCCTTAATGGGGTTTTTTGTTTGCCTTCCTCTGGATCAATAAGTATAGATATAGGATAAAGCATCTGTTGTCTAAATTTAGCATAGGTTGAACTTGATGGACGGAAGTCTTTTTTCAACCTCATCTACTATGTAACTATATGTAACTATGTAACATTTTTCCAGAAACCACCAACTGTGAAGATCTACTGCCATTATCTAATCTATGCCTTATAGCAAATGGAACAAAAGAACTCAAAACCAGTGCATTACTCATTCTCTAAATGATTGGTAAACTCTTACAGACAACAATTCAGTTTTAATTTGAATTGAAAGAATGTATATTTGGCACGAAAACAGAAGCACAACTTGAATGTCAAAGTTTGTATTTATGGTGTGGCAGAGTAGCGACTCTTTATCATTTACATCTGATTAAAATATGCCTTTAAATATCAACCATTTCCCAGCCTGCTTTGCTAGCTGGAAAAATCTACTATCCCTTCTCCTTCCTATCTCATATTCTCTAGGCCTTCATCTGCTCTGTCCTACATTTTACATTATAGGTAGGATTAGGCAAAGTGTTGGTGAACTGCTACAAAAACATACTGTACTTGCTAACAGTCCTGATTCTGCTGGGAAAGTCGCATTTCTTAAAGACCCATTCCAGAAAAATGTAGTCTTGGGCAGTGTCCCAAATAGGAGGAAAGCATGTGAAGCTGCACATTCTCCCCCCATGTAGGTTGAGAGAGAGAGAGAGATTCCACTAACATTGGTGACCTTGGGCAGCACAATATAATAAAGTATCAACAAGATACCAGCCATTCTTGGGAGATGAAAGATGGAAAACTAAGGTCACAATATTAAATCGATACAAAAAGTCAACGGCTAAAAAAATAAGTCTGTCAGCATGAATCCAGCGTCCTCTATACGCGAACTAGTTTCCTTATTCAAAACCAGGCCGTGCTGGATTCAACAGCAAAGGTTCTGCATCCCATTTATACTGCATATCAAAGTCATTGACAACATCCAGCTTCTTCACACTGATTTTTTTCGGATCACCTGAGATACTCATATGTAACTCTGGAAATTTTGGGGGAATGTTGGCAACCATGTCAAAATCTTCATTTTATCTTCTACGTAGACATGCAACAAGAAATAGTACCAAACAAGCAGAAGTGGTGCCAAAAGTATTCTTTTGTTGTTTGTTTTTTACTGTATGTGTACAGGGGGATCCCGGGAGCTCCAGGAACCCACTTTGTCCCGCGATATGTACAGTTTCATGTGATGCCAGTCTACTTCCTTGTTTTTTTAAAGATGGCGTCAGCCATTATCTGTTGTGGCTTCCTATTGGCCCGCATTTTGGTGGCCATTTTATTTCCCCAGAAAATGGATATAAGAAGGGCACAGAAATCTTTAACTATCAGTTTTTATTACATTAAAAAGTTTAATTGCCATAGAGGTGAATTTTGAAGTTTGAAAGGGTACAGCTATAGTTACAGTGAAAGTTATATATATTTAGAGCATTGTTGCAGGCTTTTTGAGATGGAGACGTTCAGATATCTTCCAAGAGGTAATTCCTATATTTTTAAACTTGTAAAAAGGAAAGCGAAATTACTTTGGAGACTACAACTTGAAAAATATTATCCTGTGAATCAACAAGAGGGGGAGAGGAGGTAAAATTATATATACGAGGATCTCTGCAACTCCGCAACTCCGCAACTCCGCAACTCTGCAACTCCGCAACTCTGCAACTCTGCAATTCTGCAATTCTGCATCTCTGCAACTCTGCATCCCCACAACTCCGCAACTCTGCATCTCTGCAACTCCGCAACTCTGCATCTCTACAACTCCGCAACTCCTCTTTGTATGAGCTGCCGTTTCTTTCGCTGATGCAAATGTTGCTGTTCTTTCTAATTCTTTCCAATTTCTTTTAAGGCCACTTCTAGGGTGATTGCGTGCGCTTTGGAGCGCCGTGACGTCACGCTCGAATGTAGCTGGGGCGATTCCCAGCCTGCAAGATTGTGCGACGGGGGGGGCGTGGTGAGTTTCATTGGCTGAACCGCGCACGTGGGCATGGCATCGCGCGGCACGCATCGTGCCAACCCACGCTCACGTGCGCACATGTGCGTGCGCGCAGTATGGAGGCTACAATTCAGGTACATTGTCTTGATCACGCAGCTCGCTCTCGTGCAATCACCCTGGACGCGGCCTAATAGGTAAAAACAAAGACAGCATTAAAAAGAAACAAAGTATCACTCGAAAGTTTGGAACATACTTAAAAATACCAAATGACACTCACCAGCAATGCACCGTTTATAGGAGCACCACATGTTATAATAAAACAGTGGGGTGAAGCAGAATAACGCTGATAATATTGTGCGCAGCAGCAGTTTATCTTTCATAAAGTTAGTTATCCTGCACAAGTCATCTCACATCCTGAAGGTCTTATCCACATTATTTGGCTCAGTGGAATTTCTACACTATAATAATGAAAGAACAGGTAATTTTGTATTGAAATGGAAAAAATACTCTACCGTAGAGGTTTAGGGCAAACAGATTTGTGACCTCTGAAAAGCTGTTGCATTATCTGTGTGTAATAGGCAAATCCTCATGCCTGCGGGCTAAAATGTCATATTAGGGAAAATATAAGAACACTGACATATAACCCCACTGAATTAATAAACACGCTCTACTGTACCTATAAAGTATTACAGAGAATAGAAATCCATGCTACAATTACAGTGTCTGTGTTACTGCGGTTAACAGGAGCAGCAGTAACAGTCATGACACAACCCTATACTGTGCAGTATACAGTAGCATAGGGATTGGGGAGGAAGGGGGATTGGGAAAGTATTTTACAGTAATACCAAATATTAGTATTCCTCTTTTATAGTTATGTTTTTCTATTGAAGAACAGTGTAGCTTTTTACCTGGACTACATTACAGTGCACTCCTTAGTAGAGATTGGCGAATCTGCCCAAATACGTTTCCTGGATTTTCGCTGATTTTACCCCTAAATCCGTTTCTCAGTGTAAAATCCGCAAACGGATTTGGGTGGTTTCAATCCGCGCGGATTCATCAAAATCCAACAATGGATTGCTGGGTCCATGGATTGGCATCTACAAATCCATCCACGGGTTGCAGAGTCCGTGGATGCGGAGTCCGTGGATGCAGAGTCTGTGGATGCAGAGTCCGTGGATGCGGAGTCCGTGGATGCGGAGTCCGTGGATGCAGAGTCTGTGGATGCGGAGTCCGTGGATGCGGAGTCTGTGGATGCAGAGTCCGTGGATGCGGAGTCCGTGGATGAGGAGTCCGTGGATGCGGAATCTGTGGATGCGGAATCCGTGGATGCGGAGTCCATGGATGCGGAGTCCGCGGATGCGGAGTCTGCGGATTTTCTTGCTGATAATAATAACAAAAAATCTGCGATATGCGAATAGCCCTTTTTGACATTGATCCGCTGAAATCCCCAGACCAAAAAAAAATGGCCGATGCGCAGCGGATCCAAATTCTCACATCATATTGACCCATCTCTACTCTTTTGGGTGTATAACTAGTGTAAATATAGGCACTAATACAAGAATGGCCAATGCCAGGCCTCCAGGGTCAAACAGGTCCGGATTTAAGGATATCCCTGTTTCAGCACAGGTGGCTCAATCAGTGGCTCAGTCTTTGACTGAGGTACTGATTGAGCCACCTGTGCTGAAACAGGGATATCCTGAAGACCTGATCTGTTGGGGGGTGGACTGGAGTTGAGAACCCCTGATGTATGCAATCAAAACATTGTGGTCTCCACTCCAGAGCACCTACCTATAAACCCCCCAAAGATACTTAGAACAATAAGCACAACGCTGAAGTTACTTAGGGAAGTTTTATATATTTATATGGAGTAACAAATCCAGTTATATGATAACTGACATTAAATGCTTAAATGTTTGGTGTGGTCCTCATTTGAGGTCTGACTTAATATTGACAAGATGCCACCTGAAATCTCTACCAAACTGAATAATAGACATAGAAACTCACATTCCATTAATAAATTGATTAGAAGGTGCACAATTCAGCAAACATGATTGCCCATCACTGACTATGGCTATATTTTGTGCATAATTCAGCTCTGATTCGGCTCACTGAAGTGGATTTGCCATTTTTCATAACTACAGTATATTACAAGACCCTGTACCGATTTTCTATATTAGGATTGTTACACAAAAAGAATGGTCATGTCACTCTCATGTGGTCCATAAATCAGTGTGAGGAAACTCGATTATGTCAATGATTTTGATATACAGTACAGTATGTATTGGATGCTGAACCTTTGACGCAGAGCTCAGCATGGCCTGGATTGAGCAAAGCAGCACGTGTAAGGAGGATGCTGAATCCATACTGATTGACGTCTTTTCCTCCCAGCTTTGGAATGTTTGTATTGGTTTGATTTTGTGACCTTAGTTTTAAATCTTACAAGTATGGTTGATGTTTTATGCATGGACTGAAATCCTGTTTGTACTTTATTATATTGTTTTCTGGTGCCTGGGTTACCAATCTTCGTGGATTTGCTCCCCTTCCCACTGCAGGTATTCACTCTACAAATGTATATCTCATACTTTTCTTATAGGTTTATTATAGGGGGTAGGGCTGTTTTCTCTTTCATCCTATTCACTTCTAACTATGGCTGCTTTTCATGCGTCAATGTTTTTATTTGTTTTGCTGTAGATGAATATATGGTTATGCTTTTTAAGTGGTCCCAAATCCTGTGAGGGTTCCTTGCGCCACATTTATGGGGTATTACTTTGTCGTGGTTGTTTAGCATTTATTTTGGGATCATCGCCCCTATTCCTATAGTATGTACGAGTGTTATGTATGTAGAATCTGGTACGGATCACTGTAACCCTGCGTATCTCATGCAGTTTTATTTAAAAGCTCAAACTTAAGTACAGATGTAGTAATACTTACTGTCTTC
This sequence comes from Ascaphus truei, assembly GCA_036426205.1. Taxonomy (NCBI): domain Eukaryota; kingdom Metazoa; phylum Chordata; class Amphibia; order Anura; family Ascaphidae; genus Ascaphus; species Ascaphus truei. Next base: position 4,757,441 of record CM071576.1, read on the forward strand.
TGTCACACCACTGCAGGATTAACACTGCGTGAGCCCCCCTCAGAAGCACACCCCACCTGCAGCAGACACTTTCTCCGGCGCTGCAGACTGTCGCTTGTTGGCTCGCGGCGCTGGAGACAGTAAATCTTACTACATCTGTATTGTATATAAATAATGTTATTTTATACACTGAAGATTTATGTACAGAGATATATAAATACTTAAACAAAACCCATGTAATATTACATAGCTACTGACAGAAGAATTCATCCCGACTATGGGGCCTATGCACTAAGAGATCATAAGTCACTTATCGAGCACTTATCGCCCAAAATACCTACTCCGATTCAGTATGCGTTGATAAGTGGGCGATAAAAGACTAAATCGCCCCAAAAAAATCCTTAAAAAAAAAAAAAAAGCATATAAGCCACTTTTCCGCAGGTTCTGAAACTCGTCCAATTTTAGTAGCCGCGATTAGGTTATTGAGGCCAATCACGGCTCTAGAATGGAGATTTTCAGACAAAATCCTCACGCCAGGAAAAGTTGGCAGGAAGGTGGTGAGAAGCTGCCGATAAGCGGCGAGAGGTGACAGAAAAAAAAAGCATTTTTCCTGCATCGGATTGATGCCGGGAGTCTCCGGAGCTGATATCCATTAATATCACCCCCGGAGACCCCCGGCATCATTCCCATGCAATAAATATGCATTTACAGTCAACTTCATTAGTCAATGAGCCTTGTGCTGTGCGTGTGATAGAGTTGAGAAGTGTAAGGTGTTGGTGTTCTGTCTGTGACACCTGTCACTGCAAAACCTTACCCCGCGTGCCCCAGGGCTATCTAAGTTGTGTGATCACATTATACTTGTTACCTGGGTGACCCTCACTATAATGCAGAATAGCAACACATTGCAGACGATACATTGTTCATCAATTGCACACACTAAAGATACACTCGTACGTACAGCGTCTTGTGTTTTTTTTTAAAGTACTGAATATTTTTTTAACAACAACTTCTAAACAATATTACTGGAGGGGTGGGGGTGGTGTTACAAAAAGCATGAGGATGGACTCCTTAAAAGAGGAAGGAAAATTGTGTTTTTATAAGCAAAATTGGGGCAGCATTGGGGTTAAATTAAAAAGCACATCAGTAGTATAAAGTGAAGACCCTAACAGATTAAGCCCAGAAACTCACTAATATGTATAGAGTGGCACATAGTGGACAAGTGATCATTTTCTATAGCAAACTGCGGAGCAGAAATTAGTCACCATGGCTCCCAGCCCACTTTGGGAGGGGGAGAAGTTAATTTGCACATGAATTTCTAAAAATGTGAAATATTAACCTGGAGTAATGTTGATATAAATATTGGTGTTTATGTATGGTTCTCCTTTTTGGTATTTGTCCAGTGCTAGTTCATTATGAACCTATCAGAATCTGACACCAAACAGGCACAGACACTTTATATTCAATGGTTGCTCTAAGTATTTGAAGAGCGATAAAGCTCATCACAGAATGAAGAAACTGGTGAATCTGTTTATAAAACCATTTTGCTATTCCCTAATACTCTAGCTCAAAATTGTAATGTGAGGGAAGCTTTCTTTATAAAGTAACTAGCATAGCATAGAATCTTGGTGACTAAGAACATGTAAGGCACTACTCCCCTCCATTCCCTTAACACAGACATGTCATTAACATGTTAATTAATTTGAGTATTGCAGATTAGACCTTTCAATGAGCTAGCCTGCAGTGTACAAACTCCACTAGCATTGCATGTTTAAAAAATAAATAAATAAATAATCTTGGAGATGTTCTAAATTGGGAGCCACGCTATAATGGGGTTGAGCTGTATTGTCCAGATATGGATAATAGCTAATTTGCCCATTATTAAATAAAACATTATGCAGCCAGCATAAATAAAGTAAATAAAAACCGTTCTACTTACCTCTGCCATAATGAGGGGCGTCCTCGTCAGCATACTGCTGGGCCATGTCCTCCATTGCCAGAAAGAATACATTAAATAAAACAATCGAATGGCCCCTAACCCCTTAATCACCATAGCGGTTAATAACCGCTAGAGTAATTAAGGGGTTAACCCCATCCCACTAGCCACCTGGGAGGCCTAACCACCCAACCCGGACCCACTATACCAACCCTGTACCCATTGATTGGCATAGTGGTACATCATACCCATATAATATGGGCATGATAAGCCACTACAGCACTCAATGGTAATCCTAATCAAAAAGTTATTCATACAATAAATGGGGAGCATATAGGGACAAAAAGACAGTGATACAAACAATATAAGTGCAGACGTATTTTTAGTGTTGGGAAAATGCTGCTGCAGGCTTGGCTCTATACACAGCTTACTCACAAGATGGTGGATATAAAAAGGCAGGGGTATTAAATATAGCTGTGGCTGAAGAGTCTCTGAAGGTATATGGTGGTCAGGAATCCCATCAATTGGCTCAGAGGAGGTAATCCAGCATTTGAGAGTAAAGAGAAACTAACATAGCACAGATCAATCGTATAAAAAAGTTTTATGTAAAAAATATATAGAAAACGTACTTACAATAGTGCCATAAAAATAGGGCATTTAACACATAAATGTGTAAGCAGGATCAACGCACCGCAGTATTTCTCACCACCCTCGCTCTTCGTTAGATGTTTCCTGTAGTTGACCGGGACTTGGTGTGGGCTGTGTTCTGTCGTGTCCGTCGGAACTTTGACGTGCCCCGCTTCTCGCTCTAGTTCCCGCGATAGGATGCCAGGTGGGGGCTGCTCGGTGCTGATCTCCTGCATGCCCCTTCATCCAAAGGGAGTGACGTCACATCCTTTCCAAAAATTGATAAAGTGCGTTAACGCGATGGTTGCGTTACCTCCATTTTTTTAATGTAGACCTAATAAAATAATATTTTGATTTTTCTACTTGACCCACTCTCTTTGACTGTGCACCGTACCAATTTTATACTTCGCTTACCTTACCAAATTTGGCAGCACCCCTACCAAAGAGACAAGAGGTTTGAGGGGTGTGTTGATGCCCACTAGTTCATACCTTCAGAGTAAATTTGCTCTTTTAGGATTTTATTTCTGAGACTCTTACTCATTTACCTCAATCTCTTGCTGTATTATTATCTCAATTCCTGTGTCTCGATTTCTGCGTGATTCAATGATTTAAATGATCTAACTGATCCAGCACTTTGAGCGCCTATACCATCCCAAATCTTTTTCATATAGTTGTTGGTTGTGATAGCTTTCAAAGAACCAATATCAGAGTTCTTCATAAATAAAATTATAGTGTACAGAGCTTCAAAACATCAATGGTTTCTTCTTCAAGTGTACTGTGTCTTGACTAGACTGATGCAAAATGTTATCCGACTATCCCCTTATTTTTACAGTTAGATCCTATTTGCATGTCATTACAAAGTTTTAGAACAAACAAAACATATTAGACACCATACAGTATGCCCTTTTGCAACTCTTAATGAATGTGTTGGACTGTGATGTATAAATAAGTACATTTATAAAATGCTGAGTGCATAGAAATGGTACATATACAGCCAACCTAAACAGAAATTAAATCCAAGATATTTATAGTCCAGTGAACAGAAGTTCATAAGGTGCAGTACTCACAAGGTGCATCGAGATTCCTTTCAGTCAGAACAATGTACCTTCACAGTTTATTTACACACAAAACTCTTAGTAACCATGAGATTTTCTGTACAGGGACATGAAATAAAACATGAAAAACAATTGTTTACAAACATAATGAACATGTGATATCTTGTAAATAAAGCAATATTTATTTTACAATAATTTAATGATTCGCTACTGATGTGGCAAATTACTGTAGACTGGCATTCTATATATATATGGCACTATGCTGTGTAAAAATGTGTAAGGTATATTATTATTAACTGTAAGTGAATGAGATCAACAATAAAATGTTGAATGAAATAAACCCTGTGATGGTGCCCTGTAGGGACCAGTCAGAACAAGGTACGTAGTGTTCTTTGTTTGAGAGAGGTAAGTGAGGGCAAAATGTAATACTGAAATAGGCACGAGGCCTAAGGTGCTGGACCAGAGTAAGCACAGTGCCTAAAGTGCTGGACCAGAGTGGGCACAGGGCTGAAGGTGCTGGACCAGAATAGGCACAAGACTGAAGGTGCTGGACCTGAGTAGGCATAGGGCCCAAGGTGCTGGACCAGAGAAGGCACAGGACTGAAGGTGTTGGACCAGAGAAGCCTCAGGACTGAAGGTGCTGGACCAGAGAAGGCACAGGACTGAAGGTGCTGGACCAGAGAAGGCCCAGGACTGAAGGTGCTGGACCAGAGAAGGCTCAGGACTGAAGGTGTTGGACCAGAGAAGCCTCAGGACTGAAGGTGCTGGACCAGAGAAGGCACAGGACTGAAGGTGCTGGACCAGAGCTGGTGCAACACAGGAGCAATACCAGAGTAGGTGCTGAACCAGAACAGGAGCAATACCACAGCAGGACTGGAACACGAGGATTAGCAGAGCAGATACTTGACCAGACTGTGACTGGAAAATGTCCAGAGCAAAATAAACTCCCAAGACAAACACTGCAGTCAGGAGCGAGGCCAGTACTAAGAGCAAAGGTCAACATTGAACTGAATGCTGCTTGTAGAGTTTCAGAATATCCACTAATAGTGCTGACTTGAAGACCTGTAGTTTCATTAGACACAGGACCAGATAATACTTTCCGGCCAACAATGACGGCAATGGTCTCTCAAACACGGCATGCTAATCAGGAATATACCATGGTACGTTCTGGAACGTATGGCAGCGTGACTTTTCCTCAGTAGTAAGATGATCCAGAGTACTACCAAGCTGCATGAGTTCAGTATACCTTGGGCAGGTAGAAGACTCTGAATTTTTGAGTGTTGTTGGAGGTGCAAGTTGTTCTCCTGGTGGAGCTCTGTTGGTCAATTATTAAGCTGAATGCACAGGGAAATAAAGACATCTAGCTCTGATATAACCTCAACATGGGTACATTTTATTTCACCTTCATCTAAATAGTGCTGGAAGTATGTAATATGAATTCTACTACGGAAGCTGCTCCTGATTGTTGATCCTGATAAAGATGATATAGTGCAGGGCAGACAGCTGGCCAAGCCTGATCAGAGTCCCTAACCACCATGTAAGACATGGTTTGTATAAAATAGATTTGGTTCTTAGGTAAAGGACTATTTGTAACAAGTGCTCGCCACAAACAGGACAGGACTGCGAGGCCACATTCTCCATACTCTTGGTATTCGTAACAAAGCCTTATCCTAGATCACCTCTTACCTCTCCCATCATACTTTCAGTGTCTCTTCTGCTAACACCTCCTCCTCCTCTATCGATCTCTCAGTGTGGGTGCCGCAGGGTTCTGTCCTGGGACTGTTTCTCTTTAATCTGTACGGACTTTCTCTAGGTGACCTGATCACATCTCAAGGGTTTAAATATCACCTCTATGGTGATGACACACAAATTTACCTTTCAACCCCTGACCTCACACCTGCTGCACAAACCAAAGTTTCTGAATGTCTCTCTGCAATATCATCCTGGATGACCTTCTGCCGACTTAAACTTAACATGGCAAAATTTACAGAGCTCCTCATACTTCCTCCCAAACCTGGCCCTACTACCTCCTTCCACATTACTGTTGGAAGTACCATCATTCACCCAGTAGCCCAAGCACGCTGCCTGGGGGTCACACACGGCTCCTCTCACATACTCCTCACATTCAAAACGTATCTAAAACCCGCCACTTTTTCCTCTGCAATATTACAAAGATACGCCCTTTCCTCTGTTGCTCAACTGCTTAAACTCTGACTCAGGCCCTCATTCTCTCCCGTCTTGATTACTATAACCTCCTGCTGTCCAGCCTTCCTGCCTCTCACCTGTCTCCCCTACAATCTATCCTAAACTCTCCTGCCTGAATCACTGTACTCTTTCCTAAATCTGTCTCAGCGTCTCCCCTGCTGAAATCCCTCTTTTGGCTTCCTATCAAATCCTGTATTACACACTCAATTCTCCTCCTCGCTTTTAAAGCTTTACACTCTTCTGCCCCTCTCCTACATCTCAGCCCTAATTTCTAGCTATGCACCATCCTGACTCTTGCAATCTGCTCAAGGATGTCTTCTTTCTCCCTTTGTATCTAAAGCCCTCTCCCGCCTTAGACCTTCCTCACTGACTGCCCCACACCTTTAGAATGCCCTTCCCCTCAATACCCGACTAGCACCCTCTCTATCCACCTTTAAGACCCACCTTAAGACACACTTGCTTAAAGAAGCATATGATAGCACAGTGGCTAATACTATACAAATGGCACATAAAGCTTGGCCCCTTGCAGACGCACTTACCAGAATGCCCTCCTACACTCTCTGTACATTCATCCTACCTACAGTAGAGGCAACTCTTATTCGAACAAAAACCAGTGGCAATTCCCCAAAAAACCCAGGAAACACCCAGGTACATTCTGAATACATGCCTTAAACTTTCCTTAAACTAGCCCCAGCATTTCTGCATTGATTAATGGCCTATCAGATTAACAGCGGGGGTCCCTGGCAGTCCCATTCAAACTGAATTGGACTGCCAGGGATCCCTGCTGTGTTAATCCTATGGGTCGTTAGTCAATGCAGAAATTATTTATTTATTTATTTATTTATTTATAAAATATTTTACCAGGAAGTAATACATTGAGAGATTCGTTTCAAAGTATTTGTTCTGGACAGAGTAAAAAAATACATGGTGACAATCAGACAGTTACATAAATGAACAAGGTATACATTATCATAAAGACATTGCATGCACGTTAAGAAAATGTATTTATGGCGTATGAAACAGTTACGACCAGATTAAAGTGTGAGACAGCCTTAGATTTGAAAGAACTTAAGCTGGTGGTGGATATGAGAGTCTCTGGTGGTGTGGTTCCAGTTTTGGGTGCACGGAAGGAGAAGGAGGAACGATCCGGATACTTTGTTGAGTCTTGGGACCATGAATAGTCTTTTGGAGTCTGATCAGGGAAGGTTACTGAATGGGTAGGGGTGAGGAGCTTGTAAGGAAATGCCTTAAACGTGCCTCAAACTAGCCCAGAACATACCCAGCACATACCCAGCACATACCCAGAATGTAACCCGGCTAGTTTACGGCAAATGTTAGAATAAACGTTGCCTCTACTGTACCAATTAGATTGTAAGCTCTTCGGAGCAGGGACTCCTGTACTGAAATGTTACTTTTATGTCTGAAGTACTTCCCATGATCTGTTAATTGTATTATTTGTTATTTATATGATTGTCACGTGTTATTGTCACATGTATTACTGTGAAGCGCTATGTACATTAATGGCGCTATATAAATAAAGACATACATACATACATATAAAGAGGTAAACGCGTCAAGCGCCAAGCGTGCTCAGCGCCAGCGTGGATGCAGCCTAAGCCGCATGTAACAAAGAGCGGGGCTAATGCAAAAAGGTGCAGGTCTAACACTCCAGCAGGTGCAATAATGCCTGTACAGTTCTAGATTAGGACAATTTGCCCATGTTGAGACCACATCCAAGGTTCAATACCAGAGCCGGTACTAGACTGCAACAGAATGGCAGCAGGTACAATACCGTAGCAGAAGTTGGATTGGAACAGGACAGAAGCAGGTGCTACTGTATACTGGATCTGGACCCAACCAGTGTCAGCGCAAGATCAATGAACACTGCAAGGCAAGAATTCAGCACACAGTCGCACTGCTGTTGCCTCTAGGCAGCAGCTGGTTTAAGTAGTGCACAGCCAAGCCCCATAAACAATCAACAAGCAGAGCTCGTTATCCAATCATTCCTACCTGCAGACTGGCAGCGCTGAGCTGTCTTGAAAACCTGTTTTGGATTAGGCTGCCTGAAATCTTTGTTCCGGATCACAAAACCTAATGATTCCTGATGTCCTCAGAGTTGGCGTCTCTGTAATCGTGTAATGCCTAATGTTTATGATCTGTTTTATATATCTGTATGTATATCCTGCATATATTGTATTAAGGCTCTTCCTAGTGTGTTATTACAGAATTGCTCACTGATTAACATCATATATCAATATTTCCTGCCTGCAAAACATGAACACAACCAGCTAAAAGCAGCCCCACATCCTTACTTATTACCATGTATTTGTCACCCGTCTCCGTGTTCTGCTGCGGTACATTGTGCTGAAGGACAGTGACAAGCCACTGGAACAGATTAGCAGCATTTTACGCAAAATAATACAGGTCAGGAGGTCTCCACTCCAAGGATCTTACAATCTTACAAGAAGTGGAGAGGGAAACACTGACCCGAGGATCCGCGCAGGGGGCGGGAGCTCTCCGATTTATCAACGTGAAACATCCCAGAGACACTGCAGAAAACAACTGTGTTACTGCAGCGCACTCGGACTAATCAACGCCTTATAGATATGTTGTCAATTCATAGGTTTCCCAAAACGTTTTAGTTAATCAATCATTTCGACAAATCTCATTCCAGGATCAATTACAGGGGTCCTCATGCCCCCCTCAACAGGTCAGGTTTTCAGGATATCCCAGCTTCAGCACAGGTGACTCAATCAGTGGCTCAGTCAAAAACTGAGCCTCTGATTGAGCTGCCTGTGCTGAAGCAGGGACTGATTGAGCCACCTGAGCGGAAGCAGGGATATCCTGAAAACCTGACCTGTTGATAGGAGGGGGGGGGGAAGGTTGAGGACTGGAGTTGAGCACCCCATATCTATTAAATTAAAGAGGCTTCAATCTTCTTTTTTATTGTGTATGATTTGACATCAAATCTATGAGCATATATATTAATATATACATTTAACGTGTCGCAGTCGCGGCCACTAGATGATTAATGTGGTGGGGGGTCCCATTTGGTAGCATGGATCCCCTGCAGCGCGATCGCGGCAGACACTGTTCCTGGCGTTGCAGGCTTTTGCTATCTTTGACTGCGTCTCCGGAACAGTGAGACTTGCTACTTCTGTAGCTTCTTGACAAAGTTCCATAGATAAAATATAAGAAACAAGTAGCCGGGGTCAATAGTATTGATGGAAAACAATATATCAAAGATGTATTGGATAACCCGGGAAGAGCAAATAATTTATCAAGGTCAGTCAAGGTCTGTTCAATTTGAACCCGATGTTTGTCCAGAATGAGTGTTTCTATTCCAGCATTGCTGCAACGTGTGCTACAGATAAATAAACTGGGATATTTGAAGAGAAGGTTTGCAACTATTTTTGATTTGAAAAATATATGTTTTGAGATTTGAAGGATTTTACATTTAAAGATTGTTGTGAGTATGGGGATTACGAATGCCTACAAAATATACAATATTGATTCACTTTCCTGAACTTCTGCTTGCTGAACTTTTGGGGGATAAAATGAGGTTGTCAGGTCTAGCTCTAGGTCTAGTTAAATTTTTATAACTGTTATTTGACCGAACCAGGAAACTAAGTAATATTTTCATATTATATCTAGATTTTAGGGGAGGGGGGGGGGGGGGATATGTAAGATTGAATGCAGCAGATTGAAATTACATTTTTTTTAGGAAAAGAGATTTGTGATGCTTTTAAATTCTATGGACAGCACTTCCAAAATTGGAGGTGTTGGCTAAAAAATACATTCATAAAAAAAAAAAATGTTTAAAAAAAAAATAAAAAAAAAATGGGGGTTATTCATTAAATAAGGGGTGCTCAGCTCCAGTCCAAAAGACCCCCAGCATGTCAGGTTTTAATGATATGCCAGCTTCAGCAAAGGTGGCTCAATCAGTGGCTCCATCGAAGAAGGATTGAGCCACCTGTGCTGAAGCAGGGATTTCCTGAAAATGTGACCTATTGTGGGTTCTTGGGGACTGCGATTGAGCGCCCCTGATTTAAAGTGCAATAGTGAGATTGGGCAAGACTGCACAGAAATTCTTATTCACTCGTCTGCTCCTCCTTACATCTCAGCCCTAATTATATATATATATGAATGGTCCTGACTGGCCCCCGAGCCCCTGTTTTAAACACACTCTCTATCACATACAATTAGGCAATAGACTCAAAATCCTAAATCATGTTATTATGTTGGAGTCTCACATCTGAATCATCATTCACGTGTAATGGATTTTTTGGCCTGGCCTGACCCACCCAATCTCACATTGGCCCCTGTGGTCTAACCAGTCCCCATTACATGGTCGTGTCTGGTGGTGCACCTGTTGGCAACAGGACTCCTGAGTCTCCCGCATGATCTTGTGTGGGGAATGTCAACCCAGACAGGCAGCTGAGGTAGTGTGCATGAGTCCTACCTATATCCAGTGCAGCGCCTCCACCGCATCAGGATCTGTGCGTCCGCAGGAAGATGGTTCTGATGAGGAACTCCTTCTTGGTGGTGCCTTCCCCTGCTGAGTAATTCCAGACACACACAGTGAAGTGTCTTTATTCAAGGTCATTCTTTATTGTTGCTTGGTATGGGCTAGCTGCCCCTTGCAGCGATTTACTCAGCCGCACATCTCGCCGTGTGATCCCTTCAAAGGTACACCCTCCCAATGGAGTGGGATCCCCTCTCTCCTCAGGGAGATCACCCCTGTGCCAGGTCCCTGGACACAGTATGGCGTTGACAGCTTGATGCTGAATGATATAGAATGGGACCACTAGTTACAGCACTAGTGAACCTCTTTCCCCAGGTCTCAACGCAGACCTGCTCCTTACTCCAACACACTAACTTTGAGCAGTGCTGTGCCTTATATCTCTCAGGAGTCAGGCACATCTCTGATGTCAATAACGGTGGACTCAGAGTATGTAGCCACTCCCATCCACACAAAGGGCACCTCACCAGGGTGTGAGGGCAAACTCCATGATTACTGCTGGCATCCCTGTAACTTACCAGGCCTTACTGCCAGCAGGAGGGATAACTGCAGACCATTTTACAGCATGGCTACATTCTCCCCCTGGTGAATCCCAACGACCCGTCTGGGACCTAAATTTGTGTACCTTCTCCGGGAAACACTGTAAAATGTAACATAATTAGTACAACATTATTAATTCACCGTAATGATATCACACAAAGCACGCCCTGACCAGCAGGCACTAACTCGCGCAACAGCTGTCCTGTGCCTCCTAATAGTAGTGACGAGGATCGGGTTTCTTAACTTCCTGACCCCCCATATCCAGGACCATTATGCTATATTCACGCGGTAACCCACTCTCTGGTCTATATACGGCTTTGTGCATATAAATGCTCCGCCCTATGCTCCATACTTGCATGAGTTGCGCAATTCTTTCTTCTGCCTTGGCCCAGTAATGGCACCACCCTTGTTCACCATGTAATTTTCAATTGTTTCCCGCAGCCACCTGTCCCTGTTATCCTCAATCTCCTGCATGAGGGGTTCAGGAACATAAGGATATTCCAGGCCATGGGAATTCTTATATTTTGTTATAATGGCCCTCTCCGCCCTACTGGCCCGGATCAACCTTGTGTTGCCCGCTTTTCCTGGTAGCACCCATGATAGGGGTTCATCTGGTTCCACAGGATCCGTCAATCTACTGGGACCCATGGGCTCTATGATATCATGATGGATCTGGTACCACTGTTCCTGCATCTCCCTTTTTCGCTCTTCTTCAGTGAACTCCCCCCGGGCCCACCAATAGCCAACTACACCCTCCTTCTCTAGCAGGAACCGAGTGCGGTCTAATTACGCCTCGTAATTCTCAAATAAGGGGGCCCACCACCGGGTCTCCCTAATCTCTTCTGGGGCAGACTCTATCGAATCCCCCTCCTCTGGTTCCCCCCAGGAAGACACCCCAGATGTCCCGGTAGATCGGGAATTAGGCCGCCCCACCCGCTTGGGCCTATTCGCGAGAGTCACGCTTACTACACTAGGGCAATCGCTGGAGACGGACACTTCCCACGAATACCCTCCACCCACCGACCCATCATCAGAAGTGAAACTTTCCAGTCTCTCCCCAGTCTGTTCTTCGGAGGTACCCTGGGACCCTCCAGACATTCCCAAACTTGAAGAGGACCCACGGGAAAACGTGACCGGGACTGGGGCTTTAGCTAAGGCATGGGGTTGGGCATAAGGGCGGATGTGGGTATCTGCGGGGTTCCGACCCGCTCTCTACCACTGCATTGTCCAGAGTTACCGCAAGGGCTCTCCGATGGTCGGGTCTCACTGCTCTCCTTTCTCAATGCCTGCCAGCTCTTCTCAGGACCGGGCGATCGGGAAGCACTGCCCGATCGGGGAGGCGCAGTCATCTCTACGGTTGTTCCGCCATGCCCGCCGGAAATGTCGTCATCGACAGAACTGGATGCTCCGCCATCTTGGGATGGGTCCCCAAGCGGGACCTCTTCCTCCAATACGACATCCGGCAGCTCCGCTGTTCTCGGCCACACCACCTGGGCCGGGTACCGCCCTTCCTCCGACGATGTCGCCTTCGGAGCCTGGTAGGAACAAGGACTGCTCTTACTGCTCCTGGAAGTTGGTGTGGATCGACCCTCACCACTGGAACCGCCGGTCCCCGGAACAGGGGGACTCCGTCTCTCGGTTTTCCGTGGCACTGGTGACACCCGGTTCTTCTCATCGATAGTCCCGGTAAGTGGCACTTTTCTCCCATTACCGCCACAGGAGTTTGTTGGTTGCCGGGTCGCCACACCGGACAACGCTACGGGTTCCTCATCAGAGGAATCCATTTCTACCTTGCTTGGGGGCACCCCCCGGGGTGACTGCCGCTTAGGTTCTCGGCCGGCACACAGGCCGATAGTTTCTTTCTCCTCGGGCTCAGTTTTGGCAACCGGCCCCGATCCCCATTCTCTGGGATCCACAGCTTCCCTCCATAGCGCGCCGGGGAGCTCGGCCGACAGCACAGCCACATCTCCCACTGCTTCGACGGCCTGGATGGGTACAAACGTAGGCATAGGCCACAAGTACTGGAGGCCACATTGCGGGCAGCGTGCAGCTGTACCCACGGCGCCACCGGGTAGTCTGCACTGTAAGCAGAGGCACGCCACTGTCTCAGTGCCCGCCACCCGAATCACCAGGAAGCCTCCTGGTGCCGAGTAGGGTTGGGTAGACACCATAGCATTCTCTTCCTGCTTACAGGCCATAGTCACGGTAGGAGGTACTCGCAGCAGTGGTGTGTTCAGCATACTGGCTCCTCGTGACTGACAAGCAGGGGTTGATTTGCCAACCACTCCCTTGATTAGCTCCACCCTCATCTGACAAAGCTGGAAACCACCCCCACTAGTGGAGATTAGGGGAGTGTCCCACAATTTTATAGGATGTCCCGGGATTAGTGCTGTACTTTTCACAGTCCTGGGGGGCGCGGCTTCAGGTTTCGCGCCACCACCCCCGAGCACCACTCCTTATTTGGCGCCATCCCCAGCCAAATTCTCTCAGACTCTTTGTCTTTTCGTCCACCGGCAGCACTAATTACAGGAACTACTTTCTGTAAGGGCGCGGCCGGCTCACCAGCTCCTCGCTCAGCTGAATCCGTTCCCACTGGGCATAATTGGAAACCACTCCCCCTGGTTGAGATTAGGGGGAGTGCCCACAGGTTGATCGGGTGACCCAGCACTGGGGCTGAGTTAGTCATTGTCCATGAGGGCACGGCTGCAGCTTTCGCGCCATACTCCCCATCAGGGTTGGGTTTTCCTGTTGGCGCCACTTCTGGCCAACTTTCTGCAAGTCCTGCATTTGCAGAATTTTCTGCACTTGCTCCACGTGGTCTCCCAGGGAAGCGGGAGCCGCCATTTTGGTTTGCACTGTCAGTCTCTTTGAAGTTTGAGGTAGCGTTTAATTGTTTGTATGTCGACTGACAAGCACGATCATCATATTCTCCACATATCACGGTAATGTCCTCATCCGTATCCTCAGGGGCAGTACCCCTAGGTCCTAGGCAGGACCAAAATGGCGCGGCCACAGCTTTCGCGCCACTCCACAACAGGCTTGCCAAAGTCACATCAGTAGCTTGCTCTTCAGCGGAACGCACACTACATGCGCTCCCTCCATCTGCCTCCGTCCGCCATTTTGGACTTTCCGCACCGTGCGGATCCTCCATTCTTGCGGTCGCCATTTGGTTGCTGTATCTACTGTGATTGTACATGGAGCTCCTCTCTGCGGGGCAGTTGCCATACCGGTACAATAAAGATTTCCTTGATGCACCACCTTGTGTACCTAATGTAGGCTGGACTCGTGTTTGCACTACCTCAGGCTAGGCTCACTCTTTCTGTGTCTGCTGTATCTCCTTCCTCCCAGTCTGTGCTCACCTCGGTAAGTGGTCTGGAATGGGCTAGATTACTCTGGCTCTTCCATGCAGTACTTGGGCGTCTATCTACAGTTGGCTAGCCTAGCGCAGACCCTGTCCAGAATTCCTGACCTCGTTAACAGGCTACGCCTTCCCCTGCTGAGTAATTCCAGACTCACACAGTGAAGTGTCTTTATTCAAGGTCATTCTTTATTGTTGCTTGGTATGGGCTAGCTGCCCCTTGCAGCGATTTACTCAGCCGCACATCTCGCCGTGTGATCCCTTCAAAGGTACACCCTCCCAATGGAGTGGGATCCCCTCTCCCCTCAGGGAGATTACCCCTGTGCCAGGTCCCTGGACACAGTATGGCGTTGACAGCTTGATGCTGAATGATATAGAATGGGGCCACTAGTTACAGCACTAGTGAACCTCTTTCCCCAGGTCTCAACACAAACCTGCTCATTACTCCAACACACTAACTTTGAGCAGTGCTGTGCCTTATATCTCTCAGGAGGCAGGCACATCTTTGATGTCACTAATGGTGGACTCAGAGTATGTAGCTACTCCCATCCACACATAGGGCACCTCACCAGGGTGTGAGGGCAAACCTCCATGATTACTGCTGGCATCCCTGTAACTTACCAGGCCTTACTGCCAGCAGGAGGGATAACTGCAGACCATTTTACAGCATGGCTACACATGATTGATTACATTGGGTTTAGAACCTATGAATCGATATGCAACTACAACACACATCACTGCGAAATGCTCAAATAATTAGATTGTCCATCAGTTGAGTCTAGGCGCAAAGTTCATCTTTCCTGTCTTGCCTGTCTACTTTCTGGGCAAGCTATCCGCCTATCTGAACAAGCTCCTCACCCCTACCACATGCAGCACTTATCTGAGATCTGACTCCAAAAGACTGTTCATGGTCTCAAGGTTTAACAAAGTATCCGGCCGCTCCTCCATCTCTTACCATGCACCCCAAAACTGGAACAACCTACTGGAGACTCTCACATCCACCTCCAGTCCAAGTTCTTTCAAAACTAAAGCTGTCTCACATTTTAGTCTGGTCTGTAACTGTTACATATGCCTAGAACATATATTATCTCTAACTGTGCATGCAATGTCTTGTATATAATGTATAATCCTGTTCACTTATGTAACTATGTACTTGTAACCATGTATTATTTGTTATTGTAACTCTATGCCCAGGACATACTTGAAAATGAGAGGTAACTCTCACTGTATTACTTACTCGTAAAACATTTTATAAATAAATAAATAAATGTCTCTCTCACCCTTGCTGACCAGATGGAACAGATAGAATCCTACTCCGAGTCTGGTCTGTGCTGCTGCTACTACTTTTCATACAATGACTGGGGTAGTTGTCAAGTGCATTAGGTGTCTGATCAGGATGCCAGGATGCCAGGAAGGCTGGGTATTCAGCACATGCGGCACATCACGTACCAGAGTCCTTCCTGCCCATCATAAATCATGGTGAGTATTCACTATTCTTTGGCAAAGAGTGCACTGTGACTTGATTATTAACCTGGTGTGTGTGTGTGTTATACTCTATATACAGTGTGTGTTATTATTTATAATCATTTATAAATTATACCAAATCATGCAGGATTCGAACCCAGGCCCTTTTATATGCTAGTACTAATTCTCTACCTGCAAGCCACATAGTTTGTGTGATGTCACAGACTCTAAAAACACACTTAACATATAGTACGCAGTGCAGTACACACTGTACACACTGAGTCTATTTTATCACACCAATCCTGTGGCGTAACAGATAGGGAATTGATACTAGCAGAGGAAAGGTCCTTGGTTCGAATTCTGCATGTGTATTATATAAAATGTATTTATGTTCAACTCCCACATGGTGTAGGGGTGTGTGTGTCATGTGACCCTCCTCTGCGCTCGAAAGCCTACGTAAGTGCCGCACACGTGGACTAGCCTGACAAAGCTGAGAAGAGAGCGCTGCAGATGCCGGTAAGTCCTAGCGCAGTGAAATTTTATAATGTGATCGTGGTCTCATTCTGTGGACCCCAAGGACTGCATTATAATGGGGTTCAGCTGTATATAAATATAATACACAGATTAATACTGCTTAATATATATATATATAATGTGTAGAGGTATCAGTACCGTGTTAGCCGTGCTTTAATAATCAAAAATGAATAGACGATACCGTTCTGTGGCTTACAAAATGCTTTTATTTGTGCGAGCTTTCGAGATACACTTCTTCCGGCGATGTTACATTGAATAAAGCAGGCAAGGGGTTTACTCAAAAACAGTGCATCTTGGAATGTGACTAGAGCATCCACTGTTTTTGAGTAAACACCTTGCCTGCTTTATTCTTTATTCAATGTAACATCGCCAGAAGAAAAGATCAGTGTATCTCGAAAGCTCGCACAAATAAAAGCATTTAGTTAGCCACAGAACGGTATCGTCTATTCATTTTTGATTTTATATATATATATGATCCTCTCTGCTGGTGCTTCCTGGTTGTCACGTTCCAGCCAATGGGTAACTGCAGGGCTGCCTCTCGTGACCTCTACGCATTTTCCACGACATGCCTCGTCAGGACGTCGATATATTAATCTAATATAAGTGCATTGATTTGCTGTGCATCTGTCTGTGCATGTACAGTATCACAGTCAGACAATGTGATGTGCATATGTAAGGGAGTGAATCAGTTAACTCACTCCCTCTGCAAGGATCAGGAAACTACACACTGGTGTCAGGTTAGGTAAATGACACAGAATAAATAATGTAAGTAACAGGAAGTAACTGCTTGTCAGAGTCCATGTTAGAGTTCCTGTTCCTGCCATTCAAGAGAGGGGGGTCAAAGAGGATTTTCTGTGACCCTGCTGGGATTCACACCCTGCACCAAACAAGCTCCAGTCTGCAGGGACCCAGGCTTCTTGTTCACCAGAGGGATTTGCCTGGGAACTTTGGGGAACTCAAAGCCCCCCACTGCAGAGAAGCCTGCACAGAAACAGGGCAGGAGTAGACATGAGAGACTTCCTAGGAACAGTCGGACTGCAACGCCTGCATCTGATGTTCACCTGGAGAAACCAGAGACACCGGACCAGCACAGGCAGATGAGGACTTTTAATATTGCTACAAACAAACAAAAAAGAGAGCGCAAAGGAGACAATATCAATTAAAAAATAAAATCACTTTATATATACTGTATAATGAACAAATGTAAAACACACAATATCACATATATGTTGGACATACAGTATACACACAGTCCCTCCCATAGTATGGACAAGATGGTCACATAAAGTCCCTCTAGCAAAATGAACACCGGGAAATAACCCTATACAGGCATACCCCGCATTAACGTACGCAATGGGACCGGAACATGTATGTAAAGCGAAAATGTACTTAAAGTGAAGTACTACCTTTTTCCCACTTATCGATGCATGTACTGTACTGCAATCGTCATATACGTGCATAACTGATGTAAATAACACATTTGTAACAGGCTCTATAGTCTCCCCGCTTGCGCACAGCTTCGGTACAGGTAGGGAGCCGATATTGCTGTTCAGGACATGCTGACAGGCGCTTGCGTGAACTGCCGTTTGCCTATTGGGCGACATGTACTTACTCGCGAGTGTACTTAAAGAGAGTGTCCTTAAAGCGGGGTATGCCTGTACAGCTGAGGAACCAAACTCAAGTCCTGTAACTAGTATAAAACTGCCTCAGCGCTCTTTACAGCGTTCTCGCCGGCTCCCTGGGCTCACTAACGTTCGTGAATATGGGAGCTGAAACTTGCAGAGAAATTGAGCAACAACTACATTTTGACCGAGGGACAAATTCATAGGGAACCTGCCTATTAGGCAGTGAGGCATTTAAAGTGAGGTTTTTAAGTGATACAGTTAGACTACAGTTTGACTAGAGGTGACTGGGGACTGGATCTTCTGCACACACTTTTACTCAAGACATCAATCGGTAAGCTATTCAGATCACACTATGATCCCATGCTTGTTAGCCTGCATAGTTTACCCCCCCCAACCCCTTTACAACTTCTTTCACTGCAGCCTCTCCAACAACTGACTGCACAATACACTTAACTTGAAGTGACCTGCACATTGCAATTGCAGCACAAACACATTGACAAGGTACAGGCCCACCCCTGCTGTTTAGTCTGCACACACTCACTCTGCTCACAGGCTCCTTGCAGCAACGCCTACCCTCTGGACATCATGAACCTGCATGTCTTCTAACTTTTTCTTTTCCTGGCATATGGAGATGTTACTCCCTCTATCACTACAAAACTCTCCACCTTGCCCACACCAAACATCACCATACACCTGGAGCTACTCAAAAGCCTTGCACTAATCTATGAATGTTGGGACGAACTCTAAAAACCAGACACACACACCACGCAACTCTTAATGGAAAACACCACATAATTTAAACTTGCAAACACAATACCCAAATCCTACTCATAACTATTACTCTCTTAGCAGGTGATATTGAACCTAACCCAGGTCCTCCACCCCATTTCAGCTCGTCCCATGCCCTGAGAATTCACCTTAAATTCCAAAAAGGGCTATTGGCGCCATATAAACATCCGGAGCTGCTGCCCAACTGATGAACTAGGGCATGGTGCCTTATGCATAAAACCAAAGCACTGTTCTTACAGAAACATGGCTATCCTCTAAAACCCCAGATGCAAATATCGCCATTCAGGGATACTCCATTTTTAGGAGAGATAGGTAATAGAGAGGAGGAGGGTGTTATGTTATATGGCAGACACCTTACAATTTACACTGTTACATTGCCCAACAAGTCCACCCTCTTTTGAAACTCTAGTTGGCAAAAAGTCGCCTCCCCTTTTCTAAGCCCATCTTGCTGCTGGCATCTCAACCCCCGCCCCCTAAAGCCCTCTACATCCTTGACTGATACTCACCCAATTTCTTGCCTCCATTCCTCTCTGAATGGAGAGTGAGCTGCTAGTTTCTAGGGGATTTCAACTTCAATTGGCTTGACCCTAAAAACCACAAAATCCGATACAAACTCAAGTCACTCTTATGGTTACTCTCGAAAAAAAAAAAAAAAAAACAAAACAAAAAAAATAAAAAAAAAAGAAAAAAAAAACAAAAAATAACCAATAATTTCCCAACCCCCAGAATAACATCAGAAAAAGGGACGCATAACCATTCCTGCTAGAGGGATCTCTCCTCAAACCCCACAAGAATCCAATCTATGCATCCTTCGATATCTTTGAAGTGACCATGCAATAGTGTACTTGTAAGGAAAATTAACCGCCCCATCAAGCCCTAAGTTGTCCTCACTAGAACATTTAAAAACTTTAAACCCACAACAGTTTCTGGATGACATTACCAAAACTGCCATGGGCACAGAATCGATTATCCGACCCTGATTCTGCCCTCGACTATTCCAATCCGAGTCTTAAAACTTGCGTACCATGCTCCATAGCACAAAAGTTAGGGTACGGGGCCACCTTCATGGGTTACACCTGACTCTATAGCACTTACCAGTCAGGGATGCTTGTGGAAAAGCTACAAAGTAACTGGCACTCCAAGGACTCATTAAACTACAGATGCCATGCGGAAAGTGGCACAAGGGCAAACAAGGTATGCAAAAAGCAAATATTACTTGACCAATCTCACCAAAATACATACAAACCAGTACTTCTGGAAGGTATCAACAAAATATTCAGCTCTTACCATCAGACAACCAAGTAAATCACTAAGGGGATTATTTTACTCGACAAACCCCACTGACATGCAAATGCATCAAGATTACTGTTTGGGGTGTGCCACTAACTTATTAGCGAAACGCCAGCACAAAACCCCAAACATGAATCTATCCGGGAGTTCCCACAGTCCCACCCCTCCAACACTCCCCACAATTTTCAATTAGCCAGTATCTGAATAGGAGACTTACACAAGCGCTCCCAACTAAAACTAAGCAGCCAATGTGGACCCGACTACTACAATCTGGTCTAGACTTGGTGCCCCGCCATTGCCCAAAACAATTGCTCCTAGTCCCTCTATCCTGTCTGCAGGCCATATGCCCTAAGACTGGAAAATGCCAGAGTGGGTCCCAATCTCAAAAGTGGGGACAAACAACACTGTCTCAAACTACAGGCCAGCTCACTTCTCCCAATCTATCCAAAGTTATGGAAAATGTTGGTCACTCCAATAAGCGATTTCTACACAAGACAAATTGTCCTAGCCCTCCAGTCTGGTTGCGTCCACAAACACTCCACAGTAAATACCCGGCATAAAGTTTGCAATGAAATCCAGTGGGAATTGGAAAGGGACAACTCAATGGTGCAGTATTCCTAGATTTTGCAAAGGCTTTTTGACACAGGGGTTGTCATGTATCCTGTCTTAACAAACTCCAGAGCTCTGGAAGAGGGAAAACAGGCTTTTAAATGGGTCGTCCTACCTATAGGAAGATCCCAACATGTGTCCATCTCAAGGCTCTAAACCAACACCCTGGAAATATCACCGTGGGTTGTACCGCAAGCTGAGTTTGGGGCCCATACTCTTTCAGTGTTATTAATGATTATCCAAAGCTCTGTAAGGAAGCCTCAATAAACAGTATGCAGATGGACACCAATCTGTATGACACAGCCATAGCTCTCTGACTTCAAACACAGACTCAGTCTGACTTTAGATTGAGACTCGAAAAAACTGGATTGTCCCAAAACAAATTGGTTTTTAAACACTGACAAGACTGTAACAATGGTATTTGGGACCAAGATAAATGTAAAGCTTCCAGTGACTGAGCTCCTGATTAGAACCAACCGTACCACCACCCTAACACTGTCATAGTTTTAAATACCTGGGCTTAGGTTTGACTCCCTAACATTCGGGATGCACATTGATACCCTGACAACCCAGACCTATGCCACAACTGGGGGGTACTTTACAGGAACAAATCCTCCCTAGTATCTGGTCAGAAAGCGTATTGACAAGCAGATGCTAATGCCAATTATTGACTATGGAGACATAGTATATGGCTCGGTCCTCAAACCCACCTTAGCAAAATTGACACCCTCTACAATCAATTGTCGTTTTGTTCCCAATGCAACTACAACACACATCACTGCGAAATGCTCGAACGAACTAAATTGGTCATCACTAAGTCTAGGCGCAAAGTTCACCTTTCCTGTCTCACCCCTCAAATACTTTTGGGCAGCTACCCAGCTACCTGAAGCTCCTCACCCCTACCACATGCAGTACCTATCACCTGAGATCAGACTCCAAAAGACTATTCATGGTCCCAAGACTCAACAAAGTATCCGGACGTTCCTCCTTCTCCTTCCGTGCACCCCAAAACTGGAACAACCTACCAGAGACTCTCATATCCACCACCAGCTTAAGTTCTTTCAAATCTAAGGCTGTCTCACACTTTAATCTGGTCTGTAACTGTTTCATACGCTCATAATATATATTTTCTTTAACTGTGCATGCAATGTCTTGTATATAATGTATACCTTGTTCATTTATGTAACTGTATTTGTAACCATGTATTATTTTGTTTTACTCTGTGCCCAGGACATACTTGAAAACGAGAGGTAACTCTCAATGTATTACTTCCTGGTAAAATATTTTATAAATAAATAAAATAAATAAATAAATATTAACCACCCAATTTCTAAAAGAGTTTTTGCTAATATGGGGCTTCTGTAGAGGTAAAATGTATTGTTAGTAGCTGATCTGACTATTTTAGAACATCAAAAGACCTACTTATCAAAGTCTCCTGGCTACTAAGGTGGATGAAAACTGCTCAAAAAAAAGTAATGGGGATTGCTAAATCTGGCTCAGTTCTTGATCCACTTTTTCAGCTTGGAGAAGTTGATAAATGGCTCCCAACTAACTTACTTGACCTTGTTAGATCAAATTGTCCATGACACATGTCTCATGTGATATACATACTTTACATGGTAAGACAGACAAACACCATTTACGTTACATAATAACATGAATTAAAAAAAAGCATAAAGTATCCATGTCCAAAGAATGGCAAGAAAGGATGTCCAACTAATCTGAATGTTGCTGATGAGAAAAAATTCAGTATTAGCGCCTTCAGCCCCACCTCCCATATTGACAATTAACTTATAGTCACAAGCAAAACAAAAGCAGACCAGCTGAGACTTGATAATATTAACTTTACTTTTATATTGCAGTTAACCCTAATATCTTTAACTTCTATGCTACAGTATGTCTTTTATGTGAATGTTATTTCACCTGTCACAGCTCTTTCCAATTTTCCCTGTGTCCTTGCTACTGTATAATTCCAAATTTGCTTCCGAGTTCTCGGATCTCTTTGTTATATGCCTGTAATTCTATAATCTGTTCAGTTTGCATGTCTATTACTCCCTAGTCCATTTCCCAGATTTCAATCTTTAATTCTTTCAGAGTTTTATTAAACTTGATTTGAATAAAGTCTGTTTGCATTTAAATTGTGTCTTCAAAATCTACTTTCAATAAGGAGGAAGAGATAACATCGCCTATTATGTTGAAATCCTTATGCCATATGGCTCTCTTTTATATCTGAAGGGGGATACTTAATACCAGTATGTGTAAATGTTTTACTTTCCATTTTGTGATCTGTTTATTAGGAAAACAAAATTATTTTCAGTACAGCCACAACTAGATTAATCTTTGGAAAAGTAATAAAATATATTAACTTTCCAACTCTCCCAGTCTTTGATTAATTTGATACAGTACTGTATGTAATAAGGAAGTGTCCTTTGTACCTGCTGTACATACTGTATATAAGGTTTCATAAGTCTTTTTATTTAAATCTGTTTTGTAATACACTCCTATCACATATAACTGATATAATCCATCTAATTGAATTTAGAATAATTTACCAGATATTTCACACCAAATCAACCAAGCTATTAAAGATGTCTGTCTAATTGTCACTCATATTAGTCAAATCATATAACATTTCCTTTGATAGTATGAAAAATCATAATACATATTTTCAATACTTTTATAGTAATATGAAATAGTGTCAAGAAAATAATAAGCACAATATGTATTTTGCTGTTACACAATACTTTGTAAATAGAACAGTCAGAAATGTGTATCTAAAGGAGTTATTACAATAATGCCATTCTATTTTATTTCTTGAAATTACATGTTCAAATGGCAGAATTAAAAAGCTAGTAAATATATTACATTTATTCATAACATGTTTAGGTGAAGACAAGACGTGAATAATTAACATATTAGCACAAATTGATTCCAGTTTTGTTTTTCTATGAACAGTTTTGTTAGTATTTGTAAACATCAATATGTGAAATACATTATTAATGTAAATACAGCAGCACTAGAAAATAAGGCAACACATTAAATATATATTCATATATGCTAAAGAACATTTTGAATGTTTAAAAAGATAGCTGCTTGTGATGGTGAGAGGGTAACCAGGCCATCAATAAAGGTATTATGCCCGGCTGGTTACCTCTGATCCATATTTGGGGTTTTAGAGTGTCAGCTCTTGAACCTGTTTATTGTATTTACAATGTATGTGATTGTGCGACAATAAAGAATGTATATGTGTTTTACCTTTCCAGGGATGCTATCAAGCAGAGATTGTTAGGCTATGAGTTTCAGGGGGGATTTTGTGGAGAACGTCTTATCAGATTGTGCCTAGATAGCCGGGGTCCAGAGTTGCTGGGTTCCGCAATAATGTACCCGAGAGTCAGGTCAGGCAGCCCGAATACATGTAGGCATAAGGCTCCAGTCAAAATCCTGCTCTGGAAACGCTTTTGTGACTCACCACTAGGACTCCTTGCTTCAGCACAGACCAGAAAGGTAAGTGGGGTGTAATGTATCCCCAGAACTATACCGGGGTCCCCCCAGAAAAAGAGGGATCCCCAGTTCAATGCCCGGTTACCCAGAGCCGGTATAGAGGTTGCAAGGGCTTTTATGAAACCTAAGTCCAGTTTCTAACGGGAATGAGATACAGCCCTGAGAATGAACCTAAGCATTTTTTCATTCAACCTCAGGACTTAGAAAAAATATGGGGAAAAATATTTTGTTTCATAGTATTTTAATAGTACATATGCTTGTGTACGGTACTATGAGCTGGGGACTTCCAGGTCCATGTTTCCGAGAGACCATGTGGCTACCAAGCTTAGTGCCACCAAGTCTGCTCAGGTCCCGGATATGAAAGCCACAGAGGTTGCCAAGGTGTGAAAGCCATTTGGGCACCGGGGCTGGGCTCAAGTACTCACATCTTGGGATGAATGGAAGTTATCAGACCACCATTTTCCCAAGACCAGACTGTGAGCAGCCAAACTCTGCGGGTGGCTTCTGACTGACATGTGGCAGAGGTGCCAAGTTGGCGCATGCCCGTGTCAGAATCTGAATCCGTGCTTGCCCGGCTTTGATAGACTCGCAACGCTCTGATTGGCTGGTAGGATTTCTCCCACGCTCGGATTGGCTGGAGTATTTCATGAATGAAGCTGAAATACTATAAGAAAGCCAGCAGCCAATCCATTCGTGAGATTCTAAGCGCCAAGACAGCAGCGGCAAATTCAAAATCACCAAAAGATGCTCAGAGAGAAATAACAGCGAGCCGGCTTCAGAAATATCAAGGCAAGAAATGTTCTAAGTCCCACTTTTCGGGGCCAAGTTCTGAGAATAGAACGTAGCGGTCGCGGCTGGGATTGCAAGCCGAAAAGAGTACCAGGACGTTTGGTACTATCTCCCGGTCAAGGGATTTCGGCATCTCCGGAGCAGATACAGCGGTGGCGTCAGGAGCTTCAGGCCGATTTGAGTTCCAGGACATTTCGGGACAAGTCCCAGTCAACCTAAAGACTTTGTTTTACCTCGTATTTCACCTAGGAAAGGCTAGATTTGTAGCCCAGACCCCCAGTAAGGGTGTTTTCTTCTGTATTTTGTATTCCCCTGTGTATTGGTTTGTTTCTATGGAATAAATGACAATTTTTTTTACTATCTTGTTTTGCTCAGTGAATGACCCCGGTAAAAAGGTGTAAATACCTGGTCTCATGTGACATGGCTTTAATCGCATACCCAATAATCAGTGTAGGTTTAATTGCGTTAAATATTCATGTCCACGATTAAATTGCACTAATTGCATAATCTTAGTTAAATATTCATTAAGGTAATTTAATGTCAACAAATAAAATCATTATGTATTCCTTCACTGGATCATATCCAATATATGTGGGTGTAAACCATTGTTGGACTTCACCTTTGGCCCCCACCCGCTGGTGGCCTGAGGAGCCCGCTCTCCTTCTGCCCGCAATGCAGAGGAGTGGGAGATGTTGCTGGTCGTGATCAGAAGATCCTTCCCGCTGCCTCATCTGCCTAATGACCATGCACATGACCAGTTCCCAGTGTAAGGAGAAGAGAAGGATAGCATTCATCAGTGTGCCGGCACTAAGAATCTGACTGGAGGGGGTGGAGAGGAGGTCCAACCTACAGCTGCAATGCCCTTCTGCCGTTGTACTACACGCACACCATGCATGCATCTACGCACTCACGCACCCACACGCACACATGTACTGTGCAGCCCTTTTAAGGGCTTAAAGGATGCACACATGGCCCTTGAGGTTTATCACATTCGTCTAAACTGTGCTGTGTTCTGCATAGGGGAGAAGCTGAGTATGGACCACATGAGTGACCTTGAGAAATGATTGTGGCATAAAATCCAATGTCCTAGTTGATAAAAATTTCTGGATTACGTAGAATTATAAATAAGAGACACAGTTCATAGACAAGAGACAAAAAGATTGCTAGAAAACAGAAAACATACACTGATATAGGCAGTGATAAAAAAACAGCTGTAAGCTATATCCAGTGCTGTAGCAGAGGGTGTGTTATTTTGCATGAATAGTGTATACCCTCTGCTTTATGAAAAAGAATGTTGTGTATAGCTTGGTTAAAAAAAAACTGCCAACTCCCGCATTTTGCGTGTAGTTTTGTTAAAGTACAACGAATGAGTCATGTGAAAAGAAAAAGTGAGCGAAGAAGAACTGAAGTCCCCGCGCCCGACCTTCTCTTTAATTAGGAAGACTACTTTAATAAAATAATGGGAAACTCAACGTTCTTGCGTTTGAACCCTATCTCCTTACACCTGACCGCGCCAGAGGTGGGGCCTTCCCCGCTTCCGCAGCGAGGGCCCCAGCTCCCCTCCGTTCCAACTGCAGGTGGGCAGCATGAGAAGATACCGCCGGTATGACGACTGCACGGGTTATATACAATGGGACAACGTTGGAGAAAACATTTGGGAAGCGAGTTTAGATTACAGCCATGTATCATACACTATTTATAAGATAATTTCAGGGCAGATTTAATTAAAAAAAAAACATACAGCGGCAGTCTCTCTCGTTTTACCTTTGTGTGCAACTTGCTTGCAATTTGGGACATGTCAATAGAGAAGTGTGACCTGTGTGTGCTACACATACAATGGGATGTGCCTATTTGTGTCTCTGTGTCTGTGCATCACAGTTTTTGCTCTTCCTGCTACAAGACATACTCCAGGTCTCTGAGGCTAACAAGATGCACCAAATGTAAGAAACGTAATGACCTTGTTTCTTGTATTTGTTGCAGCTGAGAACAAGAATGGTGAACATGTGTCAAACACATTTTGTTCTGTGACACACTGTATATACCCAGTACAGCTGTTTTGTGTTATTAGGACGGCAGTCGCACATCCAGTAATGTTTGTGCAGCCACAGCCACTATTGGGCATAATGCTCCCTAAATGTTCTATTTACTAGCAATGTTACTCCTTCATACTGTATTTGAAAGGATTTTGAGACAAACTATTCTGCTACATTGCTATGTCTACTTTCATTTCTTCCATGTTACATTCGCTTACAATTAATGTCATCATTTCCCCCCCTTTTTACAAGAGATAATTTGAAAAACAAACGCGTCCAAAAGTTAACCCTACATTTAAATAATTATTCCTTACTGGAATACAATGGGCGTGTGATGATGTTTGTGTGGTTTATAATTTCACTCTTCTTTTCATGGCTATCAATGTACATTAGTCATGTTAATGTAGCCTTTTCATTACACATCACATGCACTTTGCTAAATAAATCCAATAGTGTTTGCATATTATTATTCATCTCCGCTATTCCCTTTAGATTATGCTAAGTTAAAATTCATGCAATCTCCTCATTATTGTTTAAAGGTCTTTCTTGTTACTCAGTCAATGTATTGTACAATTTTTCATCATGTGAATAGTAAAGCATATATTTGAATGTGGAAATTCACTTCATCCCAAAGTCAGCTTTTCCTTTTGAAATTGTAAGCTCACTTAAACATACAGTCCGGTGGTCCACAGAGACTCTATTCAAATGTGGTGTAAAACTGAAACATAAAGACCTCCAGTCCTCAAGGGCCACCAACTAGCCAGGTATTAGGGATATCCCTGCTTCAGTTCAGGGGGGCCACCTGTGCTGAAGCAGGGATAGCCTTTAAATCGGACCTGTTGGTAGCTCTTGAGGACTGGAGTTGGCCGCCCCTGGTCTGTATAAATGAGTATTATGACAATCTTAAGTCTGTAATGTACCAAGCTTATGAAACACGAGTAAAGTGGCCAAAGGTTTAATGAATTGCAATATACTATACTTTAATTAGTATTTAGCCGATGATGATATACAATGTTAAATAAGTAATGTTGCCTAGTTTCATAAGAAAACATCTTTTTAACTTGAAGGAAAAACAAATTTACAATGAATGCTAATCATGTCGAGAGATAATGTGTAGACGAATTTAATATGGTCAAATAATTCAGTAAAGAAAATAGATCAATAAAATGAAGATGCACTCCCACATGAACAAATTAAGGAAAACACACTCTACCTTCAATCAAATATTATCCTTGAGAAACAAGCCTCCCGGGATTATATGTTTGTGGGTGTCAAGGGAATGGATAATGGATTTAGAATGCTTAAAAAAAAATGATTTACATTAAAAAGCCAAATGGAAAGAGAGGAAAATAGCTTTAGACAGTGGAAAAATATAAAAATATGTGCAACAGAAGCCAGAAAATAAGATTTACCAGTTCTTTCCCCCAAATTTAATAGTAGCATTTCGTGAGCTTGACTTCTCTCTTTAGGTCAAACAAAGTTCAATTCTGCAGAGATAGATGTCAGATGTTGATATGGATTACATGCAGTGTTCTGAATGTTTCAAGGGACAAAGGAGGGTGTTGTGCTTATGAGAAAAGCCATGTCTTCTAACTATTGATATTGCTGAAGAATTTAATTCAAGTTATACTGATATGACTAGCGAAGTTTAGATTGAAAAATATTGAGTGAAGCATACAGTATTATATAATAGTGCCTATAAAAATAATTAACAGTTTCCCATCACTAAATGTATATGGAAAACACAGAAAAAACACAGAAAAATTAAGGAACTCCAAAATATGAAACATATTGCTATTCTTTATTACATTCTTTTAGATTAGAAAATAAACATTTAGGAGGAAATTAATTCAGTCTTACATGCTCTACCATTCTCTTTACATGTTCGCTCACGTTACCTGTCTCGATGATTGCGATAAATGCCTTGTACAGAGCGCAATTTAAGGGGTGTCCGTGCAGAGGCATAGCGAAGGTGGCATAGTGCTGATTCACGGCAATGTACATGATAGTTGATTTATGACGCAGTCTTCTATTCGGGAGTGCTAATTCCGGGTGATAGTACTGATTCCGGCTGATAGTGCTGATTCCAGATGATAGTGCTGATTCCAGATGATAGTGCTGATTCCGGATGATAGTGCTTATTCTGAGTGGTAGTGC